>VWZP01003405.1:1062548-1397964 GCA_013396995.1 Dicaeum eximium
GAAGGTTTTAGGGTAATTCCTTTGCTAATTTCTGTTGGTTTTTTTTTTTTCCTCCTGGCACAGTTTTTTTTCTAAATGACACAAGCATAACATTTAGAAATAGTAAGAGAAAAAAGAAAAGTAGGAATAGCTGAATTGGAGAAGGACACATTCTTATATATTTTTGTGTGACTGCTTCTTTATTTCAGTAGTGAAGCCTAAGGTCAGGCTTTTGAAGTGCCTTCTACTTTTGGATGTCCATTGAAATATTAAAGTGCCTAATTCTGAAGTTCTGCACATAGCAAAACGTGACTCTTTAAATGTGTTTCAAATTGGAGCTCTGCAACCAGGAATAATTCCTGAAAATGGATTAATCTCCCGTGCTGTGGGAATTCATGCTGTCCTCCTTTAATGCAAGCCTGCTCCTGCTGCTGCTACAGAACCCACAGTGTAAAGAAACAAATCCAAATGTTGGAAATTAAACTCATTTTCCCGTTCTTTCTCCCACTTTCTGATAAATTCTTTTCCTTGCTTTGTCGTGGTAAAACTGGAGGGAGATGGGAGCCCCCAAAGGGGTGGAATAATGATCTCAGTGGGAATTTTGTGAGTTTGGGGCCACTGCTGTTCCACAAGTGCCTCTTGTGGGCCCACATAAATCTGTGTGCCAGCAGAAACTGCAGCACTGCCGTGGGTTTTCCTTGCTGCTGCTTCAGTTTACAGACCAGGGGGACGGAGAATAGGATGGAATAATGTGGTTTTTAAGGAAATGTTTATTCATGAAGCTCCCATCTTTCTGCTGGCCCCAGCAGGCTGTGGGATGCACACCCCGGGCTGGAGCAGCAGCTGCCACACAGGCACACAAAAAATGATCACACAGCTCAGCTGGAGAATAAAATTAAAAAAAGACTCAATGGTTCTTTCACAAGTTCTAATGTGACAGGGAATAAACTTGGTGGTGGCAGTAAGTCATGTCTGATTGATGCTACAGGAGGTTTTTTTGGCTTGTGAAGTGATTTAGGAAAGATGTTTTGTGAAAAAGAAGTGAACTGGCTTCAGTTCTGTCCTGAGGGAATTCTTTGGGGTGGGAGAAATTCAGCTCTCATTGTTCTGTGTGTAAGTTCCAGTGCCAAGGCTCTTGGAAAATGTGGGGTTTTCACCTCTCTTTCACTACTGACGTGCTGCCTGGCATAATTATTAAAAAAACCCATTTGGATATGCTGAAGTAATGATTTTTGTGACTCAGGAAAACTGTTCTTCTTGGGAAAAATTGAAGTGATTAAGGGCATTATAGAAAGTAAAAGGTATATCCAATATTGTCAGTGGGTGTTTTGTTGTTTCTTCTACCTAAACATAAGGTGTTTCTATTTATTTTTTTTTTAACTGGACTATGCTATTTTGGTTGTTTTCCTCCAGTTTTGCCCATTAAAAGCAGTTATTTAGCTTTTCCATGGTGTTTATGCACTCTGAAAGGCTTAAAATATTCTACTGATGTCCCTTTAAAAAACAACAAAGGCAGGAACATGGAAACCCAATCAAAAATGCCATCCCAGTTTTTATGTCTACCCAACAACAACAAAATTAAGTCTTGTATAATTCTGGATTTGAACAGAGATATTAATGATTGCATTATGAGCAAGTTCATGATGGGAATATTCAGTCTTCTGTAACAATATAAATTTAGGATATAATGTCAGTGGAACAGAAAATCATCTCAGGTTAATAAGGGCCCCTGCTTCTTAAATATCAGGGCAAAGATGAAGATTTTATGCATGAAAATGGAGGATATTTCAAATCCACTGAGTGAGAAATAGTGGCCATTTCTGCAAATTGCTCTCACCATTTGCCTAACCACTGTGCTACAGATACCTGAACTCATTTAAATCCTTAGCATAATACAACAGGAGACTAAAATACTTTGGCCCTCTCATCTTATAATTAAAGGTTAAATGTGAGATAAAATATCAGAGACCTGTTTCAAAAAGGCTTCAGTGTCCCTGAGCTCCTCACCTGAGCAGTAAACACTGGGATCAGTCTCGTGGTTGTGCTTGTAAAAACCCCAGAGCCAGACTGAACCCAGTGGGACTGTCCTGCTGTGGCCAGGCTTTGTGCTTCAGACTCAGTTTCAGAAATACTCATCATCCCTGCTTTAATTTGTGCTAGGAGAAAATTTCAGAAATACTCATCATCCCTGCTTTAATTTGTGCTAGGAGAAAATTTCAGAAATACTCATCATCCCTGCTTTAATTTGTGCTAGGAGAAAATTTCAGAAATACTCATCATCCCTGCTTTAATTTGGTACTAATTTGGCACTTTGATTATTTTCTGTGTTTTGTTAATTAGCATGTTTTTATCCACAAAAGCCAGGTGACCTCTAAGCCTGCAGCATGTGGTGTTATTTCTGGTGGAGTTTTGTGTTTTTGTGTGGTGAGGGGAGGAGGATGAACACCAGGGCTGTCACTTGATCTCCTTGTGAAGAAATACTGAATTCTGGGATTTCAGTCAACCCAGAGGTGAAACTTGTGTAGCAAACTTTGCTGGAAAACCCAAAATGCATCTTCAATTCATGCCACAGCCTCAAGTAGCTGAAAAACAATGTTGTGCAAAGCAAGTTTATGAAGTCACAGGTATTTGGTTTTATTTTAAATAAAGCACTCATCTCAGTTTGGGAGCCCCCATCCCTGGAGGTGTCCCAGGCCAGGTTGGGTGGGACTCTGAGCAGCCAGGAAGGTCCCTCATGGCAGGGGGTGGCATGAAATGAATTTTAAGGTCTCTTCCATCCAAAATCACTTTATGATACTCTGATTTTCTGGCATTGTGTAGGAATATTGGTGCTAATGGAACTCTCCCTTCTTTCAGTTCATTGCTATTATCCTAGACAATGGTAATTTTAGATTAAATCTGTCATGCAGTCCTTTCAGTAGAATTTCAAATTCTATCACTAAGTCATCACTGTCATAAAGAAACTCTTTGAAAACTTCATTACTTGGTTGAAAATACCTTTTAAATTTTCACCTTAGATCACTCAAGTGCTGTCAAAATCACTGAAACTTACTGCAAACATTGTTCTAATGCTCCTTTCAAAAGTACAGAGTAAACAATAAACAAGAAAGAGCAGAAAGTGCCTTGGCAAGGACAGAAGCATCAGTTTAGACACAGGAGGGGGAAAAGAAAAGAGTAAATAATATGGATTAGTAGGATTAAAAGATTAAAGTAAAAAAGAAATGGGCAATGTTCCTTACAAAGCTGCCACCTTGAGTTTCATTTCCAGTCCCAGCTGATCTGGAAATGATTCAGGAAAGGACGAGAGATTCTCTCCAAATTGTAGGCAAGGTGCAGAACTTTATCCTAGAATATTGCTTTTATTACCAAAGGACAATACTGACCTTGAAGGCAGTTTGGATTGCTCACTGGATGAGCAAACGTGAAATATTTGTGGTACAAACTCTGATGTGAAGTACCTCTGGGTTGATTGCAGCTTTGCATTTCCTGCAGATTTAGGGACCCAAAAGGGAATTTAAAGTGAAAGATGGCTTTCAAAAGGAGGGGATCAGGGAGCTCCTTGCATTACAAAATACAGGTTGAATAGCAAACTTACCTTAAAAAATTACAATTTTAAGTGAGACAGTGTCATCTAAAGTATAATTACTTCCATTAGTGCTGGTTTTCAGAGTCACACCACACAAATCTAACGGGGACAAAGAGAAACTAAAGAAATAGAACCTTAAGAAATGAAAGGAGATTCAGTGCTAAGCTATTTCAAGCAAGAATTCAAATTCTGAGTCACTCAGAACCTGGTCTAACTAGAGAAATTAAACATTTACATTGGCCTCACTGCAATTCAGATGTTTGCCATTTGTAAACCTAGATATAAAAATTTAAAAAATAAACTGAAATATCAGGAAAAGTTTCATGAGTATTCTTCCATTTAAACTTTCTTTTAATAACATTAGAAATGAAGCAGAAAATGGCAACTCTGTTGATCTCTTTTCTGAGTTGAGCAGAATTTACACCTTTCTGTAAAGAATTACGTTTCCTGTGGGGTACAGCATAGAGTGGATCAAATGAACATTATAAACAGTCCTGCTTTAAGTTTAAATAATTAGGATAAACCCAACGTTTTCTGCATAGTACAAATGGGCTTTGTCGTGAAGGATATAGAAATTAAATTTTTGATAAGAACACAGGAACCATAACTACTTGAGTCATTTTTAATCCCATTTTTTAAGTCCTGAGTAGATAAATGTTGTTGCAGCTGGGGGTGAGCACAGCTGGGCAGCTTCCCTGGCAGGGCACAGCACAGAAATGCTCTGTAAAAGGGGATTTCAGAGCAAACTGCTTCAGTGGGAGTGGAGAGAGGAGCTGCAGCATTTCTGCTCACTGATGAGATCTGCTCCCTGCATTTTACCAAATATTAGCTTGAGTAAATTTTACTGGAGTGGCTCTGAATGTGTGCTGGAGCTGAATACACTTGTTCTTGCCTCGGAGGCATTAGCATTCAGTGTGTGCATTTCAGCTTTGAAGTGGCCTGTCAGCTTTGAAATCCACAGCTCAATACAGCGCTCAAAGGAAAAAAAAAAAACACCCACAACCTTATTGTACAGGCTTGTTAGTGGCTGGGAATTAAAATAATATCGATAATTAGCTTTTTCCTATTGAGCACGGGATGTGCTGCACTGCTGTAAGAAATCACTCTGAAATATCCCTAAGGTTGTTCTGAACTGAATATTAAGGTTGTCCTTTCTCAGCAGGTGGAGGCTCAGGACCTATTTTTCTTAGGAAAGTCTTTCTGCACCCCATAACTTGAACCCTCTTTGAATGGGACACTTGTTATTAAGGACCTAAAGCACTCTGGGCACCAGGACAGGAAGAAATGCTGAAATAACCACACAACTGATAAAAAATTCTTTAATAATAACGAGACTGTGCCACAAAAATAACAGGTGCGTAGCAAAAGTCTCATCTGGCCTTGAGGCAAGAACTGGTTTCTTTTATCTTAAAACTATCCCAGTATTGCATTTGTGGTGCTGGATTTTTCGTAAATCAGTGTCGGCTTTGCTGCTGATTTTTATTTCTTGGGAGAGAAGAGGAGGGTGATGGGCTGCTGCTCTGTGTGCTGGGTGGGTCTTTACAAAACTCTGTGCTGGGAGTGGGGCAAGGGGAGCTTCAGCTCCATGGGTGATGCATGCAAGGAGCAGCAGAACTCCTGCTCCTTCACTGCTTTCAAATCCAGCAGAATGTTCTGTGCAGCTGATCTCCTAAAGCAGCAGAGAGCCACTGAGTCACAGACTGTGCTGAAGAATTTCTTGTATTGCTCTTTAATGCCAAAGGCAACTGTATAATTGGTTATTTAAACATGTTTCATTGCTGTGAAATTGGTGATTTCTTCCTTCTACATGATATCGTGTTCATATTTTTGTGAATTGCGTCATTTTAATGCATGCAGGAGTTTGCACGGTGCAAAGTGGGCTTCTCTGTGACTCTAAGAGTTGTAACAATATTTAAATTACATGTAAGGCAGCATATTTCAGCTGCTGCTATGATCTTTTATGACTAACTGATTACAATTTGTTAGCACAGAACTGACCTTTTTCTTGTAAGGAAAGGGCACATTTTACAGCTTCCTGAACATGTCTTATCTACTTAGAAGGTTCTACAGAAAAGTAACATGTAGTGACATTTAGTTTTATTCTAGTTCACTGCCATTAACCTCCTCGTGCTGACTTTTCCATGGTTGTGTGTGGGGCTGTATCAGGAGAGCACAAATTCAGCTGTTGGGAGCTGCAGCCTGATCCCTGCTGGATCTCACAGAGCTGCAAAATTCCTGTCCTTGATGACACACTCTGTGCTCCTGCCTGTGACACACGAGCTCCTAAAGACACACAGCATCATCAACCCAAATGTCACATTTCCTCATGGCTCTGGAGCATCATTCTTTTCAGTATCTGGGGTTTGCCCTGAGCAGTCCCTGCTGATTGCCCTAAATCCATGTAGGGAGAGCAGTGGACGTGCTCAGATTCCTTGGAGGA
The DNA here is from genome assembly GCA_013396995.1 of Dicaeum eximium. NCBI lineage: Eukaryota > Metazoa > Chordata > Aves > Passeriformes > Dicaeidae > Dicaeum > Dicaeum eximium. The sequence goes on from VWZP01003405.1 coordinate 1,068,554, forward strand.
AATCAAACCACGTTGCTGTGTTCTTTTAAATATTCACATCTCACTTTTCCATTTCTCTGCTGTTCAGTGTGCTCTGCCTTGCACCCCTTGGATCAATTCAGCTGCAGAGTCAGAGCAGGGGAGGTTCTGGTGAGCACATATCCCACCATGAATTTTCTTTTTTTTTTCCCTTTCCCCCCCTGAAGTGTTTAATGGATTCAGGCATAAAATCTAAGGCATTTCACAGGCTGTTTGATATGTGGGAAAGCACGGTTCAAAATGAGGTTTTCCTTTCAGTTAATGTCATGTTTGGAGTCTGTCAGATTTACTGAGGGATGGGTAGTTAGTGTGTGAGTAACCAAGGGCTCAGCCCATCCCTCCTCACCCCTCTGGTCACGTTCCTGCACTGTGCTCATCAAACTGATCAATGGTTTTCACCAGGGAACAGGAGAAAGGCTCCAGACTAAGAGAAAAGCAAGGCAGAACCACCTAAGAACCTGTCTAAAGCAGAGACTAAAGCAGGCTGGGGGTCAGCTCAAGCTTTAGTTCTCGTTTTGGAGTGGAATACTCTCCACTGCTGTGTGTTACTCCAGTTTCTCCAGTATTTGACAGCGTTGATGGAATTTGGAATAAAAGCAGCAGTAAATAAGAATTCAATCCAAACATACAGATTTGTCAGTGAATAATTAATCAGTCCCTAATTATTAGCACTCACCAATGTATTGCTGGATAAGAGCACCACAGATTTCAGATTTAGCCAGACAAAGAGATTTTGCTGAACAGTTAATATGCAATGTGCTGTGCCATCCCCTGTGGTGAGCAGGAGCTTGTGTACTCGAACACTTTTTTTGTCCTTTCAATGCATTTGTTTTGAAGTATTTTAAACTTGTCTGCACTTCAAAGCTAGAAAAATCTGAATATATATTTAGGTTCAGGCAATTAATTAAGCCCCTCGCTTGCTTTCTGATGTGGTACCAATCCTTTGGCCAAATTTTGTGTTTGATTTATTCCTGATGAATTTTATCCTTATCCTGTTTTGTTGTTTTGGGTTTAATTTTCAGCTCTGGATAACAGTGTCCATAGCAGGTTTCTTTTGTACACATATGAGACTTTTTGAATGAACACACTTCATGGCTGGTTTAGAGCATAAATTCATACCACAATTTCCAAAGTGTAGCACAGCAAATAAGGGGCATGAAACTAAGAATACTGAAGATACAAAAGCTGAGAACCTGTATGGCAGCACCTCTAGTTTGTGTTTTCAAAGAAATGGAATTTAGCAGTGTGGAACTGGTGCAAAAGCCCCATTAAATAAAGAGGGCAGGCAAAGGTTTATTATGTGTATTTGTCATTTAAGTGGCTTGTGTCAGTAAGAGAATGATGAGTGTGATTTCTGAAGATTTATCTGGAAGCAGAAGTTCCTTATTTATACACGGAGGAGGAGAGAGATGGATTTCTATGGCAGAGCTCATTTGCTCCCTTTTGATTAGGGGCAATGACAAGGTCCTCCCGTGAATTTTGCATGAGAAATTTTGCTTTTTGCAGCACTTTGTTAAAAATGAGATTGCAGCAGATATCACCTTGATAAGTAGCTAAAATAATTTTGCACAGCTTAGTGAGATCTGGCAGCTAATGTCTAGTTTAATATCTAATACATTAGACACATTACTTATTAAAAATTTCTGTGGCTGAATCTGAGAGGGAGTAGACAATTTGATGGTCCCATATTAATAACATCTATATTTAGAGCAGTCCAGAGGAACCAGGAAGGACATTTTCCTGCCACTCCTGCAGGAGCTGTACTGCTTGCTGGGGCTTGCTCTCTGCAGGTCAAAAGGAGTTAAATGGAATTTCTGCCCAGCTGCATGCACGGCCTGTAAGGTTCATTTCTCCTGAAACAACGGTGTGGGCCTGAATTAGGTTTTACTCCAGCGAGTTATTTTTATGATATGGGAGATATAGGTCAAGAAGGATTAAGAAACTGAACACAAGCTGCTGGTTGTGACACCTGAAGGGAACATGGGAGCAGCTCCCTGCTTTGCCAGACCAAAAGCAAAGGGACAAAAGTGTCTCACATGAATGAAGGGGCAGATAAATGGGATTTCTTTCTCATTTGACCAGAACTTCTGTAGTAGAATAGAGAAGCCTTTTACACTGGGAAACACATTTTACTGAGATTAGGCCATTTTAGAGGTGTCATTTTCAGGCTTGTTACCAGAATGAGGCACTTTGGAGCAGATTGCTTTTGCAGGTGAATAAATTGGAGTGTTATTATCCTGCAGAGCTCTTGGCTTATCACATCAGAGCAGATACCCTGAGATGGGCAGGCATTTAGACCCCAGTTAAATGGCTACAATTATGTCACAAATGAAAGGGTGAAGATTGTTTTTAGTGTTTGGAAATTCTGATGTTGAATTGGGAAAACACAAAAAGACTCCTGAGCTTAAATTTACAGCTTAGATATGAATGTATATTGACTTTTTTGCTTAAAGGTCTACCTATATCTTATTGCCAAAAGATATCCCTAGCCAAAGAGAAAAGATAAGATCTTTTCTCTCCCTCTCTTTTAAAATATTGACATTAAAATGTGTTAGATGGGGTTTGCATCATATTTACAAATCTGGAAAACTAGAAACTGTGATATTTCTACCAGATTGTTGTTTTTATGGATATATTTTATGGCAAAATTTCAAATAACTTTTTTTCTTCACTACCCAGATGTCACTGAAATAAAGGATTAGTTTGGAGGAAAGATTGACACCCAGGATTACAGCAAGTGTGCCAGTAGCAAAAATGTAAAATGGCTTGAAAGTGTAGCAGGGAGGAGCATTTACTTTATGCAGAAAAACAAAGGACACAGTTAAGAAAAAAAACAACTCACATGTGCCAGTGGTTCTGGCTGTTGGAAGCAGCAAAGTGTTGGTTAACAGCCTTCCAAAAGACAAAGCAAAGTTTGAATGATTTGGGGTTTTTTAATCTCATTTTACCTCTAAATTTTCAATTACTTTGTGGTGTGTTTAGTTTAAGATAAGTGTGTTTATTTTTCATTCCAGTGCCCTCACCTGAGGCACGAGCACTCGTGTTCTCATCATGCACTCACCATGAAAATCTCTTGATTATAATCTGGTTTTTGAGAGCTCTGTACCTGCGCTGTGGTGGGAATGAATGTTGCTTTAGACACTTTTATTTGAGACCATGTAGCCCTGAAATGCTGTTTTTTCTTTCCTGGTGTATTATTAAGACAGCAAGCAGCCAGTTCTGTGGATGATTGCTTCCACTTGGAATTCTGTGGGCTTTGTGTTGGTGTCTGCACAAGGGAAATGTCCCCTCTGGCAAAAAGCAAAACCAAGATGACTTTTTAAATCAAGGCTCTCATATTTACTGTGGAAGCCACTAATAGAGCAGTCTGCAGGTATATTAAGTTTATTTATAATTACTGAAGGAGTACAGGGAATAATTTTGAGAGCTGCACTTTCAACAATAAGAATTCCTTGTCCTCTATGGGCATGGTTAGAAAGTTGTTGAAAATAAGTTCAAGTACAGGAAAATTCTGCCTCTATGTCTTAAAAAGATTGCAAACTGCCCTAAAAAGTTATGGTAAGATTAGACTGGATTTGAAGGAGACCTGAGGTAATCTTTTGGTGTTTCAATCCCCTACTGAGACAGATTTAGGGACTGAAAGTGTCTGTGAGTCTGCTTGATATCTCAGTTATCACACAGCAGCACTGAAGTGTGGCAGAGTTCAGGTGGCATCAGTGAGCCAGCCTTGGTTCTACACATTCTGTCATTGAAAAAAGAATCCTAAAGCAGGCAGGGAAGCTCAAGAGTTAATGCTAGAGATGTAAAATTCCTGATTTTTTTCCCTTGAATCTGTTATTGCAGAAAGCTTTAGGAGTTATCTGAACTGATGTTGTTTTCAAAAGCGGAATGTGCCCTTTAAAACAAATCAAGGGCATGTCTGAACTCAGATTTTTTTTTGAGTTGTTACTGTTAAAGGAGAGGTCAGATTAACTGGAAGATGTCTCCAGTGGAGTTCTGAAACCTCAGCTAGTTTCTCACTTCAGACCTGCTTTAGAATAGTGAGATACAAAGAAATAAAAGGAATCTCAGGCTTTTTGTTCTTTTTAGTTGTCTGAAGAATGATATGACCTTTTCAAGGAAAGAAGCCTGCAGTGCCTGAAGTCACAAGATATCCACGAACAACTCTAAAAATAATGGCTTACCATGTCTTCTTTAATTTCCAGTCTGAGCAGATTGAAGCCTGTGTTTGATGGGAGTGTTACACTGGGATATTTAAGTAAAATACATACACTCCTGAGAGTCCAGGAATTCCAATGGATTTCCTGGCTGTAGCTGGAGCAAAGATGAAACCTGAAGGCAAGAAAACCCCAGCACAATGTTGGCTGTAGTTTTGAGTCTTCAGGCCAAGAGTTATTGAAGTCTGAAATAAAACCTGTGCTGGAGAAGGGCAATTTGGGCTAGGGCAGATAATTAGTTCTCTCTATTTAATTGTACAACTGGCAGTTTTAGAGGAGGGAGTATCACCTTGTGGCCGTGTGATGTAAAAAATAGCTAAGGTTACCAAGAAAAAAAAAGGGAGTTTATTGAGTGGAAGTGCTTGACTCCCTAATCCCTCTGAAGTAGCTTGAAAAGAAGAATAGGATGAATCATCCCAAAAAACTGAACAAATATTTTCTGGGGATGGGGTTGTAATATTTTCTATCACATCCAGTCCTAGTCTTAAGTGGATTTATTTGTTCTTAACTACCTCTTTATTTGTTCTTAACTGCTACTGTGCATGGAGGTGAAGGTACACAAATGATTCTTGAGCCTTTTACTATTTTTTTGTTATTTTAATGTACTGGGCAGAAAAAGCAAGCTGGATTCCTATTGCTAAATAGACAGACATTTTACAAGTTCCAGTGCTTGCTGGTAAAGTTTCTTTTGTAGCAGGAAATAATGTGAACAAATAAATTCTTCAAGACTTGAAGAGTATCAAAATATGGACCTGGGCTGTGTGAACAGGTTGTGTTACTCTCTGAAAGAAAATACCTGTTATGGGTAGCTTCACATGAGGAAAGTTTCCTTCCTTTCCAGGCCAGGCTGTGCTCTCTGTGATCCCAGCCAAAGTTACGAGTTTGGGATGTGTTGTCAGGACAGAAGATTGGTGAGGGTCACGTAGAGAAGCCTTTGTGACCTTGCAGGCAGGAGAAATAAAAGGGAATTCAGTGCTAGAACATGTACATAGGTGAGGAGGGTGAGGCATGTGAGGAGTGCAGCCTGTCAGAAATAATGGATGAGAAGGCTGCTGACTTCACCTGGTCACTGTGGGCTGGTAATGATGATAAAATAATCACAAAAATATTCTGAGGGTGAAATATTTATGCCACCCCATGTGGAATCCTGTTGGCAATGCTGATCAGCTATAGGAAAGAAAGGATTCCTTTGGCTTGGCAGGTGTTTATGACTCAATGATCAGAAGGCAAATTTTATGGAGCAGCAGTCACAAGTAGGATGAAGGAACTTGGTGTTGTGTGGTTATTGACAAAATTATTATAAGGATATTACTGAGCTTTAAAATACAGGAAAAGAAGAGAAAAGGGAATAAATATCACAGTGAAAAGCTTTTTCAGCTGAACAAAATGGAGTGAAATGGTTATATCAATATGCTGGCAATGAGAAGTGACCTAATTGTCTTCACTTCTGCAAGTGGGTCAGAAGACTTAAATGCTTGTAGGAAGATGTTCAATTAAATATGAACAGAAACAAAATTCTACAATTCAAGTTTTTGTCTTGGAAGAAGTGGGACAATGTCAGAAATTGCTCTTCATTCCCAGTGAGCTAAAATAATCCCCTCCCAAGAGCCTTTATCTCCTGTTCAACAGCATAAATCCATGAGAACCTGTGAAAATAACAACCACTTCTGAGACTGTTATGTGGGTTTTTGGAATGATGGAAAATCTCATAATTTTGTCCATTTGCCTCTCTCTTGAAAGTAAAATAGGTGCTCACACTCTTGCTGAGCACTGAGTGTTGTATTTGGAGCAGATTTTTCTCAGTTCTCATGCAGATTGAGGCTTGATTGCTTCAAATCTGCAGCAGAAGGGCACAGGAGCAAAATGCACTCTTCAGAGTGTTGGAGTTATTTCTGTGGAACCTTGGGGGAGCATCAGTAAGTGCAAATACCATTAAAGGGAAACTCTGAGCCAGGGTAGTGGTAGATTTGGATCTGGAACAAGCTGTGAGTAGTGATAAGTGGACTTAGTGAGCCCTGAGCTGGCTAAGCCAGGCCACTGAACTTGTCCTTTTTACAGATGAAAGATCAAGGATTTATTTTTTCCCCCCCTCTTCTTGCTCAAGAGAAAACCTTGTCTTCCACTGATGGTGATTCATCACTCCCAGAGATAATCTACAGAAAACAGGAGGACTTGAGGATTCCTAAACTACTAGGTGCTGACAGATATCTGAATCAGAAATTGTCTCTAAATCCCCCTCTCTTCTCAAAGTTTCTATTACCTGGAACTAATTTTGGCTCTCCTCACTTCTATGGGATGTATGTTAGAAAGCAATTTATTCAAAAAATACTTTTACAGCAAGGTAAATACCAAAGGATGGCTGTATATTCCCCATATGTAACCCTCCAGTAATTTTTTCTTATCACCCATGAACATTTATCTTGAATTTGGAATAGTATAATTTAGTCTAGGAGATGAATGGCAGCAGGAAAGAACGCCCTGATTTTGATTCCTTTAGTTCCTAATATTGTCTAACAAGGTTCTTAAGATTCCCATCTAGATTTATAACTTGTGACTTTAACTGCTGGAGATAATTTCTAAAAGAGGTGGATGTGTATAACAGCTGGCCTTACAGAAGCACTGGGCACAGATTGATCCATTTTCCTGGAGTATAGTAAGGAGAGATATCCTAGGGTTCAGAACAGTGTCAAATCTGGTGTTCATTAAATTTACACACATCCATAGTCTCTACTGAGCAGCTGAGAGATCTCTGATTTGTGCATGACCCTGTGGTTAAACATCAGCTCTCTTTTCTAAGCAGTGTTGTCATCTGTGCACCAGTTGTCCCAATGAATGTAAAATCTGTTCTCTGGGGAGCTGAGGCAGGACATCACCCAGCACCTCCTTGGGAACGGCTGGCTGGGCTAAAAATCATCTCTGATCTATATCCAGACATCACCAGGTGCTCAGAAGGGGCACAGAAAGAACAGGTCTAGGAGCAAAACTACTTTGTAGTTAATATGCAGCTTAGAGTTAGGGGATCTTTAACAGCTGAGAGCAGAAATGCAATTCATCTGCAGTTCAAACTGCAGCCAGAGCAGCTCGGGTGCTGAAGCCCCACTGAGGCACAGCGTGTGTGCAGCAGGGAGAAATTGGGAGCTTCCATCAGGCAAGGCTCAATCCCTGCCAGAGAAGGTGCTTAAATCCTGCATTACATGCCATGATCCAGCACCATTCTGATTACAAGAAAGTTGCATTTGTTGGTTTCTTTTTTCACAGAAGTGAGGGTGGAAAAGCAGCCCTAGAGCCCGGAGCGGTTTCTGCTGTCACATTTCCTGGGATGACAGGCTGCTTTGCCAAGTGCTTCCCTCCACAATGGCAGGGAACCATTTCTTTCATAAACCTGCTCAACTTCCCTTTGTTTTCACTTTTTTCCTCCTGTTCAAACTTCCAGACAAGCCACAGAGCTGCTGTTGGAGCTCTGAGTGAAATTCCTTCTCTGCCTGGCTGCTCCCTGCCAGGCAGTGCTAACAAGCCGCCTTCCCAGCAAACTCTCAGATGGAATAAGCTCTGATAACCTGAAAGAGGACTTTTGTTACGACTCCTCTAAACCCCAGAGGTGTGGGCTGTCTTTTCTGCAAGGCACACGCTCCCCTAAACCCCAAGATATTGGATCTTCTCTTCCTCAAAGCACACAGTCACAAAGACCTTGGCAGAGCGAGATTCCTTTTTTGAGTCCTTTGAGCGTCTGGAACATGGAAGGAATGAAAACTGAAGGTGCCAATGCTCAAGTACAGTCTGCAGGTGAATTCTTTCTCCAAAGAAAGGCTGGAGTCAATGCATTACTTTACTTTTACTGTAACCCAACCTCTGGCACTTCTGAAACTCTCAGTTCCCTGCAGTTCCCTTCCTACTGTGGAGCACTGAGAGGTCCTTGTGCTCTTTAAACAACCAGGGGGGAGGGACAGAGGGGACAGCATTGTTCTTACACCAGGTCTGTGCATTCAACCCAGCACACCCAGGTCCTAGCCATGGGAAAGAGATACTTGGTTCCTTTAGCATCAGTGCAAGTCAGAAGTAGATGGAGGTGATGATGACTGCTGGGCATCTCCTTAATGCAGATTATTTTTTCAAACCTGCTGTACAGATATCTGGCAATGTTTGGGGGTGCTAGTCTGGCTTTAGGTGCCACTGTTTTTATATTATTTTTTTTTTGTCTGTGCTGCTTTCTCTGACTTTTTTTGGCCATCTTGTCTTTGTTTCAAGGAGCTAAGAGGGTAACTGAGGGTAAAATAGGAAACTGTTCCCAGACCAGGAGCAATCACAGAATGGTTTGGCTTGGAAGGGACCTTCAAGATTATCTCACTCCAGCCCCCCTGCCATGGCAGGGACACCTCCCACTATCCCAGGTTGCTCCAAACCCCATCCAACCTGGCCTTGGACACTTCCAGGGATGGGGCAATGCTGGGGGACAGTAACAGAAGGGTTTTCTCTGCAGAGGAGAACATCCTGGGGTAGCAGTGAGTGAGCCCTGCCAAGCTTGTGAGGAGCACTGGGAATTCACAGTGACTCTGTAAGGGTAAGAGCTAGAGGCAGACCTTAAAGAAACCCCAACCTCATAAACCCAGGCATGTTTTAAACAGGTAACAGAGAACTGATTATCTCATCTTTCTGCATGTCTAAACTGTGAGAATTGCCACTGGGCAATAATGGGAGAATCTTTCAGCTGTGTTGGCTCAAGGAGTGAATGAGACTTTCTATGAATGGTGTCTGGAGAGGCAGGAGCTGCCTGACACTGGGAGGGCACTCCCAGCTCCAGCCCAGCTCTGCTCGCTGTCCAGCTCTGAGTGATGCTGCAGGTCTGGCACAGCCCTGTGTCTGCTCAGGGCAGGCTCTGGAAGGAGAGGAGCTGTCAGACTGTGCCAACCTTGACCTGAGTGCTTGGAATTTTCCTGCCTGGGGTGACTGATGAAGGGGACCCCTCTGGAAATCCCCAGGCACACACACAGACCAGGACATGCAGCCATCTGCTGAATGTCCCCCTGGAGTGGTGCAGAGGTGGCTGTGTAACCGTGTGAGAGCTGCCTGGAGATGAGGAATCAGGCGTGTAACAGCTTTCCAATCATGCCAGGGAGCAAGACTGAGTCATTAGCTTGCTGCTGTTGTACTAGCCAGACAATTTATTGTTAAATGCTTGTCTGTAAAGAAAAATCTGCTTTTTCTGGGAGCTCTCGATAGCACTGACATTTACTCAGAGTAAATCTAACAGGGATTGGCTCAGAACACTAGAGCTTGACAGACATGACATTTGCTGCTGCCATACTTTAACCAATATTGTGATGATAAGGTCTTGGCTATCCAATGGAATTGATGAAATACAATTTTAAACCTAATGGATAGTCTATTTACCTTTACACTAAGCTGTAAGAAGAAATAAATTAAGGATCTTTTCATGCTTCTTGGTATACACTGAAAAAACCTCATGAATTAAATTTACCCTTATTTCCATTGTCTCCAGACATTAAAAGTACAAGTTAGGGGATTTTTTTCTCTCCTTTTTAGGGGTTTGCAAGTCTGTTTCCAGCAGCCTTGCCAGAGTGCAGATTATACATGATCTTTAAATACTGTATGATTGCATCCTGCTGGAAACCAGGGGATGGAGAATGAGGAGGAGATTGGTGACAGCCAGCATGACTTCACTAAGGGAAAACCTGGCCTGTAAGGGATGAGTAACAGACATCATCCACCTGCCCTTGGCCAAGGTTTGTCACTGTCCCCCAGAGCATCCTTGAGCCTGGACAGGCCAGGTGGGTGTGACACCTGGGGCACAGGGGCAGGAGGAGGGGCTGGGTGCTCACCCAGAGCCGTGTCACTGTCCCAGGGCTGGGGCTGGCACTGCTGAGCCCCTCTGGTGAGCTGGACAGTGCCTCTGAGCAGGGACACTGCAGGAGGGACCATCCACAGGGACCTGTGGTCACAGAGCCAGCTTTGAGGCAGGATTTGGAGGCTCCAAGGAATGGTGTGGATTTGTATGAATGAATTGCCACACAAGACCAGCGTGGTTTCAGTGCAGCTCAGTGTGACCGTGGCACAGCATCTGCGAGCCAGGAGTGGGGTCAGGGATTTGGGGGTGCTGGGGATGGTAACATGGACCCAAGGAGCAGAGACAAGTGTTTGGGGTTTCAGGAGTTGCACCATGCCCTGTCCCCAGCTGGCAGACCCTGTGGGTGGGAGGGCTGAGGTGGCACTGCCTGCAGGGGCTCGTGCCAAGCTGGAGCTGCCAACCCCACCAGGGCTGAGCCCCTCACGAGGCTGATCCCGAGGGTGACCCATGGCAACTCCCCAAAAACAACCTAAAAACTTAAACCCACCCAAATCCCCCACACTGAAACAAATCTTAGGGTTTTCTTATGGTCATAGTCACAGGGGAATAAAAATCGTGGTGAAAGAGAGGAGGAAAATATCAGGTTGTAATTACCGCTTGAAAAGGAGTGTGCTGGAAAAATATTTTAAACATTACTAACATTTAGCATCGTTTGGGAGTATCTTGCAGGAAACAAAATGATGTATTATTAAAAATATGAAATAGTTTTACTTCCACTAGGAAATAAGAGTTGCACAAGGATAGTTCTTTCATAAATCATTCACATAATATTTCTATTCTAGCATTAGTGATGAGTTCAATTATCAATAGTGGAGTGTGTCAGGAGTTATGTGTTGATGAGATCTAATTATTTATGGATTTTGTTTTTGCCACTTTTTTTATGTGTTGAAGTAAAGGTTATTGTCCTTCATGGTTTAAGATAATCAAATTACACACACAGTGTTGTTGGGAGAGAAGCAATTACCAGTCATGCACACACAATTAAAATAAGTTTTGAAGCCTTCAGAGAGCTTTAACATTTTATTATTATTAAGTAAGAATATTTTTGTACTAGTTTATAAAACTGCTGGAAAGTCAGAACATATTATTTTTAATGCAAACTGCTAATACATTTATTTTAGTGTATGAGTATAACAGTTTTGGTGAGCACCAGAGGTCTGTTGAATGATTCCAAATTATGAAGGTAGACATAGAACTAAGGAAAAAAAAACCACTTTTTTTCCCCAGAAGTATATCTGAGTAATTTTACGGCCATAACTAATGAAATCCTCTTGATTTTCTAAGTCTGGTAGACAACTCTTGACCAATAATATTGGATGAAAGCTTAACACTGTAGAACATGGAATTCAAATTGTTGTAAATTGAAGCACCTTTTGAGCATGAAGGCAGTTGATTGTTAATGGCTGCTAAATATTTTTGAAGGGACCAGTAGCATTATTCCAAAACATATATTGAATTATTGTCACCCCATAGCAGAATAGAGATTGACAACAGAAATGATACAAGACTTAATTATAGAAATGAAAATGTTGTTAGCTAGCAAAGGGACTGGTGTGAGGCACTGCAGAACAGAGTGATAGTTCTGGGACTAAGGCAGGCTCTGCTGGCTTTGGGAGGTGCCAGACAATCAGGGCCAGCTTTAAGGCACGGGGGCCACAGATGGGAGTGGTAGGGAAATGGAACAATTCTGGAGTTTTCTATTGCAGTGTGCAGGAGGAAAAAACAAACAAACAAACAAACCAGGCTTTGTATTTAGTTTTGCTCTCCACCACTGGGGACTGAGTGCTTTCTCATCCTGTAATGCCCTCAGAGGAATTAGTTGGAGAAATCAGTGCAGCAACATAAGAGAAAACAATATCAAATAATATCAAATAATAGAAAGTAGTTGCTTAATCCAGTGTTGGGCTCTCCAGGACTGGAGTTACTCCCTCTGACCACAAACCCAGCTTTCCAGAGGTGATTATCCTCTTCAGGTTACCAGCTGTGCTTCTCAGAGGTAATGGCAGAGAAGGAGAATGCCATCAATCATTCCACATTATCCCCATTAAATGTCCTGGCTGATGTAAGGAGAATATTGGGCTCCTTTTGTTTTTTACTGAGATTCAATTCTGGCACACTTGAAATTGTAGGCATACAATGAGTGGAGAGGAGAGCTGTCCCTAAATCACATTCTTTCTAGTTTAAATGCTATTTATTCCAAACAAAGCATCTGAAAAACAGTTGAAGTTTCAAAAGTGTCTGCAAGCAGGAGGTAACAATGTTTGGGTTTTTTCATTTCCCCAAATATTTAAAGAGTCAGTAGGGGATAAAAGAGAAGAGGCAACTATCCCTTTTTTAAACCAGCAACTGAAGCTTAGGGACTTTCCAGTTCTTTCAACAAAATGATAAATTGCATTTAATGCCATTGGTGTGGCTTTGAAAGGAATCTGCAGGAATTCTCAAGCAAACCTCAGAATACACATCATGGGGTTTCTGCACTTGGATTTACTTGTTCGCTAAATATTTTTGTAATTGCCAATGTTGTAATTTTTTAGATGAATATTGTAGCTAATAGTTGCATGTTAAACTAATGTCCATCAGCCAAGGTACTTAGTGTTTCCATATTTTTGTTTTTTAATTGTTGGCATTTCCACGCTGGAATAGTCAAAAGGTTAAACAATATTTTCACTAATTCACCACATTCCTGCATCAGTGGACACACAAAAGCATTAGCTCAAAGTTGCCCTTTCACAGTCAAGTGGCAACCACTGAAGACTTTGTGTTAGATGATAATTTCTGTTTTGATGGCCAAACTCTGATGAAATTGCTATTTGATCAAACCAGTGATGTTCTGACATGACAATTTATTGACTAACATCTAATTATTTTACTCCAAAAAGTTAATTTCAGTCAAGAAATGTTGCATTTAATAAAACTTAAAATACAGCTAGAGCACAAGATTTTAATGATTATCCTCTAAATTTCTTTATTGAGTAGCTTTGCATGGAGTGATATTTTTTTTATATTTACTGAAATGATTGTCTTGAAATAAAAAAAGAAAGATTTTCTATTACTTAGACTCCAGAGGTTTAGCTTGTATTGCCAAATCAAAATGAAAAACAGTTGTTAAGTGGTAAACAGCATTTAAAAATCGCTGGCCCTTTGTCCCCACGATTGCAGTTAATGCTCAGCCTGAATTTCCTGATGCATTATGGTAATAAAAGATGCACTGCAGCTCCTCTAATAGCAGCAGCCTCTGACCCTCCTGGCATCAGGAGAGGATCCCAAGTGGAGGTAAACAACACGTGCCCACTGCAGGGTTAGGCTGGAAATCGGCATCTGCTGGGGATGGAAAAACAAATTCCAGAGCAGGACTGTCCTTGGTGTAGGATTTGGTGCTGCTGAGCGGCTCACAGGAGCTGAGAGAGGGTGTTTGATGAAGTTCCTCTTCCAGGAGGACAAAGGGAGCCAGGGAATGCTGGAGCTGAGATCCCAGCGTGGAGCAGCTGGAATGGCACGGGCAGGCTGGTGGCAGAGCCTGGGGCAGGGCTGGAGCAGAGAGCTCTGGCTCCAGAGGGAGGATCCGTGTTCTGCTGCTTTCCCCAGCTAATTAAAAGGGATTTAGTACCTTTTCCCAAGCTGGAGCTGCCAATGAGGATCGTGTTCCTTGGAATCTGTCTCACTCCCTCCTTCAGAGCTGGAGTGCTGCACCACATCTCCAAAACCTCACCTTTTGTGACCCTGCTGGCATCCAGACAAACCCAAAAGTCAAACTGCCTTTCAGAGTGATCATTTTGATGTGTTTTTGCCATAAAGGAGGAGTAACTGGTAGTGCAGGTGGCCAGTCCTAGGCTCTCCTAATGGGAGCTGAAATTCCCAGTGGTACCAATGTGATGCTGAAGGGAATTCTGTTTTCTTGTTCTCCTGTGCTCTGCTTTTGCATTCAGATCTTTTACTAAGCAGTTTCAGTGCTTGGTTTTCCTTCACAGCAGTCATTTTGCAGTGTTCACAGGTGATGAAAACAAGTTACTTGTGAAAAATGAAAAATAACTTTGCTGATGTTACAAAGTCTGTTTTGTTTGGAACGTGTTCTCTCAAAAGTGTTTTAAGTTATGGAAGGACAGATTGGCTCTGTCAAGCAAAGCTCTCACCAGAAAGGCTGTCTGATCAGATCTGAAACGTGCATTTGAAAAGCATGTCCTAAATAAAGGCTGAAACTGAATACTGAGCAAAGCTTTGGGGGAAGGAAAATCCATCATTGGTTTCTAGGAGAGCAGCCTCTGGCACAGGAAGCTTTTGAGATCTCAGGTATCACTGAATGCTGGCACTGTGCCCTTACACCTTTCCTGGCATTTCGTTTCTCTCAGGGTACTTTTGCTTTTACTACAGAAATCTGTTCTGGGCTGCTTTGGGCAGAAAGAAGCTCAGGATTGTGCAAAGACTGTGCCCAAGGCAGCAGCAGCAGCCTCAGGATGTCCCACATCTCTGTGACCACGAGAATTTGAGGGCACAGGTACCAAATGAACACCTGGTGCTGCTCTTTGAGCAGGGGGAGGCTCTGACAGCTTATCCTGACCCACACAGAAGTGCTGGGGTTCTTTTTCAGCCTTCTAGAAAGGACACAGTAACGACACAGTGAATGCCCAGTGCTTCAGATGTTTTATTTTCTGCTCTTCCCAGAAAAATGGGTTATAAATATGCACCAAGAGTCCCCATTCTTCCAAGTTTACACTGCAATAATTAATCTTACACTTTTTTTTTTTTTTCCTCACATTTTCTCTTATCCACCAAGTTCAGAGGTTTTGGCCTAGCAAATCATCCAGGACCTATTATTTTTAGAGCTGCCAAGTCTGGAAAAGACTTGTGATCCTGGGAAATGTTGTCTGTGTATTTATAATTCAGAAGCTATAGGGAATTTGTTGTCCTTCAGCAAGCTTTGCAGTAAGCCTCCTATGTAATTTTGGAATGTGATACTGATTACTTTGGGAGCCTCTTCATTTTGGCAGAGCAGTGAAGCTTGTGCTTTGAACATTAAAACAGCTTTCATGGGTTTGGAGGGCCTGTCTTCACTGTTGAAATCTGTTGTGAAAAGGTATCCAAAGGAGAGATTTTGTGGTTTTTTCCTTCCTTCGTGTTAGACATGGTGTGTTTAAATTACAAACTAAAACTACAGGATAAAATTATAATAATTTTACTGCATGCTATGCTGCATTAGTGGGATGTCTTTTGGGATGGGTTTATTCATTTTAAGCAGAAGAACAACCCTTAACCCCTAGGGAAGCTCACATCAGCACTCACAGAGGCCACACAAAAGATTGTCACAATCCTTTCCCAGCAATGGCCACCACTACAGGTCTGGGGATTCTGGCTGATTCAAGGAATTCTGGAAAATGGAGATACTCCACTGTGCCATCAAACCCTTGGATAAATTCAACTCTGGTGTTGACTGCAGTGAGTGTGAGCAAAGTGGGGTGGTTTGATCCTGCCTCTGTGAGATCCAGAACTGGGGACAAACTTCATGGTGCTGATGGATGTGTTTGGAACCCTTGGATTTTAGTTCCATAAGGGACAACAGAGAAAAATGGAGATACTGACAGCTCCCAAGCTGTGCTGGGAGCTTCCCTGAGTGTGGAAAAACACCTTTTGCTTTTCCTTTCCTCCCTTTGCTTGAGGTGTGGTGACTCCAGGGAGTGGCTGCCTCTGTCCCCTTGGTTACCCAGCAGCTGCAGGAGGAATTCCTGCCCCAGGAATTCCTGACTGAGAGCCCTGCCCAGCCCCTCTGCCTCACTCTACCTGTACAACGAACTGGGGGAAACACCTGGAAAGGCTTTATTGCTTCTGTACCAGCTTCCAGTTCATTTATTTGCTGCCTCTTGATTCTGAGTGATGAGTAGATGGATTGAATTCACTGAACCTTTACCAAGTGCCAAATCATTTTTAGGGCAGAAGCATTTCTTTTTCAAATATATAGTCAACTAACCATAACTGTTTCCAAACTGCAGAACTTCTGGCATCTGCCTGTTTCTGTTCAACTGATAATTTAATTAAGAGTTGAATACTCATATAAAATAACTTGTGAAATTATATTTAGCGATAATGCTTTAATTAGTAAAAATTATGTTCTTGAGAATAATTATTTAGCAATATTTGGAGTTTAATTAATGGCTACATTATTCCAACTTTTATGCTATAATAATTAATACATTGCTAATTCTGTTGGCAGAATTCGAAGAAACTAATTGCTTGAAATTATTGTGCCTATAAAAAGGTTAAATTAATTAAGATTACCATTAGAATAATTTGTACAAGATTTTGGGTAACTAATATTCTGGCTTATTTTCCTTGGTGTAAAAAAAAAGAGAAGAATTTATAAAGAGATAATCAATTCCTAAGAAGCTGCAGCAAGAAAATATTCATAACTTAATGCAAGCATATTATTGTGCTGGTTTGGGCTGGGGTAGAGTTATTCTTCACAGTAGCTGCTGTGGGGCTGGGGGTTGGATTTGTGCTGGAAACACTTTTGAAAGGAATTAATTCTTCATGTAGCATCTCATGTTGGGCAGTGAGGATATTCCACATAATGAGAGTGGAGATGGGTTAATATTTGTTAGACTTGTGAGGGAACAGGCCACTAAAACTCAGGATTTATGTGCTGTGACCCCAGAGATGAAAAGAAGTGCATCTTCTGTCCAGGGGCTGTGCCACGCACAAAGCACAAACAGAAAGTGGTGCAGGCTGTGCAGTGCTCCCTTCCTCTCCTTTAATGTTCCTGAGCTCAAAGGAAACACTGGAAATGAGTTTTGTGATGAGCTAATGATAAGGCAGTGTAAGAGACAGAGGGCTCTGCTGGAGTTCAGAGAATCACAGAGCACTTGGTGCTGTGACTTAATCTGGATGGCAGCCCAGTGGCCACTGGTTTAAAGTGCTGAGCATTTTTATGATCTGTGGGCTGCTGGGTTTGCTTTTTTACATCCACTCTGTCAAGTGGAGAAATACAAGCAAGGGGATTCAGTTCTTTCTGCATATAATGCCAGGATTTTATTCTTTAATTACCCTGGAGCAGAAGGGGTCAGTGGATTCTCACAAGGACTGTAGCCACTACAGCAGTGAGACTGCCAGCCTGCTAGGTTCCTGTTTTTAACCTGTAAATAGGAAGATGTAGATGAAATTCTCTCATTTCTCTCTCACTTTTAAATCCTAAATTTATTAAGCAGCATGCTTTCCAACTGATAGGGAGCTGCAGCACTGATGCTGTGGTTTGATGCATTAAACTCCTCCTCAGAAACCTGGGTTCACATTCAGTTTAATTTTAATAAAAGAAATACTTGGTACTGTTACACTTTGGGTGCTGTACTTTTCACTTTTTTTTCTCTATTCTCCACACCAAATGTATTAATTTCCCCTTTTCTGGCATAATTCAAATGGCCATCTGAATACCAGACTATGGGCCCATTTCTAAATTCTCTTTCTGGTACTGTTGTGTCCTGTTTTCCTACAAGAACTTTTCTGCACATGCAGTATCTTTTACTCAGAATACTTTACATCTATAGAACTATGTCTGGTGGGTTTTGCTATTACATGACATTTATCATCTTATAGTTGCTTTAGTGAAATGCCCAGAAAAAGAAAAAAAAAAAAAAAGGCAGAAATATTTGCACTGAACTACTTCCAGAAGGAACATTTTGTTCCCTGGTAGGTGTTTCTAATGGGGTGGCCATATAGATTTATATTGCTACATCAGATCATGAAATTTCTAAGACTTCATTATCTGAAGAGAGCTGTGATTCATGCTGGCAATTCATGGAGAAATATAAAGCAGGGGAGAGGAATGAGCTCTCAGGTTGCTGATGGCTCTTCAGCACTCTTCCAATTGCACAGAAATTTACTTCTGTGCTTTCCCTTGGCACCAAGTTCTGCAGGCCTGTAAACACTCAACAGCAACAGGTGAGTGGAAAGCAGATTTTTGTCCCCCTCTAAATGCTTCTTGGTTTAATTTGTGTGTGTGCTCGGTATTTGTGTTCCATCAACAGCAAATAATACAAAGGTGTTTTGGAAATTAAACAATTTTTTCATGATTCTGACCCTTTTTTCCCCTGGGAATTCAGTTAACACATGAATTGGTAGAATTAAAATCAATAGTCAGGTCAGTCTTTGTCAATGTTTGCCTGTCCCTCTGAAGACTCAGAACTTCTGGGAGTAAAATTTAACATCTCTGGTCATGTATTTAGATGCTGTCAAGGATTTAAGAGGATTTAGGATTGGCACTGCTGCCTCACCATGCCCCTTGAACGTGTCCTTTCACACAGAGAATTCCTGCTGCTTCATTGCCTCTGTGTCTCACATAAAGCACGCCAAAATACCACCAGGAAGTTAGGATTATTATCAAATTCAGCTTATTCAGAAGTTAAACTGTGCAAATACTGCAGCTGCATCGATAGTAAGAATTTAGAGTTAAATTAAGAGAATTTAGTGGGTTTTTTAGAGTTTGGTTGTGCAGTGAGTCACTTCCCACTGGATGGCACCATTTAATAAATTATCCTGGGGAAGGGCAGTGCTGCAACAGCAAACTCCAGAGGACATTGCAGAAGTGACATTTGGGATTGGTACATGTGTTCTGTCTCCTCATTTTCCAGAGGAGAGCAGGAAACACGGTGCAATGAGCACATGGAGGGAGCACTGAGGTATTGCAGCAGCACCCTGTGAGGAGCTGCTCCACAGCCCTGCCTCCTAAAGCTCGGGGTGTTTCATCAAAGTTCTCATCCTCAGCTTTGCAGAAGGATAAAGCTTTTAAAAGCAAAAGTATTCCTTCTTTTCTCACATCAGGAGAAGCTGGTTTTAATTCAAGGCTTGATGGTCACATGTATTGCTGAGGTCTGTTTCTATTTTTGTTCCTTGATATAAAATATCAGCAGTAACCATTCTGTAAGTTATCACGGTGCATGTGTTTCCATTTTCATGTCAGGACTGTAACAGAAAACCTGGTGTACAAACTTGGGCAATTCACAGCAGGAAGACTCCAGATAAAAATGAAATTAAATCAGTGTATTTTGCTAGAATGTAGAGAATGCTGGAATGCTCTTTTCCAGTTTTTGAAAGCTGATTGAAAACATTGCTTAGCCCATAGATAGATAACACTGAACTTTGTGTACACAAAGAAAATGAATTTTTAAAGAAATAATTCAAGGACACATCAAACTTCATTGACAGGCAGTCAAGAAATAAGCATCCAGTAAACAAATTAAAGAAAGGCATCTATCCCAGAATAATAATGCAGCTGGGATGTGCAGAGTTACAGGGAGCAGGATAACAGCACAGGCTCTGCTTTCTTTTCTCGCCTGATTCTTTCAGTGGTCACAAAACTTCTGCTGAGAGGTGTTAAGCATTTCTACAGAAAAAAAAAGGGGTTTATATTTTCTGAATGGTGCTGAAGTTAAAAATAATCAGGATCCAGCCCTGTGTTTTGCTGTGAGCATTTCCCACGTTCACTGTGCTGTGCATTGATGCTTTGTGCAGGCTGAGCTAGACCAGAGGCTGGGCAGAGTTGCAGAATAAAGCAGGGATTTATTCAAAGCATTTCCTCCATGGATCCACCTTGGGCAGCACAAGAGCCCAGCCAGGGCTGCACCCAAGAGGAACCAAANAGAGCTCGAGCTGTGTGTCTGTAACAGCAGCATCTCTCCCTGGAGCTGGGGGCTGTGAGCAGAACCTGTCACAGAACCCGGGAGGAGTTACCAGCCATGGACTCAGCACGAGGGAAAATCCCTGAGCAAATCATCCCCTGCTACGTTTTACTTTGCCAGTGCAGAGATTGGATCTCGAGTTTCCCTTCAGCAACAGTTTCTGCATTGCTGCGTTTTGGATGTGACACAGTGAGAAGGGAACCCCCTTAGAGAATTATCAGCTCTGGGAATAACTCACAGGCAGCTGAATTTCCATGCTCTGCACCTGATGGGAGTGCAGGCATTCCAGCTGCTAGTGAAGAATAGAGGCTGGCTTGGTTTTTGCTTCCTTAATCTCAGAACAGGCTGTGGTGTTTCCTTCATACAACTTCTCACCTTCTGGTTTTAGAGCCTGGCAGGATAAATCAGATGACCTTTAAATAGCAAAAAGCTGTTCTCCAAGCATCTCAGACTGAAGGCTCTTGGACTCGAGTTCTGCAGTCAAGTCAATTTTCTTGTTATTAAGCCACTGATACATTTACAGTGTGGGCTACTTACATCATCTGACATTTTGACATCAGTCTGAGAGGAACCCTGGCCTGCTCAATCGGGATGTTATTTCTGATAAAGTCAGTTCAACCCCAGTTTCTTCTTTTAAACTCTGCTAAGTCTGTTCTGATAGGGAAAAAGTTTTAAAAAAAGGGATCAAGTCATTGCTAAAACACTAAACGAGCTCACAGTGTATTTATTCAGCACTTTGTTTGGGGAATTTCAGCCTCAGCTGAAGCCTCTCTATGCTGCCATGGCATGGCTCATTCTGTTTGCATTAAAAATAGGAGAAAAATGTATTTATGCTTGTTTACAGTGAAGAAATAAAATTAAACATCTCATGTTTTGTACACATAAAACTTGAGCTTAAGTTAATGCCATTCACTCCTTTAGAAACCCTATCTTGTAACTTTGTTCCGTGCTGCCAGTTGGGCAGTTCCACACTTGCAGTTTTTCCAGTTCTGGTGCTTTCTGCACCACTCTGTAACGGCACAAACCCTTCCAACGTTGGGCTGGGTTTGTTTGCTGCCATTGGGAGGGTGAAATCCCTCACCCAGGACAGGGTGGGGACTTTCCTGGCACTGATGGACTCTGCTGTGAGCTGCTCCTGCAGGAGCTGGCCCCTGGCACACCCGGCAGAGCCACCAGGAGCGCGGGTGGGACATTGCCACTGCTGCATCAGACACTGCCAGGGCAGAGCCAGAGCCCAGCCTCTGTGTTAGGCACAGGTTAAAATTGCAGAGCTTTGTCCTAATCACTGGTTGGAGTCACCTCCTGCTGCTCCAGGGTTCAGGCTTCACCAGGGATTTTTGTCAGGGTTTTTGAAAACACATTTTCTACCTTAGCAGCTAGTGGCTCAGGGAGTTTTTCTTTTCCTAATTGTTACACTCTCAGAGTGATCCTTTCAAAGAATTGGTTTCTATCATGTTTTCTTTGACCTTTTAATATTAGTTTTGGCCTTTGTTCTTTGTGCCATCACTGACAATTGGCTCTCAAATCCAAACCCTTATTTGCAGTTCAGCCAGTCCTTCAGAAAAGATTTGTGGTAACAGCAGAAAGTTTTTGAGAGTTGTAGGAGTTTTTCATGCATTAACAGACATTGTACTACAGAGCCACTTTTTAATATTAATTTATGGATTTCATGAAGATCAGTGCTGATCTCCCTAGAATTCAGCAAGGATAAGTGCCAGCTCAAAGAGAGCTGGGAATTGGAGATGGAAGAGGCTTAGCAAGACATTTGCCATCCAGCCTACCTCTATTTCCATGTAGTTATTCAGAACTGCACTCCTCCAGCATTTCAGAGAAATACTTTTTTATTCAGTGGATCTTGCTGGAGTAAATCTGGTAATTCATAAGGCGGAGCCAGAAGCCTAAGTCTAAATTAACTGTAACTTTGTGTCTGTCTTTGTGGAATAGGCAGTTATTGATTATCTATACATCAGGTAAGTCTCTAATGCCAGGAAGTAATTTTATTATGTCTCAAAGCATGCATTTAAGGAGTTATTAAAAGTTTATTCAATCCTGTGGTGAATGATCTGTTTAGCTACTACTCTGTCTTAATAAGTACTTTGTTTAAATATCTCATACTGGGGAATTTTAAGTACAGCGTAATGCAATTTCTTTTTTCCTATGTTTCTAATTCCACTAGGGTGACTTTACAACATTATGAAGGAATTAATCTGTGACTTCTCTTTGTCTAGTGTTTCAAAACCATTTCAGACATGTCTGTTATGGCCACACACTTCATATTTATCCATTTCACGCTCTGAGCCTCATGTGTTCTATGCATTTTAGAAGAAATCACCATGGGACCACAGGCAAATTCAGGTGCTTCATAATTAAAACATTCCTGGACAGTTTCTCCAGTGACTAAGGATTTGAGTGTTTCATATTTTATAAGGAAATCGGCAAAAATTCAGCAGTAAATTTATTTGGTTTCCTTGGTGTGCAGTCATTCAAAGACCATGTAATGGGGAGTGCTATTGCTGGGCTGCTCCCAGCTTTGGTTGTACAAATTTCATAGGGAAACTCACCCAGGGACAGGTGAGAGTGGAAGGCAAGGGCAGAGCTCAGCCTGGAGCAGGCTGGGCAGTTTTGTTTTCCTGTTGTTCCACATTAAACACAGAGTTTATGCTGAAGTGTCCCACACTTTTAGTGTGTGGTGCAAATAAAGGTAGACAGACCATGGAGAGGACAGTTATTAATTGAATTTTATGCCTTTCCTCCCTGGTTTTAGTGCTGCTAAGCGTGGAAATAAATGCTTTTGGTCATATCTCCAAGCCAAGATTAGTTCTCCCAACCTCTACTGATTGTTGTACTGCTTAGATTTAATTGTGCTTTTGCTTTCCTGTGTTTTGGATTTCATAATGTTTGCTGCTTTCAGTATTCGGTGTCAGAATTACCTTTATAGAAATCTTGTAGGGTGTATTTTGGAGGAAGACTTGATACAGCATTTTCCTGTGCACTTTACAATGTGTTGCAAAACATGGACACATCCTTTTTAGCAGGATTTTCCTCTCCTTCCAGGTCTGTCCATCCTCCAAGGGCAGTCAGTTCAGTGGCATCCAATAATTTTTAAACTGCATAAGGTGCCTGGGACGTGCTGGGAGAGAATTGTACAGGTAAGAGCTTGGTGTAAGGGATATTTTAGAAATACCATGTATAGAATCCCTGCAGTTTGTTGTTTGATTCCCTCAAAAACCAAAGGAATTTAAATTCACAAGTTTTTCTAGCTATCCATTGTTCTGCAGAGCTCTGAGTGAATGCTAGATGAGTGTTCATATTTAATTCCTTGGAGTGAAGGGCACAGAGAACAATTTGTCTGGACCAATGTTTGGCTTTTGGGGTCAACTTGCCTGGGTGATACTTGGGTTTGTGCAAAAAATCATGGGTTTCAAAAATTATGGGTTTGATGGAGAAGACAGGAATTGCTCATTGCCCTGGTTAAGAACCCTTCATGAGGAAAAGAACAAAAAAACCCAACAGGTGAATGCTTAGAAACTATTTCTTCTCCTCAAATAACTCTAAAAATGAAATAAACTTTTAAAACAAGTGAAGATTTATCTTGCTTCCCCCTGACAATATTTTATAGAAATAGCATGACGCCTGAGTGGTTCAGAGCACTCCAGAGTGGGACACAATAAGCAAGTGAATGTTTGGAATTTTGGCAGCTATGAGCCCAAACAGATCGAACTAATCCCATCCAAAATGTCATCTTGCTGCTGTCTAACAGGAATTCAGGCTCCATTCTTGGCTTTCATCTTCAGTGGCACGTTCTGTGATTGAAATTATCAGCAGTTCTTTAGTGCACAGCAAAGCCAAGTGCTCCCATCAGTGATTAAAATGCAGAAATATGAAAAATTTGATAAATAATTTTGAAGGTGTAGCTTGTCTTTGGGTTTCTTAAAAGCTGGTTTTCATGGTGTTTTGAATCTGGTTTAAACCGCTCTTTTTAATATCCATTCTCAATATCTATTTTCAATATCCATTCCAGAAGATCTATTTCCCTACTTCCATTGCTTTAGATAATAATTATGTCTGTGCTAACTGTAATCTTAGAGGATGCATAATCTATCAGGAACTGTCTGCTTTAGTGCATACAAAAGATGGAATCATTTCTTCATGGTTGCCACTTCTATTTCTGAAGGGCTGTAGCTGCATGTCTGCATTTGCAGCTCCCTGCAAGTAAATGATCTCTCCTGCAGGTGCCAAACAAGCCCTGACGTGTGACAGCCCAACAGGAATATTTCCTGGAGTCCATGCTAACACAAGAATGATTTGTGGAAACATGGATACCATAAATATTACCCGCTTTATCAGTTGTTTAATTTACATTAATTTTCCCTGCTGAGCAATATATAAATATTCATGGTGCTATCAGATTAGTTTACACTTTGAGAAGTTATCAGAGATGAGAGAGAGAAATGTGGCATAAATATTTTAATTCTTCTAAGTATGTAGTTCCTTTGAATCCCTGATGATAGTCACAGTGACATTACGAGAGGAAAAAGCTTCTGTAACAAACTTGATTTGCAGGAGTAGTCACCAGTGAAGTTCAAAAGTATTTATGATAAAACCCTTTGTGAATCCAGTGGAATTGTTATCTTGTAGATCTTTTTCTTCTTTGCATGTGTTTGATCAATATTGGTTGAACTATGGCTAAAGTTGGAAGGCAATAAATGAGTTGTTAATGAGATGATCATTGCCTCTGGTGTACATCGCTGAGAGCCCTGCGAGCGATTTTCATTTCTCACACTTTGGGAAGAAGCACCGAGCAGGGGAAAGTTATGGGAGCAAAACACACAATTAACCCCAGGGAAAGGGGAATGGCATTAATTTCAGTCTCGTAGGTAGCAGCCACTGAAGTCAGGGTGAGGCTTTGAGGGCTTATCTGTGTTATGGGATGGGGGTGACCCCGTTTCTGCTGCATTAACCTCAAACCTCAAAGTGTGGGAAAGCAACGGGACACGTTGTACAGCTGGAACTCCATTCCTTCCCTTCCCACTCCCAAGAATATTCATTTCAACTGATTCAAGTTTTGTTTTTTATTCAAAGCCAATGCGTTTCTCTCAGAATACTTCATATTTTTAAGTTAGTCAAATACGTAAATGCTTCAAATAATTTGTTTGTTGTCTAAAAACACCTGAGAAGTACAGAGCAGCAACCTTTCAGTATCTCAGATATTTCCCCCCAAAGTTACCAATTTCTGCAAAAATCAGGAAGTGATTTCTGTGATTAAGTCTCACAGCTAGTTTTGGGGAGTTCTTGATATCTTAATAATCTTGATCTTTTAAACAGTTTTGGACTCTGCTATTAATTAGTACAACTCTTTCTAGTTTATGTCTGTTGAAGATTGCTTCTAATATTTTAACTTCTAATTGGTAAGAAATTTCTTTATTTATTTCATTTGAATTTTTAATTGCTTTAATTATTGTGATTCTAATAAGCACTTGGTGACAGGACTAGAGATAATTAATTTTTGACAGATGGGCATCACAGTGATCAGCGTGTGAGAAATACCTGGGCAGATAAAGAGAATCTTGTCACATTTAAGCTTCTGTACAGCCTCACTTTACATAAACAGAGAGCAAACATGAGGAATCTTACAGGAAGTTTGCTGAGGCAAGACATTATTCCTTGCCAAGAAACACCATTGATATTTTATAATTACAATACCAAGCTTGGTTTTGTCACGTTGTGGGAGACATTTTGTCATCATCCTCGTCATTACTATTAATGTGTCTCTGCATGCAGGATAAAATATAAAGCTTTAGCTCTAACTGGTTTTGATCTGACACCAGTTTTTGCAGGATATGAATGAATTTTGTATTCCTCTTCTGTGTTCTCAACACTCCCAAACAGCCAGGCAGTAACAGCAAAGCTCTTGCCTTCCTTTTGACTTGAAGAAACTGTACAGTGTTTTCTTCTGCCACCTCAGTGTTGTGAAGCCCTTCCCCTGAGTTTTGGGAGAAAAGGATTGTTATTGCAGTAATTGGGTAGTCTATGACAACTTGCTATAATTTCTTTATTGATAATGTTTCTTAATATGGAAAAAAATGACATCTTGGTGTGTTTGAATTCAGCTGCCCTGACAAAGCTAATTGCTCCTGGAGATGCCATCCTGGGATGTGCTGGGAGTGTGAAAAAGAACAACTGCTGACTTCAGGAACTTATTTTCCCAGCAATTTAACATTTTTCACATAATTAGCTCTGGTGTTCTTCTTGGATTAACAGATCCACTAATAACTTTGTGCTTTAAAAGCTGCAAAGTGGGAAGAACATAACGCAGAGCATATTCAGGGGGTGCCAGCTCATTACACTGACAGGTTGGGTAAGTACAACACAGTTACCCTTTAACCTTCACAAATGCTTAAATACATTTCAAATACAGCCTTGATCGTCGATTGTGAGTTTACAGATTTGTAGTTTGCTTCAATGATAGGGTGACCTCCTGAAATTAGCTAAATTTTGATTGCAGCTGGATTATTTCTAAAGAGAGATGGTCATTTGTCTGCGTCTTCCACTTCATTGACTAAATATCTAATTAGAGAAAGGAGGGAACACCCCATAAATACACACACAAATAGATATAGATATATAGATATAGTAGTATAGACATAGAAATATATAGATATATATAGATATAGATGGATATAGTTAGATGTAGATATATAGATTATAGATAGATATAGGTATATAGATATAGATATGGAATGGTTTTTCTCATTAATCCAAATAATGCTTTGAAAGCTGAGGGGCTACCAGACAGCTTAAATAGCCAGAGCAAAGACTTGCCTGTCAGGACAGTAAAGAGCCCAATGGATTTCTGCTTGGAATGACAAAAATTGTAAAGACAAGGCTTTATAGCTGCCTTTTTTAGTTTTTCTTGTGCAGCTTTCCAAATCCTCAGGAGTTACAGTGTATTATGCAGGGAAATGCACACATTAATAATCTCTGCCAAAGCCCTCACAGGCTGGAGCTGCAAGGGGAGATTCACAGGAAAACCTAATGCAAAATAGAGTGAATGAAACTATTCTGAACTTCAAATTTGTTCAGTTTTGAAAATAATGAGTAGGAGGTGATCTGCTGAGTTAGGAGTTATAACAAGTCAGAAAAGCAGGAGGGTTAATAGAAAATCTAGTGCAGACTTGGAGATGCCAGAGGAGGGTTCTGTAGTAAAAAGGATGTGTCAAGAGCCAGATTTTGTTATAACACAGATGATGTAAAATTCGTGTCTGCAAATCTTAACCAATTGTCACTGGTGGAAATCTGGATTTTGAAGTAGCAAACACCACAGCTTTAAAGGGATGTTTACACAGATTATAAAATGCTAATTTTATCAGTGAGATGGAAAATGTAATATAAAGCAGTATGAGCACTGTTATTTACCTCGAAGGAGATGGGCTGGAGCAGACCATAGACCTTATTAACCTTAATTATCAGCCCTTGGGGTGCCCTAAATTCTTAGTCTATTAAGTATGAAATGCTAATCTGCAGGGGCTGTAGACTCATCATGTGAAAAATTATTTGAAAATGCAAATGGGAATTAAAAGAGAAACATTCATCCACATCTGATTAATTCCTCCCTGCTGCTGTCTGGATGGATCTCCCCTCCCTGGTGTCTCACAAACACCAGCAGCTTGCCCAATGCCAGGCTCTGAGCCTTGCTGGAGGGTGTCAAACGGTTTGGAGACAAATCTCCACAATGTTCACTGCAAGAAATGTATCTGGCAGTGATTAGAGCAGCAGAGGACTTCTCAAACCATCTAGAATTATGGAATGGTTGGGGTTGGAGGGGATCTTGAAGATCATCTGGGACAGCTTCCCCCAGCCCAGGCTGCTCCCAGCCCATCCAGCCAGCCTTGGACACTGCCAGGGATGGGAAGTCCCCAACTCTGGGCACTTTCTCTGTTTATAGAGCAGCATTTGTTCTCTGTGTGCCCTGCAGCCCTTCCTGTTTAAAACACCTCAGTTGTGCCTGGCTGGGTTTCACAGCTCGTTTGTAGCAATCCCTGCCCAATCTCACGTCTGCTTCCTCACTGTGGGCTGCTGTAGTTTGCTTTAAGTAATGCAAACTCAAAGTTTGACATGAAAATTAACTACAAACAGAAAAAACCAAAGCACTGGAGACCGTTCTCATCCTGAAGCAGATGCACTGAACAATTTGAGTCTGTTTTAATCACAGGGTTTCTAGGAATTCATAGGAATTTCATAGGAATTGAGTCCTATTGACTTGTGAATGCTTCCCACAAGAGAAATTCTGAGATTGACCCCTGTCATGGGCTGTTCTCAGTTCATGGAAACTGCCTCTGGTTATTGATAGAAATGCATTTCGAGCTTCCTAAATATGAAAATGTACAAATGGACTCTACATCTTCACTGGTGATGACCTTACTTTGATAAAGGGTTTGAAAAACTGTTTGGTAAATGCTGGGTTTTATTTCATTTCTGTTGGCTTTTTCACTAAAATGTCTTCAATAGACAAGGATTTCTGGACAATAAATTTCAGTCATTAGATATTTCTCTGTGCAGGTGAGAATGAAAGAAAAGTCCACAGTGAAATTCAGATGTATTTCTTACAGACCTCACAAGCTTTGAATTCCTTGGCAATTGGTTATCTGGCATAACTAATAAAAAAAAAGAAAGAAAACAGGAGTTGGGAATTGGAGGAATAAATCTTATGTGAAAATAGACTGCATTGTCAGGGGTTTACAGCTGTAGAATCTGTAATTATTCAGTGGACACTTCTTTTTCTGAGAGTGCAAGATAGAAAAATTGCCCCTGTAACTTTACAGAAAATCTTTTCCAACTGAGGAGAGCACAGTTCATACCAAATCAGGAAAGACAGGAAAATTGTACCAAACAGTACAATAGCTTAATAATGCTGTAATATGTGAGGCTTTCTGCAAATATTTACACATTTTGATAACTTTGGGTGTCTTTTAGAATGTCCTCTGTTCCCAAACAGATCCATCCATGAGGATACATATGTGAGTTTTAATGAGATCAGTGAGAAGACGACTGATATTCACCTCTCCCCTTTTTTTAATCTTTGTTTCCCTCAGAGAAAAGCACATAGGGATGTTTATTTAGGCCCATGCTACAAGAAATCAGTCTACAGTGCTGTAGACCTCACTGTGAGTTAAATGTAAGAACTTGATTTTGTGGCTCCACCACTGGATTTATTGCTCCATTTTGGATATATATCTCATTATCCTTTGGTCTGTATTATTGGAATGTTGCCCATCCTGTGAGTCAGACCTGTGTTTGCCACTGGTTTAAAAAACTCTCTGAGATTTGGGTAGAATGGATGCCATTTCAGCATAACCCCTTAAAAATAACATTCAAGGAATATAAAACACTCCTTTTCCATAATCAGTGCCACAAATAAATATTCAAAATACAGTGTACAGGAGGTAATTTTGGTTCTGCACTGCAAACAGTTGGATATCACAGGTTATTTTTTCACTTGAGAAAAATCTTCATTTCTTACATTAACATTTTTAGACAGCTAATTTTTCATGCTACCATATGATACTCAAGATAACTATTTTTTTTTTCCTGTAGTGTAATTGGTCTCTGTAAGAGTTACAACAATCTCATGTGAGTTCTTGAATTACGGTACTTTGGTCCTCTGGGATTATTCTTTAGATCTGTTCTTCAGGGCAATAGAAGTTGGGAGGAATTAATTAAGCCTGAACTATGTACAGGCCACATGCTGGCAGGATCTAACTGGTAATGCCAGATGAATTGCAATAATATTCTAATTTAGGACACTTGATAGGACTATAGCCTTGGAATTGTTAATGGAATAAAACTTTATATTAATACAATTTCTTAACTTTCCTGGAAGTTCCATTGACATCCACTTTATTCTGCCTTGTAGTTTATTCTAAGTTGTCAGCACAGTATGTTCTAGTGAAGAAATTAATAAAAATACCCTGTTTTCACACAATTCCAGCAGAAACAAAGATGAGAAACGTGACAACAGCAGAACCACTCACTCCTGGGGTACTTAGAAGATGTTTCTGTTCCTGGCAGTTGCTCCAGTCTGTCACTGGAGTTTGAGGTGGCAGAAACAGAAGGAAGATCTGCAATCCTGTGGAGTTAAACAGAAATTACTGAAGTGTAGCTCTGCTGCAATCCCAGCCAAATTCTCACTTTTGAAACTCCCCAGCCCCTGGTGCTGCTTTCTTAACCTGTTAAATTTCCCTTTTCCCCGCTGGCACTGGCAATTACGCCTCCCTTACTTTGTGTGCATTTGTGGACAGATGTTCATAATTCACAAAGTTTACTGGCTGTTAGCACAAATGATTTGGTCGTGGAAACATATTTTTAGATAAACAGACACTGAATCATTATGGTTCTTAAAGGCAATTACTTAAATAAGTAATTAGACTAAGAGTCACAGTGCTTTCATTTCCCAATTATAATCAAAGTGAGAGTGACTCAGACATTTCACTTTTTATAGGAATAGTGACTATAAAGCAACTCAGAGCTTGTGTATGATTGAAATAATTGATTTTTGGTAAATATTTTGAATTAATGAGTGTTTATGATTTTGTTAGAGCGGCTGTGGTAATTAATTATGTAAATAAAAACAACAACAACAGCCAGACTAAAAGCGAGCAGAACATGCAGAACATTTATGCTGATTTATTATTACATATTTTTGCATCCTGCTGCTTCTGCCTGGGTGGAAAGGTTGAGGTAAAACCAAAATATGACTGGGACAGAAACCCTTGGATGTGATTGCCATCTTGTTGAAGGAGAGCTTGCTTGTTCTCAGCTGTGAAAATGTCATTTCTCCTGGCTCTTGGCTTCTCCAGTTCATCCCCCAGTGTCATCTGGTCACTGCTCTGAGCTGTGGTTAATATCAGCATTAAATGCATCCAGCCAGGACAAACTCCAAATGGGAAGAATACCAAAGTGATAAATTGATTTCTTTCTGCTTCCATTTCGAAGCTGGCTCACTGATGGAAACATGCATTTTTGGTGTGGGGTTTTCGTGGGGGTTTCTGTTGTTTGTTTTTGTTCTTGATGCTGATGTAATTTTAGGAAACTCTCAGATTTTTTTTTTTTAATAGGAAATCCCCAAAGTGTTTGTATTTTATTAATTTCTATTAGAGTCAACTTGATTGTGTTTTCCACAGAGAGCAGGGAAGGCTCACGCTGTTACAACCACCAAGATGTTTTTTTCTGCATGCAATGGCCTGTTATCTCCTAAATGCTTCTGTTTAATGATCATGAGTAAACTTTTACAAACCCCTGAGAAGGAATAAATAGGATTTTTAGTCAAGTATGCTGGGAGCATTTTTACATCAAACTTCTTGAGGTTCATTGGAGAGGGAGCATTGTGGTGCTCTGCTTTGCCCCTCCAGCAGCTGTCCATGGTGAAATATTACTGCTCTGCACTTTTTTTCCTGTAAAGAGGGAAATACTTCTGTCTTGAATGATTCTTTATATTTTTCTGGAGCTGTGGTATTTGCCATGCTGCATATCCCTGACTGTGCAGCAGAATCTCTGCAATAACCAGCATCACACCTCTGTCCTCTCTCTGTCTTGGTTTCATTAAGGGAGAAATTCACTCTCAGTCCTTGGAGTCTGACTTGGAGACCAGGAACCTGCAAAGCATCCCATCAATCATCTGAGGATGGACACACTGGTCAGATCCACCATCTCCTGCTGCTTTCCTGAAGAACTTTGGAGAAGCAGGTACTGGGCTAGGGGAAGAGAACTGGATTGGGAAAACGATCCTTTGGTGGAACTCCATCAGAGCTGGAGGCTGATGTGCCCAGCAGCAAGGCTTTATCCAATAAAAGTGGGCTTTAAATGTGGTTTTGCCTTTGAGAAGTAAGAATCCTTGAGATGCCTTTGCTTTTAGAAGCTGTAATAACCCTCCAAATGTGATTTGTACTTTAAAAGCTTATTTACAGAAGACAGACCACCGCTAATGACATTTGCATGGAAATTTCCCCAATGAATATTTATAAATATGAAATATGAATACAGCACAGTGTAGTGCATGTCCTGGCACACACATTTCTATCCACAGATGTATGGGTTTTGTTGAACTCAGCATAAGTGACAAATCTCCCAGGGAAACACCAAACAGCTTGTTACACATACAGATGTTCCTTTGGCATCTTATTAGAAAGGCTTGAAAACATCCTGTTTTACTGGCAATAAAGCAGCAATAATGTCTTAATAGAATCTGAAAGAATAACTAAGTACTTCAAATGCTTGGAATAAAGGGATAATTGAGGTTGCTTTGGGTTTAAGCCTTGGTAATTTCTTGCTTTATAATAACTCAGGTGACTGTCTAATAAAATGCAGTAAAGTAAGAGCACGTTATTGATTGAGGATTTAAATGTTGGCTTGTATCTGCAGTGAGTCTCTGTGATACACATCACTGTAATGGCAGAAACAAATAATTTCAATTATATCTCATTATGCTTAGCACAAGCAGTAACTCACTTCCACAGAGACTTTTCTAAAACTTTGCAAAAATTTTGATGAGCGTGTTGCAAACTAATCTCACAAACAATTTGTACTCCCAGTTTTTTTGTTAAAGTGTGATCACTAAAGTTGTCAGGCTTTTTAGTTTCAAATACTCTGAGCTCCACAGTTAGATTTCTGTTATCAGTCTAAAAATAAGGTGATTTTATTGTTCTGAATATCATTGGATTTTATGGTTTGGCTCTCGAGCATTTCTCTGTAGATTCAGGCCCTTCAATATTCCAAGGAAGGCAGGCAGCAGTTTCCACCCCATTTTAGGAACTGACAGATGGTATTTAAAGAAAAGCTGTGACTGTGATGTGAATAAGCAGCTTGATTTACAACGTCAAGAACCAATTTTATGCCTTCGGATGTTTTGGAAATGTGAAGGAACAGTGGAAGCTCACATCATCAAACTGAAGGTGGCATCACCTCCATCAAAACTGTGGAGTCTGCATTTCCCAACCAAGCTCATCCTGTGATTCTGAATTTCTCTAAGGCAGGATGTGTGTGAAAAACTTCAGAAAATAGGAATTAACAACCATCAGTCTGTATAAACAATGTTTTCCAGCTTTTAAGAGATTTTAAGTTTTCTTTTGAACTTTCACAGTGTAAATAACAATCTGTGAGCTGAGGCTGGTTCATGTCTTGACCACTGCAAATCACCTGGACTTTTTCACTGAGAAAGGATCTCCTGGAAAAGATTTTGGTGTACTTTGAATGTAATCTGTCTCTAGGAAGTTTAGGAACCAGTGGGTTGTTCAAGCCTAATTTTCAATTTTCTGGAAGCACAGCAAATAGATTTCTCTTTCCCTCCACTAATCTTTATGGGAATTAAAAAGAAAAAAAAAAAAAACCAAAACCACAAGCAGACTGTTTTTTCCTGAAATTTAAATTTTGAGAGCAGTGTGTGAAGCAGGACTGTGGTCACCACTGGGGGTTCTTTCAGGTCATTCTGCCTGGCCAAGGCTCTGGCAAAATCCAGACATAAAAGGAACTTTCTAAGGATAACAAAAAGTTTAATCAAGCTGAGCTGTTGTGAATGATTGAGGAAGAATTGGAGAAGCTATAATAAAAACCCAAAGGAAACAGAGTTCAGTGTTTTACTTGTGAAATGCTTCTTTGCTGGAAAACTATTTCACATAATTGCTGTGATATTTTCTGCCACTGCAAGCCAGGAATCATTTGTCAAATGTCTGAAAAATAACAATATGAAGTCTTCTGTGGTTAAACTGTGTGGATAAGGTAATTGAGAAACATTTCTTTCCTATCACTTATTCATCCCTCACTTGTATGAAGAACTATTTAGTTTTAAAATCAGCATTTCTTGGCAGACTTTACTTATTTTCCATTCTTTGAATCTGTTTTCTGAAAAGTGTTTTCCTTAAAGTTGGTTTGTTTGTAGCTCTGTACTGATGAATTGCATCATTTTGGGTTATTCTGGTAATACAACATCTTGAGTAGTTGGTAGAAAAAAGAATTGTTTTACTAAAGATAACAGACAGCAGATAATGACACAGTTATTGTAGATGAGATTTACTGAAGGAGAAAGAATCTTGTAAATAAGAACTGACATTTCAAGCAGTAAACTCTAACATTTAATAGTACTCAAATAAAGCAATAGTTAGGTGATCTTAACAGGCTATTCCAGCTATAAAGTTATAATGAAGTTATATTTGAAGTCACAAACTGAGCTGGAGATGGAAGACTTAAATGTTCCAATTTTCTCCAGCAGGAAAAATTCTATTCTGCCTTTTTCTTATTTCATGAAAGTTCTTTCACTTCTCTGGATTTCAGGACCGTGTGGATTAGAGACAGAAAATTCACCAGCACTGGCTTTGTGTCTCAGAATCCCCCTTGAATGGGGAGTAAATCTGAGGAGTCTGGTTCTGCAGATTCTCCTAACGAGAATCTGCTGCTTCTCTGCTGTTAAATACAGAATATAAATATATATACCTATAAATACATATATAAATACTGAATATTTACGTTAATCATGGAGCCTTCACCCCTTGTTCAAGAGGTGCTGCAGAGCAGGAATGGAGATGTTCATAGCAGTTCTCTTCCTGAGAATTCCTAAATGGGATCACACTTAGCTCCTCCCTCACTGGAAAAAATAAGCCGTGAATTCTTCGTGTGGAAATGTTTGTTAAGGTATGGAGGAGAGGGATTTGCTTTCTGTCATGAATGAACAATGGAAAACTTCTCAAAGCAGTAAATGCACGGGGGTTTTTTTTATATTAAAGGAGATGAGCAATTTGATTAGAATTTCTCAGCATTAATACTTTTGGGTGAACATGGCATGACTTCATTTGAATATCTGAATGTTAATGGCCTGCCATTGTTTATTAAAGCAGTCAACTCAGCAGTTTTTCACTGTGCCTAATCAGCTGCACCAAACTTTATAGAGCTGCATCCACATGGTGATGGTCAGATTGCTCTCCACTAGAAAAGACAACAGGGGTTTATTTATGAGTATTAATTTTAATTAGTAGATATTTGTTGAGAGGTAATTCAGCAATCATCATTACTAATATGAGATCTTGCTGTAATCTGTCTGTATGTGTACACACAACTGCATGGATGCAGAAGCTTTTATTAGGGGAATAAATTACTGCTTTAAATATTGGTTTTGAAAAATAATTTACTATTTACCCATTAGGGAGAGTTGTTGGTCTATCTTAACACACTGAAAACCTAATTTTCTTTTTAAAAAAATATTAATTATTTCTCCTAGCCAAAAAGGACTACATCATTAACCCCAAAGCAGTGGTAATAAACAAAAATAATTTAAAAGCTTTATTAAGTTCAATTAATTGGTTGTAGCAGACTAATTCTGTCATGCTTTGCTAGACAGTGTATTGTAAGTAATTTTGATGATCTCCAATTGAGTTGGGCAAACAAGCCTGCACACTAAAGCAAAAATTGAATTGTCTTGATAATTACAAAAACCATTGGCCTGTTTGGTATTTGTGATAAATGGGTTAATTAGCTACTTTTTATTACATCTAGACTTTCAATGCAGCCCAAGAGTGGTAATTTATTTTGCTTTGTAAACTAGTACAGTCAAAATTCTATTGTTCTGATTTGTTCCAGATAAAAATCTTTAGAGCTACATGATTTAATATTAGATAAGTATGGAAGTGGATGGGCTTTTCATTATCTGCATTTGGTTTGGGGAATTTGTGGAAATTGTAAGGTTGTAGTCATAGAAACTCTCATTTTCCCATTTTTTTGGTGTTTGCTTTAGCTTGTTTTCATTTGTGCAAATTGACAAAGTGTTTTGAACAGCCTTGGTAAACAGCTCTTCCTCTGACTCATAAATAATTTGAAATATATAAACGTTTCATTCAAATTAAGGGTTCATCAGAAGTCTAATAATTAACCACAATGTTTAAATGTCATTTTGTAGTTGCCAAAACGTTCTTTAGAGCAGTGATTTTGTTTAATATTTGTTTGGCTGGGTTGGGGTCTGAGAAGTCAGGTAGGGTTCAGGTTTCTGTTTGCTGTTTCTGTTTCCCCACTTTTGGCCCCTTCTCCTGGGAACAGGGCCCTGTTTCTCAGTGGCTGGTAAATCTTCAGGTATTCACCCACCAGGAATCACTGATTTCAGCAGTGAGTGTGCAAAGTTTAGGCTTCTACTTGCAGTTGACAGAAAAATAAAAATCAATGTTCTATGGTTTGGGGTTTTTGTAGGAGATAATTTAAGATAATTAAACAGAAATTCCTGACCCTCTCCCCCCTTCCCCACAAACATGGGTGCTCATGAAGTTTAGCATCATTTTCTAACGTGATATTATTGGCTGAAACTCTGATTCTCTAAGAAATCTAATTACTTCTTTTTCCATTTCACCTTTGGAAGGATTATTCAAATACTTTACAGTCCAAACTGCACGGAGCACTTTAATCCTGTTGTTTGGAGATTGTCATTCTCTGCTTGCAGCCTCCCTTTAGGCACTGCAGGCACATCCTGGCAATCTCAGATTCCAGGGAAGTGCTATCTGGCAATCAGGCTCTCCCTGCCCCTCTATTTACTTTTCCACTCTGTGCATATTTTAAACTACAAGAACTAGACTCACAAGCAAAGTACAAACTATGATTAAAAAAAAATTTCTCTCCAGCAAAGTACAAACTATGATTTAAAAAAAAAAACAAACCTTATATAATTGGGATCTGTCCTTCCTAGTGCTGAGCTTGTAGATGCCATCTCTTCTCTTGATCTTCCTCAGGATCTTTGTGGTGATTCCAAACACTTCTGCTAACTCCAAAGGGTTCCCCTGTTTGCTGTCAGGCAGGAAGGCTGCCCTGGAGAAAGCATTAACTGAGCAAAAGGAATTCAGATCTCCCAGCTGACAGGGAGAAGGACATTTATGAGCATTTATCTCCAGGTGATGGCCTGGATCCAGCTCCCAGATTCCTGTCCCTGTGCAGGGACAGAGACTGGAGATTCCTGCTCCTGGCTCCAGGAGCTCCCAAAGAAAGGCAGGGTCAGGGTTTGCAAGGTCAAGCCCAGCTCTCACCCTGCCTGCTCTGGGCACAGGGAATGCAGTCACAGAATCACAGAATCACAGGCAGGACAGACCTTCAGTGCTCACCTTTAATAGCCCCATTAAAGGGCAGGGACAACTTCTGCTAGCCCAGCTTGCCCAGAGCCCCTCCAGCCTGGCTTGGACATTTCCAGGGATCCAGGGGCAGGCACAGCTTCTCTGGGGATTAGTGTTTGTCTTTTACTCTGCCCTGCTCGGTGTGGCTCCTATCAGGAGCAGAATCTGTGTCCCAGTGGACATTTGGAGGTGTGTGCTGTGCTTGTTTTCATTGCATGGTGTGCTGCAGAACCAGGGGGATGATGGACTGAGCTGGAGTGATTCTGTGCCAGGAGGGCAGGTGCTTTATCCACCCTAAAACGTGGTTTGCAGCCCTGGTGGGGAAGGCAGGCTGCTGCAGTGAAACCAGCGCCCAAAACCATCAGGTGGGAGCAAAGCTCTCTGCTGGGTGGCAATTTGAGAAGGTTCCAGGGATGGAGTGGCCTTGGCTCTGAGTTCCTGTGATGTGCTGCTGTCGTGCAGAGTGGGAGGAGTTCCCATTTTGTTCTTTTTGTCCATTTAAATGAGAAGTGCTAATAATGCTGTAACAACTTCTCTACTTCAGCTGCTTCAAGGACATATATCCAACCATCAAAATCTGTTTTAACCTTTTATTAAGAGAAGAAAAAGTAGTTTATAGGAGGCAAGCATCTAGCCTAGGATTTCTTACAATTAGGAACTGGTCAATATATAGGATAACTGTTTTATTTCCTTCCATACCTCTATTTACTTTTAAAGCTACTTAAACTCATCTATCCATTCTCATTTCTTCCCTAGGATTTTTGTATGATCACAGAGCTTTGAAGCTGTCTCTGTGATTCTCTTTTTTTTTTTTTTATTTTCCAGTAGGCTGTAGGGCATAGTAGACTGGTGTGATAATAATGGGACTAATTGAGATAAAGTTTAATGGTTTTTCTCACATGCTTCATCATTAGGCCAGTGCCACATTTTATTGTCATCTTTTCTCTGTGGTTGTTGTATTAGCTGGTCCTAATTATAATTAAATGTTTCAAGGCTAGGTAGAATAACAGTTCTTCTCTTTTATGCATGAGTCCTTTTTTTTGTTTGTGTTATATTTTTAGTTGGGTTTTCCCCCTCCTCCCTTCTTTTTCCACACCATTATAAAAGGTTGAAATCCATCCTGCTGACCATCACCTGGAACAAAATATTTCTATTTATAAACTGGTTTTTCTGATTCAGTTCATGGCTAAACAGTTTGCATACAGCTCATCAAATCTGCTAATCATATTTGACCAATTTTAAAAGATATTTAGGCAATCAGGGAATGAAATACATCTCATGGAAAATTCTAGCCTCTAAAACCCCCTTATAGCAAGGAAGGAAAACTTCTTTCATTTCTGAAATGGTCAATCATGTCTGAAGTGATCCTTAAGACACAGAATTAACAAAAAAATCCTGATTTATTCCCATGTTCCTCATTCTGATTATCTGTGTGGTAGTAGCACTCTGCAGGTTTCAAGAGGATAATATCTCCTAAAGGGTACATTTACTTTTAAGCCAGCAACTGAATGAATCTTGTGCAGTCAGTCCTGTTTTTCTTGCAATTATGTTGTCTGTGCAGTAGAATGGCTGAATACAAAATGTGTGGTGGCTGGTTCACAGGAACAAAATTAGTTTTCTGGTGAATGCTGTAATATTAAAAAGGTGCCTTGAGAGAGCAGCTCCTGAATTCATGAGAAGTGAAGGGGTTGTTAAGATGCATATTTAAAGTATTACTGAGTGCATTCATTAGGCTTTAGTTCCAAACTGGGCATTCCTTGTGGACAGCACTGCACTTCTGGCTTTAAAGCACATTCCTGAAGGGATTAAAAATTAAACTTGCCCTCGGCCCTGTAGAAAATATAAAGTCTGTGGACAGATTACCAACCAACACTTGATGAAAAGAATTAGTGAAGGCTTACCTGTGCTGATATGAGGCATAATGATTACACCTCTTAGTAGTCCTGAATAAATAAATGAAATTAGCATCGAAGCACCTTGCAGGAGCTGCACTCAGTCAGCTCTGGCCTGGAGCTGCTGCAGCAGCCAGGCTGTGGAGGCCATCCCACAATCCCAGAATCATCCCAGAATCCCAGAATGCCTGGATTGGAAGAGCCCTTCAAGACCATCGAGTCCAACCCAGCCCCAACCCCTGCACTAAGCCCTGGCACCCAGTGCCACATCCAGTCACATCCCAAAGAGCTGAGGGGGTGAATATGGGCAGAAAATGGTACTGTGATTAAAGGCCACTGAGAATTTTTGTGGCTTTCCTGTAGGTCATGATTTTAAGAGAAGAAATGATGACAAAAATTCTTCAGTCAAATTCTGAGAGTCCGCGTGGCCTTGTTACCCCCGTAAATGCAAAAAGCACATTTCCCCTGGCTCCCCTGTCTACAAAGCTTTCCCTTAAAGCAGAGCAGCTCTCTCAGCTTCCAGCAAACTCCAGCACTGTTGGTTTATGCTCTACATTTTTATTTTCCATCCCTCAGGCTGTGCTGGGTCCTTCCTTGACAGCAGCCGTGGTGAGGATGGCAATTCTCATTTTGGGCGGAGGTTTCTGGTTTCAGGTGCGTTTCTGGAGGTAAGGCTGTGTGCCAGCAGTGCACAGAACACCTCTGCAGCTCTTAGAGCAGTTCCATGCTCACAGGTGCCTTTCCCCTTCCTTCTCCCCTCCTCCTGTTCCCGTGTCAAGTCTAAACAGGCTTGGCAAAGGGTGTGTGAGCAAATGTGATAATCCAGCTTCCTCTGAGCCCTGTCCTGCCTCCAGATGGATTCCTGGGAGTTTAATTCAGGAAACACAGCGAAAACCGGGAGTGGAAGCAGTCTTGGAGGGAGAATCTCCTGAAACAGGAGGTGTCACTTCTCACAGGTACTCGAAGTTCAGATCCACACTCTAAGCAAGGCTTTACTTACACGCTTTTATTTTAAAAAGCAGCAGGTATTTTTGGGCACCACTGCTAGGAGACAACAGCTAGCTGCAAGCGTGTTCAACGTAGAATAAATAGAACCAAACTTCTTTGGAAGAAAATTTTCGAATTAGATTGTTGAGATGCATATTTCTGGATGCAGACATCCAGAATGTGAGCATGCCTTT
Source organism: Dicaeum eximium (assembly GCA_013396995.1). Taxonomy (NCBI): domain Eukaryota; kingdom Metazoa; phylum Chordata; class Aves; order Passeriformes; family Dicaeidae; genus Dicaeum; species Dicaeum eximium. The sequence goes on from VWZP01003405.1 coordinate 1,108,513, forward strand.
TTTTCACTTGGGATTTTCCACAAATGTAGCTTCGATTTTAATTCACCACCTTGCATGTCAAGTTTGCAGCTGCTGTGTTCTTCTTAAATCTGAATATGGGCTTTCAATACTCTGAAAATGCAGTTGTGAGCTCAGCTTTAAGCTTGGTTTCAAAGCACAAGACACAGCCCATGGCCGAGGGGTTAGAACAAGATAATTTTTAAGGCCCTTCCAGCCCAAACCTTTCCAGGACTTCAGGGTGAGTCTGTGTTATTCATGCTCAGTATTCATCATGGTTCATCTTTTGCAGTGCCACCTGGTGTCAATTAAAAGAAAGTTAACCTGGTTTTCTACTTGTTGCAGCTGAAAACTAAACCCACAAGAATGAAAAAATGGAACTGATGCTCAGCATAAGAACAGTGTAAACTTTGTTTCTCACTCATCTGTCTTTTAACAAAGGAAGATTCACATTTGGAAATAAAATCAAGGTAACTTCTCACTTGTTATCAATCTTTTGAAGTGTTTGTGGTTAGTCCTGTCTTGTGTTCCACATTAGGAAATAATTTGGAAATGTTTGGTTTGTGGAAGGCAGAAGATATTCTGGATTTCTTTGGTAACTTGGCCTACAAATAGATTTATGACACTGCAGTAACTGCCCTCAGCTTCTGCCTCCCACATAAGAAAATTCTCTACCTGAAAGGCAGATAAATTTTATCTCTTTCCTTCTTTACTTTACAGGATCAATCAAAAGCTCAGATTATACCTATGGCTATATAAGGTCTATAAGGCTCTAATACATGACATGAGGATCCAGTTGAATTTTTGCACATGGAAAAGCACCTTGTAACCATCATGGATTGTTCTGTGCTTTCCTTTGGCAGTCAATTTCTCATAAACAAAATCATACCTACCACTGAAACCTCATTATTCCTGAATATTTTTCTTGGATTTAGACTAAACATAAAGATCTTTTGATGCATTATCTGGGCAGATAAATTATTAGCTGACATTGGCTAAATCCCTTCATGGCAGTTCTGCAGATGGAGTTCAACATTTTCTGGAAACTTGTCTTTGGCAACATGGCAGTATTGGTAAATGGGATTTTTTGGGGGTTTTTTTTGGGGGAGGTGAGTTGGTACTAAAATTCATTCCAAGTTGGATATGGCATATATTTCTAGACTTCAGCACGAATATCATTTTAGATTTCTGCCCAGAGGGTTTCTCCCTAATTTTTTGTGATCTCAAAGAAATTTGTTCTTTTGAGATTAATAAAAACTAACCCAAAATATATAGAGCTTTTTGCTGACTATGGAGGTTTGGTTTTGCTGTGTTCTGAATCTAACAGATGGTATTTTAGAGGACAAAGGGACTTGCTGCCAGTGCAAAAACTTGATCTCAGTGTAACTCCCACTTGAGGTTACTGTAAAAACTTACTAAGCAGATTATTCCAATTGAACCGATTGACCCAACCCTCTGGATCTTTCAATTTAGCCTTAAAATATCCATCAAGCTGTGCCTCACAAAATGCCCAGTTCTGAAACTTGGGAGACATCTGCCCTGACTCCTAAATCTTTTTATGATTTGTGATTGGGGTAATTTGATTAACTCAGAATGGTCTTTTTTTTTTTTTATTAGCCAGGAATTAAAGAAACAGCACCAAAGTGCAGGGCCATTCCCAGGGGTTAAACATCAACATTAACTGCTTCATTTTCCTTCTCTGGGCTCGCTGTAGAGTTTATCCATTGAAGTCAGACCCAGATGTTTGTGTTCTAGCCTGAAATGGGATCACATTCCTGCTTCTTTTTTTTTTNAAATTGGTTTCTTTTTCTTTTTTTTTTTTTTTTTTTTTTTTTTTTTTGGTTTTTTTTTTTTTTTTTTTGTGTGTGTGGTTTTTATTGTGGGGTCTTTTGTTGTTATTGTTTTTGTTGGTTTTTTTTCCTTGTCTTTTTTTTTCTCTCCTTTTTTGAGAAACTCTTTAAACTTTACAATATTTGGGAATTTTGGCAATGGTACCTTTCAGCACCTATCTCACCTTTTTTGAAATCTAAGGTTGCAGCAAGAGGGGGAAAAAAAAGCACAGCAGACCAGGTGATGCAACTGGAATCACATCCATTTATGCATTTCATGGCACGTAGACAAGCATTTCCTTTTAGTTTCTATTCGTGTCAACAAATTGCTTCTTATCAGCATCTCCTTGCCAAGAGATGGCAGCAAAGGATTGCAAAGGAAATTTGGGTTATTTTGTTTGAACAAATAATTATCTACTGAGGAGCAATCAAATATCACTGAAGGCATGTTTTCTTCATCTCAGCAGTACAAGATAAATTTTTAAAGATGCTTTTTAGTGATCAGACAACACAAGAAAAATAAAACTCGTGATTATTTTCCAAGGTTGTTTTTAGGCTCATCTATCTGATAATGCTTATGCTTCAGACTGAAATTCTTCCTAATATAATGCATTAAGGGACACTGACATTGTGTCAGCAGTCTGCACAGAGAATCATAGACTCAGACTCCTTGGCTTTTTCAATAAAATCAGTGTTATAGAAAAACTTATGGTACATGACAGTTTTCATGGAATTTCCCAGCACAAAGGCCCAGACTGAGAAATGATTCAGGAGCTTGGTGTCCTCCACGAAATTCCACAGGAGTAATGGTCAAGAAACAAGCAGAAGATACATCTGTGAGATCACAGAACCCCAGACAGGATGGGCTGGGTTGGAAAGGACCTCAAAGCCCACCCAGTGCCACCCCTGCCATGGCAGGGACACCTCCCTCTGTCCCAGGTACTCCCAGCCCTGTCCAGCCTGGCCTTGGGCACTGCCAGGGATCCAGGGGCAGCCAAAATGATCTGGGAATTCTGTGCCAGGGCCTGCCCACCCTCACAGAGGAGAATTCCTGCCCAATATCCCATCCATCCCTGCCCTCTCCATTGGAAGTCATTCCCTGTGTCCTGTCCTTCCATGTCCTTGTTAGAAGTCTCCCACGTCCCTTCACTGCCAGGACAGCCAGAGGTGAGGGGAGCCTGAATTTTGGGAGATTGGTGTTCTCGCTGCCAGGGGGGCTGAGCTGTGCCCTCACACCCTCCCTGGTTTGGTGGCAGTGCCCACTGTGCTCCTCCCAAAAGCTGCAGCTGCTGTAAAATGAGCCTTTGTTCTTGGTGACTGAGTTTGGATTCAGACTTTTGGACAATCAGGGGTTGAATTTGGACTTTAGGACAGCGAGGGATTACTGCAGGGCTGGGATATCTCTGATGGTGCCCCACAGCCCCTGGGAGCTTTTGCTGTACTTTGCTTTTAGAACACGGGTGGTGTGCTTTGGTTTTAGATGCTGGTGGTGGTTCCAGATGGGTTTGCAGTGATTGCCAACTTTAGCATTGCCAATCTGTTTTGGGCTGGTGGGAAAACTAATTAAAGTGGGGTTTTTTTTTCCTCTTTCTCTGGACACAGTGTTTCTTTTTCCTTTTTCCCTCCAATGTTAATCCATCTGTACCCAGTGCCTCACTGCCTTTTCTCTCACCCTGGTCTTTCCCTGCTGCTCCTTTGCATCACATTCTGCTCCTGCCCTGTTCTGCTGTATCTTTCAGACCTGCAGGGCTGTAAGGAGCCCCAGCAGTGCCAGAACCATGGTGCAATTCCATCTTCAGTTCCCTTCCAGGTCCTTCCAGCTCCCCAGAGCAGCAGCTCTCTCCAGGACCCAGCAAACCTTGGTGGAATTTGCCGCCTTCTCCGCCCCCGTGCAGTTACTCCGTGTTGGATCTGCTGAGGTGCCAGCTGGAATGCTCCCTGCAGGTGAGATTTGGGCTCGTTTTTAAATCAGCCAAGGGCACACACTCACATGTTCCACCTCCCTGGGGAGTGCCCAAGCAAAAATTGAAAGGTGCTCTGGCACTGATAAAAGCGATGTCATGTATTGATTGCTGAGGTGAAAATCAGGGTGGGAAAAACAATGAGAATTTGTGTTTGTGTGACAGAATTCAGTTCTACTCCGTTCCAGGGTCCTTTTCTGTGTTTTATCTGGTCAAATACAGAAATTCTTGACTAACCCAAAGGCTGTGATGGAAGTACCAGAGTGTGAGGCTGACATGTACCAGAGCTGGGTGTTGGATAACACAGCACAGACAGAAATGCAGTGTGGGGTGACTCAGGTCATGTCTCTAATATCAAAAACCCATCAAAGGTTTGCTCTACAGATAATGGAATGTTAATTTAATGTCTGCCATGTGCAGGCTGTTCTCTGCTCAGCTCAATAGGGAGCTGAAAGGGTCAAATTTTAATAATTTTCCTTGGTATGTGTTTTCCAGTAGCCATTGCAGGGCCTGGATAATTGGTTCTAATCTGAATGTTAACATTGACATTTTTATTGTGCTTGACAGGGAGTGAGGGCTAATGACTAAAACATTGATAAATTGAATAAATTGATATAAGTCATATTTAATTTGCTTCTTTGCTATGTACTGGAGTGAATTATTCATGTCACTCAGGATTTGTACCCTCTTACAGAGAGTTTGGTTGTGTCATGAACGTTCCTAAGAGGGAAGCTTCATTCTTGTCTCATATAATGTTTCTACATAAGTGTGTAAACTTGTGAGGAAAAAATCTACCAAGGAAAAGGTTCTGATTGTGTTGGACAGATTTGCTGTTCCATGAGGTCATTCCCTGTACAGCTGCCAGCAGGGCTGGCTTTGGTGCAGGGCTCCAAGAGCAAGAAATAAGAGGAATTATATATTATATAAAGGCCTGATCTACCATCCAAAATGGCAGTGGCTCATCTTGAAAACAAACTTCACTTTTGATCATTCCTGCCTGAAAATGTTGAGTATTGTCATAAACTTAAACCAGTTCTAATGGAACATTGTTTTCTTGGAGATAGGAACAGCAATGTAGATAATGCTCCCAAATGTTTTAAAACAGTTATTATTTTCAGAAGTTACAGTGGAAAGAATACAAGTTTCAGAAAAATATAGAGCAAAATAGAGAGTGTTGGGAATAGTAAGAAAGAGAAGGGGAAGAAACAACTCTGTGTGCTGGGTGGGGGTAAGATGCATTTGAATTTCAAACATATCCAGTGGCTTTACTCAGCAGAAATGATCTGCAGCCCCTTTGTGTGAGTAATATCTCAGCAAGCCTTGGAACAAATCCTCACACCCTACTGACTTGTAATGCTTAGCAGAAAATGAGATGCTGAATAAAAGATGCCACAACTTAACAGGGTCTTTTCATTGGGAGCCCAAATAAATGCTGCAGAGGGCTGGTGCCTCTGCTGTCAGGAGCAGGTGAGTTGCTTTCCACTCTCAGCCCCTCTCACACAGCTCTCCAACACTTACCTGGGGATCTCTGCTGTGTGAAACTGAATCTTAATCTCTAACACTTACCTGGGGATTTCTGCTGTGTGAAACTCAATCCATTTGCTGCAGGACAGTGAAGAGACCAGGCTGCTGCTCGTTAAGGGATGTAAAAGGAAGCCCAGGATAAGGAACATGTCTTAAAACAGTCCCCAGTAGAGCAGAGGGGTAGGCAGGGGATTGGAATGGGAGTATTAAAAGAGTTTTAACTGTCATTATTTTTTATTAAGCATTGAGAAGCCTGAGGAGACTTTCTAACAGTAAAGATTTAATTCTTTGTATGGTTTGGGGGCCAAGAGGGAGGATTTGTTTTAAAACACTGATGTGAAAATGAGTTGCATCATGTTTTCAAAGGGATAAAATAGATATCAAGTCTATTATTAATATCAAGTCATTAATTCATGTCCTATCCCTTCCTTCCAACAATCATTAACTGAAAGGCTCTGATATTTTTATGAGGGTAGATCTAGATTAGGGTTGAGCTGTTCTCAAGTAGCAGAGCTCACCTCATGGAAAAAATGCTGGCAAGGTCTCTGGAAAGTTCCTTGGAAAAAATGAGTTTGATAAATCAGCAACTCCGGGAAAATAGATGGTAAACATTTATGACAAGTTAAAAGAGTTTCTATCACAGGTTGGCAGCCTTTTGCCACTGAATTATTGCATGAAAATAATGCATTCTTTTATTCCTGTAGTAACCTGCAAACGTTCCTCTTAAGTATGTTTTATTTATGATGTCAGGGTTTTTTTCCATAATCCTCAGTGCCCGTGGAGAAGTCCCTTGTGAAGGAAGCATGATCTGTAAAAGCACTGACATTTCTAATACCTCAAATAATTTCAAATTACCTTCCACCTGCTGTATGTTCCCTCAATGCAACAGCTCCCTGTATCAGCAGTGCTAAATCTGGATATTAAAGACAGCTTTTCATTCTTGGAATTCAGACCAGATCAATTTTATTACAGATAGAACTTTCCTGCATAATGGAAAGCAAATCCAAACCCAAAACCACCTCCAACAGGTGAGACACGGAAGTTTTATTCAAATTAAGTTTAGAAATTAAATTTATATCATTAGAAAGAAACTTGGGATATTTTTTCTTCTCAAAATAGAATATTCCTACAGAACTGCACTTATCCTCTTGTAAATATTCTTGCAATAATTGTCTGCAAGTAGCAGAGTTTGGTGCCAAATAGCAACAATAGCAGAAGCTTTCTAGGAAACAATTAGCTCAGTAGAGATTTTTTTTTTCCTTCCTGAAAAGAGTCTTTCATTTTTAAATGAGAATTTACAGGTCCAGTCTTGTAGTTGGTAGCAATTGTGAAATAATTCTGAGGTATGTTTTAACTGACCTGTTTATAGGAAAAATGAGTGAGAATCTATTGAAAAGCCAGAGACATACAAAGTGGAGAGCTGTAATATGGTTGCCATAGACACAATTTCATATTCTCTCCCCTGTTTACTGCATTGATAACTCCTTTATTGAAATCCAGGAAAAAAATAAAAAGCACCAAAAAAACCCCTAACAAAACCAAAACTGTGGATGTTCTGAAAAGGCTGTATTCCTTTCTGTTATAATGAGATTATTTTCAGAGCTCCTTTAACCACTAATTACCATAAGGAGATTGGCCAACGAGCTCCAGTTGATTATTTGAGTATGCAAGAATATATTCAAGATCAATATGTAATTATCATATGCACAGAGAGATTTCGTAGTCAAATTTAGTAAAAGCAGATGGACTTGCTACATATGGCTAATAGAGATTTAAAGTCAGTAAGAAATGCAGGAATTCTGTAGATTCAAGACAAGACTGAGGTTCCTTATTCTCCATTAGCAAGAAGACAGGATGTTAATTCATCTGAACTCTGCTGCTTTTTCTTTTGTACACAATACCTAAGATGTCACTCAGAGTTGATACATGTGTGCATGTGGCAGAAACTGGAGCTTTCCTCCTAGTTTTGCTTGTTACTCTACTCGTTAAATTCTCCATCCAGTCACTGAAAGTTAGAGCTGCTCTTCTGCTGTTTTGATGCCACCACAATACCCCACTAAGTTGAAAATTCTGTTTATTAGAAATAGGTGTGAGACAGATTTTTCAAATGTCAGAAGGAAGAATTCATTTTGTCTAATACAAGGATGAACAAAAACAAAAACAAACAAACAAACAAAAAAAACCAAAACCAAAAAAACCCCCAAACACACAGACCATTCATTTTAAACCTTTGGTGGCTGGAATCTTCCAGGGATGTTATTGCTTACTAAGAGCCTGGCAAGGCAGCACTGGGGATTTCCCAGGGAACTCCATGAACAAGGAGAGGAGCAGCTCAGCTCAGCTCTGACAGCCTCAGCTGCTCCTTCAGGGGAGGGAACTGTGGCAACCTAAAAGGTGATTGTCACAGAGTGAAAGAGGGTGTCTGAAGAGGAGTCAGACAGGATGTTTTCATTAACATTAAAGAGCTCTGCTATTCATTAGGCAGCTGCTCCAGAGACCACAGGAGAGTTGTCACTCACGGTATCTTCTCACAAGAAAAGGATGCATCATACAGAACCCTGTTTTATCTGCTTCCTCATGGAGCTTCTGCACAAAAGCAAAATGCAGGCAGTTTGGGATTTTTTTTTAAGAAGAGTTTATTTTATCCTAAGTTTTAAACTGATTTAAAAGACCTTTTGCTGTTAGGCTCAACTTAACACACCATGTGTATAACAAGTTGCACCAGACCTCAACAAAAATGTGGTTCCAGCTTGTCAAGGCCAGGCTCACTTCCCTGCTACACCTGCACTCTGGTTTTCCTGGTGTTATGCTCTACACCAGCATCCTTCTGACCCGTGGGAGTGTTGGTCCCTCATGGTAAAACTCATTATTAAAACCAGAAGTGGTTCCTGGTTACACAGGCCCTGTTCAGGAGGGCTGGAGATGACCCTCACTCAGCTGGGCATTGGTGATTAAACTGCTCGGGACAGCCAAGAGCCAGCAGCTGGAAAGGCAGAATATTCCTGTCCCAGCTGCCAGAGTCCAGTCTGGGCAGGGCTGCAGGTCCTCTGCCTTTCCTTTGAACAGGTCACAGCAGGAAACGCTCCAAACACAGAAATCCAACGGGAATGCTTCAGAATGAGGAAATGGGAAGTTCTTTGGCTTCTGAGCTGTCTTCAAACTGTGGCTAAATACTTGCCCAGTTAGTAATGCACCACAGGCAGGTGGCAGAGGATGCCAGGTGGGTAGGAGGGGGCTTCTGAGTGGTGGTGACAGAATATTCCTGTCCCAGCTGCCAGAGTCCAGTCTGGGCAGGGCTGCAGGTGCTCTGCCTCCCCTTTGAGCTCTCAAGGGCCACTAGAATGGGTCTCACAGCAGGAAACGCTCCAAACACAGAATTCCAACGGGAATGCTTCAGAATGAGGAAATGGGAAGTTCTTTGGCTTCTGAGCTGTCTTCAAACTGTGGCTAAATACTTGCCCAGTTAGTAATGCACCACAGGCAGGTGGCAGAGGATGGCAGGTGGGTAGGAGGGGGCTCCTGAGGGTGGTGAAGTGCAGCCATCAGTGTGTGCCGTGGCTTTGGGAGCAGAGCTGGGCTGGCGTTGGCTGCTCCGTGTGCCTGGGTCTGTTCCTGTGCCTTGGTGGGAACCAGCAGATCCCCAGGATAAAAAGCACAAAGCAGGCTGATTTGTGTGACCCAGCAGCCTCTGCTCGGGCAGCTGTGCCCAGAGGGGCCAGGGCAGCCTGGGGGTGCTCAGGGTGAGCACTGCAGGCTGGCACAGCTGCTCTGGGAATCACAGCACTGATCCTCCTCCTCCTGCCCTGCTGCTCTGGGGATTATTCTGAAGGGCACCAAACTTTACTCCTGTCTGAAGTTGTTCTTCTGTAATAGCAAAATGAAAAATACTGTTTCAGAACTTTCTAACACAATTGTAACACAATTCACACTTCCCTAATATTGTCCCGCTTACAGCCAACTGTGACCTTTTTATTCTTCTGGAAGTTTTCCTGGATAATGAGAGGCATTTATCGTTCCCAGCCTCATCTCCTATGCAAACTAGATTGTGCTGATGGGATTCTGTTTGCTTTATGCTTTTAAGGAATGAGCTTTAGGAATGGACAAGAGAAATGAAACTGAGAATTAGTTGGTTTTTAGAGTTACATTCAGGATAGGGTTTCTTCTGCAATACCCAATTAAAATAAGAATTTTTTGTTTTTCCTCCCTTGCTTCCTTCCTTTTGTTCCTGTATCCCATTCTTCCTTTGAAAGTGGCAGTTATAACTACAGGGGTGTACATGTAGTCAGTAGAGAAGCTTTCACCTAAATGGAGTTCTGGATTCATAGGGAATGCAGGAAATGTCACATTAAAGTTTGTTTGGTGCTAATTTTATTATATTTTCATTTTGTTTCAGACATTATTTTGGACACTTTGCTTGAAGATTATAAAATCATTAAATCTTTACAATTGTGATTATCTAGGAGCAGAATAAAAGGAAATTGTTCTATCTCAGCAGAATAACGTGAATACGTGGATTGCTAGTTAATTAAAAAAATGTGTCAAAGTTGTACTGCAACATATGAGGTTATACTTTTTGTGCTCAGGATATGCAAAATATGAACACTGTGGGTTTTATTTGACTTTCAGGGGCAATAATAAACCTTTATCTAGGTGTAGATTGATACCTTCCTCCATTAGTCATATCTAAGTTTTCCCTTTAATTTCTTCTTCCATTGTCTTTACCACTGCATTTAAATGTGGAGCTGCACCGTGGCGTTCCAGTTGGGTTTTAATTAGCTTTATTATCTATTGTGTAGGGCTTAATCAATTCTATTGGATGCTATCTGCAGGTGCCTCCAGTGAGGGCATATTACATTGATTTTTCATTTCTCCCATCAAACGCACCCAGCACTCGCTGGTTTGCTGTTGACAGCGGGGTTATTTAGGGCAGCCAGGCCAGATGTAACAGGGATCAGGACAATTACAACCCCCCAGGAAGGATTTGTTAGACAGCAGATAAGGAAATAGGAACTGGTGGCAGCTGGCTGTCCAGAGGGGTGCTCAGGGGAGTGGGGAGCTGGGAGAGTCGCTGCACTTCCCAAGAGTGGCAGAGTTCTGCAGCTGGAGGTGAAAATCCTCCAAGGAGCTGTGGGGAGTGCAGCAAGATGCTGCCTGCTCCCAGGATGGGGGTTCTTCAGCAAATATTGCCTTTTTCCAACTGCACATCAGCATTGTTTCCTTCGTGTTGGAAATGTTATTAAACCCTGCAGAAGAGGTTAAATCTCACAGGTGGGGCACTTGGGAGGTAGTTCAGTGTGCTGGTTGTGGCTGGGGTAGCAAATGGTGTTAATTGTCAGGAAAAGCAGCAGGAAGGTGCTCACAGGCCTGGGATGGACTGAAATCCTGTCCTCACTCACTCACTCTGTCCTCTGCATCTCTGTGCTCCTGAATCTGCATTTCCACTTCAGGGCTTGCTGATCCAGGTGCAGTTCTCCATCTGAACAGAGCCTTTTGGGGTGATGAGGCTCTGCCTCCAGTTTGGAAGTGGGCAGACTTGAAAGCTGTCCTTAAATTGAATAAAATGTTTTAAATCTGTTTTAAATTGTGCCTCCTAGCTGCCCTTCCCCTAGACAGCAGTATTCTACGCAAAATGGGTATTTTTTCTTCTTGTAGTAGTTTTTTCATCAAAGTTTCCAAGGTAATCCTGGAAACCTTAGATTCTCTCTGCAGTTTTTTTCTGATGCTGTGATCTACACAGGGAGTTAGGTATTATCAGTCCTGATATTTTTCTTTTTCCCTAGAGGTTAATAAAAATCTACAGCCCAATTTTGCACCTATTTTTTTTTTCTGTTGGTGAATACAAAGTGGATTGACTGGAGTCACACAACTGTTTGGGAGTGGAGCTGTGCTTTGAGTGAAGAAAAGGGCTGTAATCAAGCAGACTGACAGGAGATGCCAAAGAAATGCTGCAAACACTCTTATATTTCCATCAGAATTTCTTCCTAGGCCTAGCTCTGTCCTTTCAAACCACAAATAACTTCTTTTCTCTTACTTTAAGCTCTTATCAAATTGTGGAGAGGCTCAGAATTGTTTAAAAGCCAGGGTGTCCATATCATCACCGGGTCAAATTGACTAAAATATGGGAGAAAAAAGCTTGGGTAATATGTCAAGACTTGCTTGGCTTGATGAGGCATCCAGCAAGGGTTTGTTCTTCTTTGAGACACTTTGGATTCCAGTGAATTTCCCTGGAAGGTCGCCAGCCTTGCCTGTGATTAGATGAAGGTGATTTTCCTTTGTCTCCAAACCCGCACCTGCACAGCCAGGTCCAGCCCTGGACTGAGCTGCTGCCATCTCTGGGTGGGTTTTACCTTGCATCTTAGGGAGCTGCACTATTTCTGCCCAGCATCCTTGCAGGAATAGTGGAAAAGAATTCTGTTTCTTGCTCCATTCCATTAGACAGATCGATGTCAGAGCGATTTCCCTGGTTTGGAGAAGCCACTGGTCTGTGCTGGCTGGAGCAGTGTTAAGGATTGGGCTGCACCACTATAATCCATTCCTCTTGCTGATAAAAAAGCAGAGCAATTCATTGCTTAAATGGAATTTGAATAACACTGCTGAAATCGATAGCTGCTCCTTATCCATATAAAGATAATTGATCTTTTTGAAGCTCTTTAAATACAATGAGCGTTTGATTGTGTTTCCTTCCATTGCTCAGCTTAACACGGCAACACAATAAAATTAAACGTGGCTTGTAAAATGACTGGAGCATTCAGTGGTTTTCACTCCTGCAACACTCCTTGGGTGTGTTTTGGCTGATTAGCTGTAAAGGAGGATAAGAGCTGCTTTGAAGTGGGCAATACAGCCAGAATGTTTCTTTGTGTGTACAAATCAGTCACTTCTGGGGCCTCGGGTCGCCCTACGATGTGCACTTCACACTCCAGCAGCATTGCTGGTTTTTGTGCTTTCCAATGTTGCTCAGATCCCCGTGTGCCGCTCTGCTCTGAAATGTGGGGTTTGGAGCAGGAGAGGCAGAGGACCCGTTGTGGTTCAGGTGTGTGCACACCTGAGTCCTGCACCGAGCCCCAAAAGTGCAGCTCCCTGCAGAAGCAGAGCTTGTGCTTAGCAAGCTTAGGAAAAAAAAAAGCTTGGCAAGATGGTAGCAGGTTTTCAGCTCAATAATGGAGCATTGTGAGTTGTTATAGAGAGCACAGAGCCAGCGCTGTGTGAAGCAGGTGCAGGTGTGCTCTCAGTCACTGCCCAGAACAACTCTCTGTAATTTTGAATTTGCTTTAGCAATGTGCCATTGGCTAGAAAGTTTTTAAAATGCTCTGGAACAAAGAAATCTTTGGCAAGACTGAGCTGTTGCCATCTTCCCATTCCCTCAGCCATGGAGTGAGACTGATGCTGCAAAAAAAGCTCCAGGAGCCTCTCCCGGCAGTCCCGCCCTGTCTGTGAAAGAGCAACAATAACCACCAACCCCGAGCTGACCTGGGAGCCTTTCAGGTGAGATTCTCAGGCTCTTTTCCCTGTGCTGATGCTGTAAAGAAACTGCTCCAGCCGTGTGTGACGGGTGCCAGCCCATGCCACTCACAGCATTTTCCTGCTGGGGTGGGATGAAGTGCAGAAGGATCTGCCCTGTGACGTGGCAAAGAGGCATCTTTTCTTGTATTTCCTATTTCTTTTCGTTTTCGAGGTGTTCTACAGATTTTTAGCTGTCAAGGGTCTTGGAGAAAATCCTTTTGTTATAAGGTGTGAATATTCATTTATTTTGTGTGTACTGAACATCAAAGTTTGGGATTGTGTGTTAGAGCAGAGGGTGAAGGGCTTTGAAATTTTCAGTGGATCACTTCCCATAAACCAGCTGCAAATGTCACTCCACTAGAAATTTACCCAAAAGTGTGATTTATTTGATTTTTTGTGATCAGTTAACTATCATCTCAAACTATTTTGCTCTTCATTTATCTCATTCAATCAATTGGTCATTGAATTTACCATGATCAGAGGACAGACCTGTCCTACCTCTACTTCGTATGTTGCATCACTTTTTAAGTTTGAAAAGTATACAGTCTTTAGACTATCAGTTGAAAATGTTGACAAAAATTTTAAATATTCATTACAACCTGAAATGGAAGGGGAAAGCAAGTCTTTTCTATGCTGTATACACTGAAACTTTTATCCAAATATTCGCTGTTTTTGTCCAGTACTAGTAAATTTGGCATTACTTTTCATCCCACTGCAGGTGACAAAATTTTACCACATCCACTCTATTGGAGCCTCTGGCTGCTGAAGAGGTTTTGTCACCGAGCTGATGACAGGTGATCACTGTAACTTGCATGTGTTCTCTCAGGTAAATCACACAGTTTCCAGCTGGCCTGTGAAACTCCTGCCCTATTCCATTTCAGAACAGGCATTTTGAACCAGCACAGCAACAAATAATTGATGCATGGAAGTTGAGAATCTTTTGCAAATTATATTTGCTTTAAAGGGCAGAAAGTGTTATTGAACGACTAAATATGTAAAAAAAAAAAAGGAGAAAAAAAGGAGCAGAACTTAATTACTCACTGATGGAGATGCTGTGGGTGGGACTGGACAAGTGTTTGTAGTGCACACATCTCTCTGAGCAGCTCTGCACCCTCACATTCACTCCTTGTGCACAGGCAGGATCAAAGCCCCATCCTGTTCCCTTCTCTGACTGAAGAAGCCAAATGGTCCTTAGGGAACAGTTCCTGGCTAACCCAGAGCTGCCTGGGGCCTCAGAGCCAGCAGAGTGGCTGGTTCTAGTTCCCTCTATAAAGGCAAGGTAAATTGAACAATATATCCCAAGATTATAAAAAACAAAAGCCCAACCACCAAAGTGATTTTTGGAAGCGGGAGGTTTTGCCCAGCTGCGTGCCCTTACACAGAGCAGTGTCACTTTGAGCACACGCTGAATTTGGCACTGGGGTTTGCCAAGAGGCACACCCCAGGGTGCTGTGAGCCTGCTCAGAGGGGCAGGGGCTGTGGCACTCTGCTTTACCAGCCTGGGTTATTTGCTCTTTAACCACCTGATCTTACTGCAGCTCCTTTTTTCAGCTCACGTTGCAAATCCAGCATGACCCAGGCAGAGCAGTTTGCTGGATGGTGGTGGTGATGAGCTCTGCTATAAACAGGAAAAAGCAGTGGTTCTGGGGTTTTTATAATGGTTATCAGTAGGAAAACAGAAGTGGCAATTGCTTTTAATTGCCCAATAATTTTATTATTCAAAAGATGGAACTTACAGGAAGCAGCTGCAGTTATAACTGAACCTGCTCTTTAATGTGTTCTGGGTTTTTTTTCCTGTGTTATATTATCTCACAGTGATTAGCTGCTGGTTTCAGTTAAATTTTGAAGTGCAGTAAGAATTGGATTTATCAAGCCCTGAGATGAATGCTCCACTACTCTCACTGAAAGACACCTTTGTGAATGTTGTGGTTCTGAATTGTCTGTAGAAATCCCATTCCTTATATTAAATCAACTTTCACTCTTTGTTCTCTCAGTACACAGGAATTTTAAGATTCATAACCTATTTCTGTTTGGTTTTTCTCCCTTTGTAGTTTCCCCACCTGTCTCTGCGTTGTTATTCAGCGTGTAAGGAAATGCAGCCCCACGAGGAACATGCACTCTGAATTAATTAGCTGCTTTCTGTAAATACAAATAAACGACAGCAAGATCAAAATGGAAAGCGGGAAGGGGAGGGCTAGCTACTGTCACACCTGTGGTGTTACTGTTCCTGGTTTTAAAACAGGTTTTTAAAAGTACTGTGCTGCCAAATTATGTCCGTTGTCACTGTCACTGCTCACAGGCCAGAGCTGTCCCCGAGGGTCACACTGAACTCAGGGCTTGTGTGGGGTTTTCTTTAGGCATCAGATCATGTTTGAAGGCTTTGAACAGCTATTTCTTATTCACTGCAGACTAAAACAAGAGTTTCCTGTTCTTGCTGCCATGTTTTTCAAGGATTATTGCTAATAGTCCTGATTTTCCAGCCTTGTCTTAGTGAAAATCTGATTTGATGCAATTTTAATTCACAGCTGGAAATAGAGTATGGAAAACTGCAGAGCAAGCATGTACTAAACTTGCAGCTCAAATATAAAATACGGGAAAATGAATATTTCAGTTTGCTTATTCTCTGATAGTTATGTGTTTATTTAAAAATCAGTGGTCATAGTTTACAGAGCTGAAATCCCTGTGTGCTGGTATTTTATGGAATGTGAGCAGGGTGGCACTCAGCATCCTGTGATGTTCCTGCTCTGCCTCACCTACGTTCCACATTAATATTGAATAGGACTCCAGAGAGATGTGACTGTGCTTTTGTTAGCCTGGACAGGCAGTTATAAAACACTGTTGTAATTAAATTTCTCTTTTCATTTCAATGGTGGAATTAAACAAATATTTTCCTTTGGAGGGAAGTAACAATTTGATGTTAATTGCTTCTATCAGTTTCTCAGCATTGTTGAATAACCTATTGTAAAAACTACTTAATATTTCCAGGGGAATGCCATATATTGCATAACTTATTTCCTTTGCTGGTTATTTTGTTTGATGGTTAAATGGTAATTGGAATGAAAAGAATAAAGAAGCACTTGTGGGTTGGGAACCACTCAGGGGATTGAAAATTTAAAGCAGAACAATGATTGAACATTTCTTTCTTTTGTTGGCTTTTTCTTTTCATATGTGAATTATGTGCGAGTGAGAGAGATTATAGGGAGGAAAATAAAGAGAGAATGCAGAAAACTCATTTAGATCAAACTCACTGTGCCTAATAAGCGGACAGAAAAATCTACAAACTGTCTAATCTTCACAGTTTGTCCTTCCCAGATGTTGGAGAATTGACAAAATCATTCTGAGGAAGAAAATCAGCCTGTTGAAAATGAGAAAACAGAAAAACAAAGCTTCAGCATCATTCCAAGAGGTCTGTGGCTTCTAGTTACTGTGGAAGGGAAAATCCTGAGGAAAAGCAGGAAAAGAGACAGCACCCACAGTAGGGATGTCCTGGAATGAAAAATGTGCTTGGATTTCCCCATCACTGAACTTTGCTATGGGCATGTTAAAGGACAAATCATAATCCATCCCAAATCCACAAAGCGTGTGGATTTCCAGATATTCAGTGGTTATTTCATATAAAAAATTTAAAAGGTACAGGTAAAATTAATAAAAAGGTATTGTATCCAAGCACTAAAATGTAGATATTGTTCTCTGCATCTGAAGTGTGTTCTATCTTTATTTTGGTGTTCTGAAAAAGTATAGAACTGAATTCTGCCCAGTTGACAAATGACTGTTTTGCCAGGCTGATTTTGCATCTTTTTAAACCCATGAAAAATGTGACTGGTTTTCCTTGTCCACCTTTACTCTTAGCATGGATTTGGGCAGTAACTTATTTTCTCTAATTTCTGAATTCCTTTTTAGTGTGGCTGGAGACTCTTTTGAGGCAGTTGTTCCTCAGGCTGCTTTAAGCACCGTGCTGTTGATACAGCTGGGTATTTTTGTTGTCCTGTTTTTCCTTTTTCAAACTTCTTACTGTTCTCAGAAATGTAAACTTGCACATTTTTCTCAAGGGCAGCATGACAAGATGCCCATGAGTACAAGCTGAGCCAGGGGAGCTCTCCAACCCAGAGAATATGTCACACCTTATTTTAGTAAGAGCACTTTCAAGAGAATTTATTTTTTTTTATCACCGCTCCTGTCGCTTTAAAGTCTGTAAGTCCATCAGGCATTTGGAATATCTGACTTGTTTTTCTGCCTTTTAGAGTCCTGGTGACATAACCAAAGAAGCAGCAGATGTTCATTTGTACCTCAATGTGAAGGAGGATGCAGAGGCAGAAAGGTGAGAGCCTGGAACAGAACCCTGTGCTTGGATTCCCCTTGCTCATGCAGAGAATCCGTGTAACTTTCATTGCCTGCCTGTATTTTTGAATCTCTCAGTTATTATCTCATCAGCAAAAGGGGTTTTCCTTCAAGGCTTCACCCTGCTCTGTGTGTTTTTAATAAATTATTATACAGACTGCTGTGCCTCTTGCAAAGAAATACTGAGGGCTAAAAGTATAGGTTGGCAATTAAAGAATTAAAAGTGTGGTTTCTAGATTCTTTCTGAGTCTTTCTCCTGTATGTCTGAAAGCTTTTTTGTACCACAGCCAGGTTTGGCACAGCTCAGTCACTCGTAAGAAGTAACAAATCTGAAAATGGAAAAACTCTGAATAGATTGCAGTGGGTCAGACTGGCTGTGTCTGGAACATTAAACACAAATGTGGGGCCACATCTTCCTCACCTCAGAGCAGCCAGATTTGGGCACAGCTTCTCTGGGAGGCAGGAGGAGAATATTTGCTCTAGATGGTTCTGTGCCCTTGGAAATTAATAGCTTGTTTGTTTTTTTTCCCTGATGTTGTTGAAAATAATTGTGATTGGTGTTTGGATCAGTAATTTATCTCTCCCAAATGGTTGGGACATCACACACACACACACACACATATATATATATATTTAGTGGTAGCTCAAAGTCATGTATTTCCACCCTCTCAGCTTTATGTGATTATTACAAGAGGAAGTCTTTGCACTGGAAGGAGAAAGCTGAGGAACAAGAACATCTCCTCAGATCTAATAGTTTTGCCAGTCAGGAGCTGGAAACTGAATTTTGACTTCATAGCTGAAGTGGCTTTGAGATCAAAGTCTCTCAATCTGCCATTAAGAAAATTGGCCCACCAAAATCTCCCTGTCAAAGTCCTTCCCCTCCCCTCCAAGAGCTGATAAATGTTACAAGTTAAGGGCCTCAAATGATTTCTGCAAAGTCTCATAAATGTTCCATATGTCACTTTCTCTAAAATTATAATCTATTATCTCACTCAAGTGGAATAATAATGCATTGAAAAAATGAAATTTATCCCAGGTGCCCCAGCAGGTTGATTCTTCATTATGTGTTAATTGTTAATGGCAATTTTCCATGGAGCATCTGCCAGTTCTAGTGAGCAGAGATTCCAGAAATGATATATTAATTTCAAGCATAGACTCTAAGAGTAGATAAAATGTGTTGGGTTTTTAAAAAATCTTACTTTGTGTCCATAAACTGGCTGGACATGGTTATTATTTTAAGCAAGAGTACAAAATAATTTACAGAACAGCATGGAAATAGTATTTTATTGAAGGTCTAGCTCAGTGGAATGTTTTTATTTCTGAAGTACTAAGCCTTCACTGTGTTAAGGGTAAGGAAATGACAAGTATCAGCTGAGATGCTGTGGGAGTATTTTTCCATATGTGTGTACTACAACAGTAATACAATAATACCATAATACAGTATTAAGGCTTAGGAATAAAAAAAAGTTCAATTGGTGTGGAGGACATGATGTAATTCTGTATTTCAGTTCTTGTTTCAGGGTAAATGAACTGGTGAGAAAAGTTTAAAGTAAGAGAAAAATTTAAGCTCTCTGCAGTTTTTTGAGCTGTGCTCTTCAGCACCATAACTTGGTTGAGGTGACTGCAAGTGTGTCTTGATGTTGTCCCATGAATTTTTATTGTAAATTACATCATATTTTATAAATTCATAAATACAAATTCAGAGTATTAACTTATAACTGCTTTGAGAACATAAAAATAACTGATGTTTACTGCACTGCAGGCTCCTTTTGGGGTCTGTCTTTGGACTGTGTCTAAATTAGGATTGTTCAGGTTCTTGGTGGCCTCACAGCTGAGCGTGTCTTTGGCTGTGTGCTCATTCCATCCCCTTTGAGAGGATCTGTGAAGCTTTATGAATAAATCCCAGCAGGGCAAGGCTGAGCTTTGGGAGTGTCTCTGCTGCCCTGGGCAGGACCCTCGGTGCTGCAGGAGGAGTTTGTGCCTGAAGGTGCAGTTTGGGTCTGAAGGCTGTTTCCAAGTGAAAAACTCTAAGAATGTTTAGAGCTCTAAAAC
This sequence comes from Dicaeum eximium, assembly GCA_013396995.1. Lineage (NCBI taxonomy): Eukaryota > Metazoa > Chordata > Aves > Passeriformes > Dicaeidae > Dicaeum > Dicaeum eximium. Next base: position 1,127,714 of record VWZP01003405.1, read on the forward strand.
TCTAATCTATAGATTAGATATCTCTAATATTTAGAGATAGAGATATCTCTAGATATCTGGGGATAATCTAGAGATATCTAGATTAGATAGCTCTAATCGGTAGATTAGGTCTTTGATCTGTATCTTAGATTAGATATAAATCCAGCAGATATTTGGAATATCTAACTTTTTTTTTCCTGTGTTTTCTAGTCCTGGTGACATAACTAAACAGCCAGCAGATGTTCATTTGCACTTGAAGGTGAAGGAGGGGGATAGAGCTATACTAATTATATTAATTATATCCATATATATATATATATGGACACCTGACACGGGGCTGCAAACCCCAGGGATGGGCAGGAGGGCCTCTGTCTTCTGCAGAGTAAATTATAAATAAAAGACAATAAAACAATGGAACAATTAAAATACATGCAAAAATATTAAATCAGTGGTTTCCCTTTATGTGTAATCAAACACGTGTGTGTGTGTAAGGGTGCCTAAAATAAAATTTAGCTAAGTTGTTTAGAAGTGACATGAAGAGGCTCCCAATGGAAAGATGATAAAGGTGTTACTTGAGAAATATTTCATTTCAGCTCCTGATGGTGTCACTGAAGCACGTGGTATTTTCCAGTACTACATTTCCTACACATTTTTTGTGTTCATTATTAACTTCTGCCGTGCACCTTGTTTATATTGTAGAATTTATAGGCAAGCTTTGCTATTTAAATGACCCAAATAATCAAGAAACTGATTGTATAAGACATTTTAAAGATGATGGAAAGAAAAAGCAGAATATATTTTTCCCTCTTCGTAAAACTCTGCATGTTCTTTTTAATGATAAATGTCTTTTTGAGTTGAATGTGATTCAGCCTGTGATAAATATGTCAGTATTTCCATCACACATGGCCAACTTCCCTTGAAAGTCAAGAGAGAAGTGTAGTTTTCTCTCACAAATACTTTTGTCATGTGAAATCTATTTTTTTTTTCACATGAATGCAGCCCAAACTGGTGAATTAGAGACGTATCAAAGAAAACAGGCATTCAGTGGACAGGTGTGAACAGTTCAGTTTCAAATTGTCTGAACAGAAGAAGAAAATCTCTTCCTTACAAGATAACAAATAGTCAAGGTTTTCAAATGCTCAGTCTGCTGAAACTCAACGTGAAGTTTTGGGAAGGCATCCACGACAGATCAGTTCTCTCTTTCCTATTTGCAATATCATAAAATGCATATGATTTCATCCAGCCAGTTTGCTCCTGGGTGCTGAGAGCTTGCAGTTGATACTCACATTAATCACTGGATTTGGCTTTTCACAGTCTGGTTGAAAAGAATTTGATCGATATCCCAAGCTGGTGTTTATGCAGAAAAAACCTGATTCTGTTTCCAGTTCATGCAGTTTTGTTGTGATTCTCAGGAGCCAGATAAAGAAGCAGAATAACCCCAGAGAATCTGCTGTGGGAATTGAGAAATTATCAAGATGAGCTGTTTGGGACAGATCACAGAGCTGTCATCTCTCAGACAGGGAAATTCTGTTTTAATTCAGATTTCGAAGAATGGCTCAGAGGATTTTGAGGCTAGAACTTGATTGCTGGGGGAGTACCCAGTGCAATCAGACCTCTGAATTCCTGTTTTTGTAAAATTTTACAGGAAAAACGCCAAAGATCTTGCAATTTGTGCCTCCCCTTGGCTGTTGAGCTGAAAGTGGCAGATAAAATGTCAGGATGGATAGGAGGGGCTGTGGCAGGGAGGGTGATGTGTGTGCAGTGATGGGAAGTTGAGGGAATTGTTTCTCCCTGCAATAGTGCAATTGTGGTTTTGCCAGGGAGATTTCTAAAAGCAGCATTAATTTTATTGGTTAATTAAACGACTTGCTTCCTGTAAAATTGCAGGATGTAATAGCAAATATTTGCTGTCAAATCCTGGTTCTGGGTTTAATGCCTCACAGGACTTGAGGGCTTTGGGAAGAGTCCTGCATTTAACGTGAGCTAATAGTGTCTGATGGTTTGATGGTTTTCTGTTCTTCTGCCAGTGTATTTATTTATTTATCTGGGTAAGTGAGCAATATAAAAACATTATGGTTTTAGCCCAATTAATTTGAGATTTTTTTTTAATTTAGCTTTCAGTATTGTCTTTCTGTCTACTTATGAAGTAATTTCATTTTCCAGACAATGTTATGGACAACAGTGTTTGAGTCTAGCTGGGCACTCTCTTGACTTGCTTAGAAAAACTTGATTCCTTTTGAGGACATGGTCTAAAATAGGCCTAAAATACTGAAGTCTTGTTGAAACAGCTGGATTCCTCTTCCATGAGGGTTTGCAAGAAACCTACAATGATTTTAGGGGCAATAGCATTTTTTTAATCCATGTGCCAATATAATATCCAGATACAGTTGCTAATGATTTTATGTGCGTTAAAAACTATTTCTGTTTCAGTTTTTTGACTTTCTTTTTTATAATGTGTTTTTTTAAACACAAAACCTTGTGTTTTGTAAAGCACACGATTTCAGATCTGGCCCATTACTCTTCAATAGCAATCAGTCTTTGATTTTTGGTCAGTGTTTGCAGGTTGCTCTTTGATATTCTTTACTGTCTGCACCCTTTTATTGTGGCAGTGATGAGAGGCTCTGAACAGCAATAAGTGGTGGAAATGCATTTTGCAGGATTTATAGCACAATGGGAGAGAATCTCTGCTAATCATGAAGGACCCCACTCTAAATAATTTTGCTCACCAAGGGTGACTCTTTATTTTCAGCCTTGGAGTGGCTGGAGCTATTTATAATTTTTAACATGTTTCTATCAGAGTACTGCTCTCCTGCTGCTGAGCTGACAGACCAAATTGAGGACCCCCCAGATTTTTTGCATTTCAAGTAAATTCAATGGGAAGGCAGCAGAAAGGTTTCTGTGGCTGTCTGTGAAAAGTTGTCTGGAAGTAAACCACGCCCTTATAAAAAATAATCTCTAAAATTAAAGAGACTTGAGCCTTTAAGCCTATAAAAAACATTTAAAAGAAGAGTTACAGAATTTATGGAATACAACCTTGATGTATTTGAAATCACTCTTTGCCATTCTTTAACTAAAAATATCAAACTCTCCCCCTCTTGGAATGGAGTTAGTTATACAGTGCAAATCAATGCATTTTTACTCCTCACTACATCATTCTGCACTAAATGCTCTGACTATTCTGAGGCCATTTTTTATCACTGCTTGTGGGAATTAGATGAAGTTCCAGACACAAAAATTGACCCTAATATGGATTCTGCCCATTCTACCAAGTTTCAACCCCTCATCACTCTTGAATTCTGATATTCTGTCTGAAAAGTTGATAGGTGTTAAATATTTAAAAAAGGGAAGAAAAAAAGTAAAAACCTACCCTCCCTGTTCAGCAGAGATATTTTTGTGCTTTCATAATTGATTAATATATTCAAGCATGGTAAGCTAAACAAACACTTATCTGCCAGTTTATGTTCCATATACAATAGTGATTCTTGCTGTGGCTCTGAAATCAGCATCCCCTACATTTCCCTCCACCATCTCACCCAGGAAACTTGAGGATTCTCTTTTCCCCAACTGTTCACACACTGTGATGGTTTTTTAAATTCATTTTTCCATCTCCTTTCCTGCACAGTACCTTGGTTCTCTGTCATTTCTGAGCCATTTCTATGGTGCTCTATCCATTCTTTTGGGGAGTCTTAGTTGCTCTCTTAGAAATCAGATCCTTTTTAGAATGTTGTGCTTGGCTGCCAAGTTTTAATAGGAATTTCTAGGTTCTTGCATTGATACAGCAGCTGAAGGCAGATCCACAGGGTGTTTTGTGGTTGGGAGGCAGAAATAGCAAACAGGCTGCTGGACAGTAATCAAACACTTCCCTTTCTTTCCTGGCTCTTCAAATCAGGAGCAAAAAGCAACACATTTGTCTATTGTGTATTGTCTACACAGCAAAGCCTCACACAGGGTTTCTCTCAAAAAGGAACCTGAGCTACAGAATGCACTTGGCTGCCATCAGATAGGGATTCATCACTCCTGCCAACAATACAGGTTATTTTAAAAAAAATAAAATAAAAATTTTAAAAAAAGGTAGCTCAGAAAGAATGAAAACATTCAGGAAGTCACAATGATGTTGCAACTCTAAAGCAAGAAAGAGTTCATGTGTTCCATACACTTTTGAATAAAATTCAGTACAGACGATAACACATTCAGCTTGTTTCTGAGCACAGGGGAAGAACTCTAATATATTTCTAATAATCACTGAAACTTTCTCACATAAAGCAATGTGTTGGACAAACAGAAGTCTATTTTATACATCAGAAATACAAACTTTAAATATAATCTACACTTGCAAGGTAGGTGATGTAGTGAGTGTAGCAAGTCGCTCAGGTGGGCAGCAGAGGGGAATAAGAGCTGCAGCTTTATTCCTTGGAATAACCCAGAGCTCTTGCTTTGGTTAACTGAACATCATAGGTGATAAGCTGTAAAATAACATTTCTCTATTAATATTCAGGGCTCTTTATAAAGCAGGACCTGTGAACCCTCAGAAAAACTTCATTATTGCTTCTGCAGTGTGGGGTTTTTTTGTGAGCTTTGATTGATGACTTTTTTTCATAGGCAAAGGTCATGGCAGGATTCTCATTTAATATTGACAATAGAAGATAAATCATAAATAAATGAGTGGACTAAAGATCCTCAAATGCTTCAAGAGGTGTTAGAACTGTTTTGAGTGGTCTTTGCTGTAGTTTTTTAATTCTTCCAGCCTTTGTTTCTCTTACCTCTTTGGTTTTGGTGTGTGAGCTCTCTCATACAAGTGTTTCTGTATTTCCTATTTTTCCAGAGCATTTCAAGTCCCCTAATAGTGTAAACCACCAATATAATATTTTAATTTTTCCCTCAGATATGTTTATATAGGAATATATTGCACATGTATCAACCTCCATACCTTTGTGTAATTGACCCTGTTTGGAGTGCTGCCACCTCCTGCACTGATGGAATTTTGGGCTCTTGAAATGTCCATCAGCTCTTCAGATCTTCCAAAACCACAACTTGCAATCTTCCCATGTTATCAGCACAATTAGGCAGTGCTGCATTTGAAACTCTGCTGTCAGAGAACACCTTTGTTTGCTGAAGCAAAAATAACAATAATTCTTGGATTTTTTTGGATTGTTCGTGGGAGAAGATAAATTAAGTGGCTTTAGTTTGGACAATATTGTGTAGATGTAGATCCACAAAGCCATTTCCAGCCATTTGCATGTTCACCTTCATCTGCAGCCAAGTGTCTTGACCAGAGCACGAGGAATTGCTGCTTTCTGTTCCAGCTGGTTGGGAGGGAGTGATGATATCTTTGCTGTTTAAGATGGATGTTTCACTTGTTCACAGGAGGAGAAAAAATTTCCAATCATTCTGCACCACTGGAGTCTGGCATGAGCTGCTGAGCAAAAGGAGGATGAATGCCATCAGAAAAGAGGCAGATGTGAGGGTGCTTTCCATTGTAGGAACTCACTAAAGCAGGTGGCTAAAATGCTCAAAATGACAAAGTAAAAGTGGTACAATTTAGAATTTACCTTGTTTTAAATGTCTGTTGTGATTCATTTTGCACAACCGACAAAAATTGTTTTTTTTTAAAAAAAAAACTTTCTTTACATTTTCATTACAATCTCTCTTTACATTTCCTTATAATTTCTTTAATCTTTCTTTAAAATCTTTCTTTACATTTCCTTACGATTTTCTTTACATTTGGAATTCATTTAGTCATGATAGTCTCAAGGTATGCAATTGTTTATTTTCTTATCATTATGTTTTTTTTTCATTCTTTGGAGATTATATCTTGTGATTATATGTTAAGTACTGTCATGAAATTACTTTGGAATAGTTGCTGCCATAAATAACAATAAATGCAATTCCAGGGCAGCAGAACTTTTCCCAGCTTCCATGTGGAGAAGGCTGGGAGGATGTGGGTGAGTGTTTGGGTGAAAAATCCTCAGACAAACTAAATCTGACTCTGCTGCTTCTTTCTGGTTTTCATTGTCCTACTGAATGGAGTGATTGTTATTTCTTGTGTGTCAAAATCTTCCACCACATGTTGTTGCTAAGGAACAGAGCTGTTGTGAGTGATCCAAATAAAAGAACAAATCCCTATTAAATTCACTATCAAAAATGAGGGCCTGTCTGCATGGAATCAGGATTTGTTTGGGTTTTTTTGGGTTTTGTTTTTGGTTTTTTTTCCATGAAATGCCCCAGTCAGAAATTGAACTTACATTTTATATGTCCTGGATACAGCAGTAGATGAAGTCTATAATGAGTGTTTGGAAGATCCCAACTGACTCCACTGGAATGAACCCTCCAGGTGAAAAACTCCTGGCACTCTTTAAAGAGCTTAAATCTCTCTGCTGGGGAAACAAAGCTTTGTGTGGAAGTTACAGAGCACTGGAACTCTGAAAATCTGAGACTGCTGGGCTGAAGGAAATTAAAAGCAAATAGTCCAAAATGACCTGAACCTTGAAAACAAAATGGGGAAGTTGATATTTGAAAAAAAATAAAACAAAACAAAAAATTTGGCTCAAGTTGAATGATTTGAATTTTTTTCTTTCCAGGTTAAAAGAAGAATTTCATGTCACAACGAAATAACACAAAAGGAAAGCAGCACACAACGGAAATATGTTTTTCCAGGTAAATCTCCTTGACAGGTTTGTTGTTACTTAGCCAAGAAAAGAATGGTTTAATGTGAAATTAATTTCTAATTAGATAAGTACCACCCTGAAGCATCATCTGAAGAAGGGAGAGGGCCTAGTCCTGAGAAATCTTCCAAATCTCACTCCTAAACCCTCAGTGTGGCTTTGCATGTGGATGGCAGCAATACTTTTTGGAGCCAAAAATGATGTCAGTGATTTCTACAGAGAGCTGATGACAGAATCCCAGAGTATTTTCCCAGCCATAGATGATAAATTACACTGTTCATATATTAATGGAATTTTGTAGCATTTCTGTCTTTGAAAGCTTTTTTTGCTTTAATTTCTGTTTGAGTTTGAGTGAGCCTGAGCTGTGTGTAGTGAAAAGGAATGGAGTATGTACAGATGAAACTAATTAAATACTGACTGTCACTCTTCATCTTGAAGCCCTGATTTTACCTTGCTGTCTCAACTTTGATTATTGAAATAAGTATGGTAGTTCTCACCCCACGTTACCTGTGAGTGTTGCTAATTAGGTGTCAGGATGTCAGTGATTAATGCAAAATCATGAATAAATTAGCAATAAAAGCCATGCACGTGTACAGGGCCATTTAACTCTTTAGAATGCTCTGCAGCACAAAGAACACCAGTGATAACCACTTTTCTGACCTTTAGGTTGGAGTCATTTGCCTGGAATTTCACTAATTAACTACATGGAAATAGTCAAGTCAGAGTCACAACTGGAAATCTCATTTGTCACAACAAAAGGTAGTCTCCACCTGTCATTATCCAACCGATTTGATCTACTTTTTAGTCCTGTGACTATTTGTCATTCATCATTTTTATAATGGGGGAAAATATGATTAAGGCTGTAGTCCCAAATACTGATTAAGACTTAATCATGATGAACACAAACACGTAAATTGGGAAATTGTGCATTTTTGCTTAAACGTGCCTACCTGCTTCTTTTTGATGTCTTTCTTTTCACAGAAGGAAAGCTACAGGCTTCAAATAAATGTGGTGAGAGGTGGACAGGACACAACTGGAATCATTCCTGAAGTAGAAGGAATAACTCAGGGAGGAAACTGCCACCAGTCCTGAGGTAGATGAATCTTTCTGAATGTCCTGCAGAGCTCTTGATCTGCATCCAGGTGCAGGCAGTGGCTGAAGCCTGGACAAATTGATGATGAATTTCTGCAAGTCACAGAATCCAGGCAGAGGCACATTGCTGTGCTGGTGTCTCCTTGTCTGCTTTGCTGCTCTGTGACTGCAGGGAGCACACATCTCATGTCATAATTGTTTGGGGAGCTTTTCCCTGAACTGCTGTCTGTTGTTTCCACTTTGTCTCATCTATTCTTTATCAGAGCTGTCACGACTTCTTTTCATCTTGTGAGTCGTGGTTTGGGTGTTTTAAGAAAAGGGGAGATTTTGCTCAGAGACCAACCTAAAGCATTTTGATGCTTCTGTTTCTTTGAATGAGGGATTAAATGAAACTCAAACTCAAACTATTCCCCAAACTCAGGAAATAAAGTGCAATGCTTCCAAATCTGTGCTCTCTGCATACCCCAGCTGCTCTGTCAAATTGGGCTTTTTTGTGTGTTTCAATTTCCCTGTTTCTACCCAAATACCAGTTTCCCTGAGCAGATGCAGGGCTCTCAGGATCTGTGCCTTATGGCTGTTGTGCCATGCAGGACCTGGGAACCCAGCCCAGAACTTCCAGCTCTGCAGCGGGGCAGCCCCAAGAGCCCTGGATCCAACCCATAATTTCGAGGTTTGCAGGTCTGCAGTGCCAGCAGGGTGGTGGATGCAGGGAGGGCTCCCCAGGCTCGGGGGCTGCAGGTTCTGGAGCAGGACCCAGAGGAAGCAGGGCTGGGTCCTGGCTGGTCTGGGGATGCTTTGCTGGGTGGGGATGCTGAGGGTCGTGTCCTGGGCTCCTCTTCTGTCCCTCAGGCTCCTTCAGCTCCTGGCCAGGCTGCTCCAGAACAAATTGATGGCAGAAGTGTGGGAAATGTGAGCACAGAGAGCTCCCAGGGCCTGGAGCAGACAAGCTCAGAGATAGGAATGGATCCAGTGTTTGACCTTGGAGAAGGCTTGGAGCTTTAGGATAGAACAGCAAAACAGACACAAAATAAGAATAAAGATTTGCAGTTCAAGCAGAAATACGTTTTAAGCAGAAAGATGTAGGCCTCATAGAAATGAACAAAGATATTAAGCACGGTAGTAGAAGATTTTAGAGTTTAACAATAGACCTTATTGTAGAGTTGATAAAAAGTAGAAAATACAGCAATAAGTTTCTGTAGAGTTGTATGATTGGATAGAAAAAGACACATTGGGGTAAATGGTGTAAAATGTGGCAATTAGCAATTGGTTATGAGGATGCTAGTGAGCTCTGTGGAAGTAGCTGATTGGATAAGGAATTTATAAAAGACATTGTAACTAGAATTAGAACAGTTTTCTGATGTTCGGCTTCTGGTGTGATGGCTCTGGACACAACAACCTTACAGTCTCAGTCTTCCCTGAGAGTGATTTTGTAATAAGCCATTCTTTAAACTCCCCATCAGCCAGCCCCATCTTTCTGTATCCCAAACATGTAAGTTGAGTTCTCTTCATGCCCCTGAGCAGAGCTGTGTCCAGCGAGTGCTACAGCTCCCTCAAAACCCAAAAGTGGCCCTGGGTGCTCTGATACACCTCATTCACCAGGAGAACCTCACAGAGCTGCTTCTTGTCAGATTAATTCCTTACCAGTGATGGAGAATCATGGTGATTCTGGTTAAAAAACAGCTCCCAGCACCACAAAGCCCTTCCCAGTTAGCAGGATTTGCTAAACATCTGGTCATTTAGCAGAGCTATAGAAAGGTTTGGAATTAGTAACAGGAAGAAATTGAAATAAATTTTCATTACAGATCTGTATGACATTTAAAATCCAAGATGAATGGATTTAATTAGCTCTGGACACTTTGGTTTTCCTATAATTCAAACATGTCAGCTTTACAACACGCGGGCCCTTGGGCCATCATTTGAGACAAAGTCATCTTTATTTTACGTGTTCAAACTGGGCATATATTCTGGGGTTTGTGACACTCTGTAAAATCTGACAGATTGTGGCTGGGGGCTGCATTTTCATACCTGTAAATAAACAGAATTGCTTTAGGACATCCCAGTACATCTGTTTTACGATCAGTGGTGGAGAAGCTCAGAGAAGCATTTTTAGAAGAGGCAGTGGATCTGCATTATTGTGCTTTCAGTTAAGGTAATGGGAATTCAATAGAGTCCTGTCTGGGGGTATCCTACCAGTGGTGCAATAGGGATCCATTTGATAGGCTTTAATTCCTTTAGTGCTCATCCGCTGAATTTTTTTATTTTTATTTTTATTGGGAACCACGTCTCACAGATTTAGTGCATAGGTGCTAACCCAGACATCTTCCCTCTGACAGACTTGTCAATAGAGGTACAGCACACAAGGTGCATCCAGCAGCATGGAGTGTGGAAAGAGACACCTGAAATTACTGGGAATTTTTGTTCACAGCACACCTACTTTGGGTAATTCACTTCTTCTTCCTCCAGGTTTATGTTAAAAGCTCTTTTCCTTGAGAAGACAAAGGTTGTGCCAGATTTCAGTATTGATGTGAACCTGAAAATGCATGAAATAAATGAAGATATCAGCCAGGGGCCAATTACATCACACACTATCAAATTAGACTAAGAAGACCCAAGCTTCCCATTCAGAAATGGTACTGGAATGGCACTTGTGAGAATATTTGATTTGCTTTATAAAAGGCTGTTCAGTAAAAGACAAGATAAATTGCTAGTTTTTATATAGCTGTATAGACAAATTAAAGCAATAGATTCCAGGGTGCTGGAGACTTCTCCTTGCTCTTTGGCTTCTGTCTGTGGGAAATGGGTTTGTAGAAAGCTCTCAGGGCCTGGCAGAAGGCTCACACAGAATGGATCTGTGTGCAAACACTTCTTGTATGGAGCATGAAGAAGCAAGCAGCTGAGCTCTGTACCTGGGCAGAAATAGCCCAAATCCTTCTGAACTATGGAGTCATTTTAATAAATTATATTTAGCCTTCTGATTTTAGAGTCAAAGTCCTGACTCAGCCTCGGGCAACAACAACAACAACACTGCTCCTCTGCTGGGACACCCCTGGAGCTGAATTCCAGCAGGGACAGGAGTGAGGGCAGGGAGAGCTGGGCTGGTTCCAGGCTTGGCTGGTGGCACACCTGAGCTGACCCCCGAAAGTGCCAGGTACCAACGTCCCCCTGGCTGCTGCTGCCAGCTCTGGAGCCTGGCAATGTTCTTGCCAAGAAAGGCTTTGCAGGGGCAGCAAAGAAACCTCCTGCTGCTGCCTGCATCCGTGTTTTACAGGATGAACGGCCGAGAGCAAATTACACTGTGGCTCTCATCTGGTCTGTTTGCAGAGCAGGATGCCAGCTTCTGAAAAAGACATTTTCATCATCTCTGGTAAGGATTAACCTACTCAAAGTCATGAGCTTTTGCAGAAACTTCCTGTAGGAGAATTCATTTTGCCATGTTCACTGTTTTTGGGCTGAATCTGATTCTTTCCTCGTTGCCAAAAAGCAGAAATAACAGCCTGAAATACTGGAACCAAGGAAGAGCTCACTTTGAGAAGCTACATCATGGTTTAATTGTCCTGGTTCAGATATGTAATACAAGCTTCCCTGGGGGAGAGTTTTTCCTTGTTAACTCGTTTCTAAGATAACTGAGTCTACAGGTGTTCAGCTTTAATAAGGCATTAGTGAACAATTATATAAGACACTAAAAATAAAACTGGAGTTTTTGCATGGAGGAAATCAACACCGAATGAAAAAAAATAATTACCAGCCGAGCTGCACAATCAAAAAAGGGTGAAGATTTTTAGAAACTAAAAATATTGGATGATATCTTTAATGCATACAGAGAGGATGTTGTTGGAAGAAGAACGGAAGATGGTATATTTTTATGCACAAGCTATGAAAAGACACCAATAACATATAGAAGAATAACTGGTGCTAACACTGCTGATAAAATAATTTTCTGTTTGAATTAAAGTGTGCTTTAAAATATTGTTTGAAAAGAGTGAAGAGCCAGCTTTCCACTAGCATGCAACACTGTATTCCCTTGATTTATGAAATCTCATTTCAATTGCAAAGCAGTGGCTCCTCTGGTTGTGCCTGTGCACTGTGTAATGCTGCAGACAGCTTCAGTGGCAGACAAAGAGGAAATTAGCTGTATTAAACCTGGAGAACCAGTGACATTCAAATAACAGCTCTGCTCTTGTATTTCTCATTTGTTAGGAGTTCCTAATAAAAATTCTAATGTGTCTTAGCCTTGGAAACAATGATCTGTTCTATTGCTTTCAAAGGAACAAATTTAGGACAGAGGTTCTGACACTTTCTTAATTATAAGAAGATATCTGAAGTGCTTGGCTCCCATTTGTCTCCATCTGAATTTACCTTTTTATTCTTCACGATGAGAAATAGTAAATTGGACTAATGCTCATCTCTCCTGTGAAATTCTTTTTAGGATTTGTTTTGTAATGATCTGAAGTTGAGGCAGAGGGAGGTGGCAACTCCCAACAGTTTGGTGTTTCTTAGTCATTCCCAGCAAAATAGAGAAAAAGTTATTCTCTAGTTACATCTGTGAGTGCTGCTGATGTTTGTCTGTTCTTAAAATAGATGCAAAATATGGTCCAAACCTTAACTGGACAAAGTTGTGATAAATTTGATGGCTCACTTCTGGTTTTAGTATTGTCACCTGTTTCAATGCAGGTATTTGTTTTATCCCTCTATCTATATTTATGTACATGTAAGCAAATGTATAAATATAATTTACCTGTGTTTCTAGACAAACAGAAGTTTCTTTTTCTGATTTTTCAGGAGATGCATCTACCCCTTGTTAACACTGGAGACTGTATGGTAGTAAAACTTTTTTTCTTTTTAAGAAAAGTTCTTCAGGCTGGAATTTCTCACAGTCTCTTACAAGGACTGTCAAACTTACAAATATTTGGTGGCTGTATACTTGTCTATTTTTGATAGAGTAGGAATAACTATTTTCCTTGAAAGCTGGTTGTGGTTTTTGCTCTGATAGTTCATGTCTTAACTTAGCAAGCAAAACTTTCAGAATGCAAAAAATACTATTTTAGGATATTCTTTGAAATTCTCATATTTAATGCTATTTCTAGATAAGCAGTTTTGTTACAGATACAGAATATATTTTTATTTATTGCTCTGTACTCTTCTGAAAGCTCATTAAATGCTCATAAATCTTCTAGGGTTATTGATAGCTTGGTATCAGAACCTGTAACCCAAACTGAGACAAATCAAGCAACATGAAAGAAATGTGAGAAGCTGAGGGTACACCAGAATTTTTAAAAGATAACTTTAGGTCGGAAGGAACATCTAGAACAATTACATTGCACTGGGAACTGAAAAGCAACCTGGCACTGTTAATTATGTTGTGATCCCCTTCTCTAAAGCCTGGAATTCTGTGGGTTTTATTTGTTTCTTCATTAGTGGAAAACCTCGGGTGTCTCTGCTGCATGGGAAACTGAAACCCATTCTCCCATTGAGAACCTGAAGTTCTAATTGGGTTTGGCCAGTTCATACCTGAATATATTTTTTCCGTGGGATGTTAATGCTTTAAAATATATTCCTTTCTGGGTGTCCTTTCATTTTCATTAGGTTTCTCTCTATTAAATTATTTATATGATAAAGTTTGTATTAAGTATTTGTACTTTGTGGTGGCTATAGTAACAATTTTGAACATTTTCAAATTTCCTGTGTGTTTCTGCTCGCTGCAATTAGACCTTGCTGTAGCTAATGAAACATATGTGATTTGTTTGTTTATGCCTGAGGACTGAATTTGCTACTGAATAATGCAAAAACATATGCAAGGACAAGTGTGGTGAATGGAATTAGGAGTGTGCACAGAGGAGATGTGAGCACAGTCAGCTGAGAGAGGAGTTAAAGCTCTGGCTCTACCTGCGCAGTCCAAGTGGAGACATGATTCTTAGATCATAGGGATTTTTTACCTTAAACAGAATTATAAACAGCTGGAAGAGTCCAGATGTTGATGCTCTGTGTGGTGGAATCCTGTTGGGAATACTGGAGCTGTTTGCTCTCCTGCCCTGTGCTGTGCTGGCAGAGCCATCTCTAGATCCCTCTGGAAGAGACAGCAAATGAACATCCATGTTCACTTGCAACTGAGTTTATGTCTGAAACCAGGCCTAGGACACAAATATTCTGCTAAAGTTTATTCTGTGGTATTAAAAGGCAGCTTCTTCTTTAGGAAAAGGCTAATATAATTCTACCTGAGGTCAATAATTTGAATTTGTCTTTTTTTTTCATGACACAGCTGATCATTACTGCTCATGAATTGGTTTGGGTTGGAAGGGACCCTAAAAACCACCTTGTCCCACCCCCTCCATAGACAGGGAGACTTTCCACCAGCCCAAACCCCATCCAACCTGGTCTTGAACATTTCCAGGGGTGCAGCATCCACAGCTTCTCTGGGCAGCCTGTTCTGGTGCCTCTCACCCTCACAGTCTTAACCTGGTCCACCCAGAAAAGTATTAATTTAATCTTCTTTTAAAAACAACGTATTTTTTTCAAGCAGTACAGCTGAGGCAGAGGGAAATCCAGTTTGTTTAATTATAAGGGATCAACACACTGCAGACTTATGTTAGTGGATTAGATTTTCTCCCAGAAATAACTCCAGTGGAATTACATCATCAGTAAATGTGGTCCAGTTCATCCTGTAATTATATTTTGAAGTGCAGAAGTAGGGAAGAACAGAGTCATATCCATCTCACATGAAAAATGCTCCTTTGATGTTCCTTTGAGAAACTGCTGTGATTTTTATAGCAGCAAAGTGGGCCCAGAAGTTGCATTTTCTTTACCCACAACACCTAATTTTGCCTGGCACGTGCAGTGTAAAAACTCTGTGCTCATGAACTGTGACAGGCTCAGGGTGTGAGCCCTGCCCCAGCAGCACCTGTTGTAGGTGTGTTCATTCAAAGGGAGGGGACTAAAATTGGGTTCAAGACGATTTACTGTTTGAACAAACCTCAGTCTCAGAGGTTGTGAGATTTTCAGATAGCAAGCAGTTGGTTACAGTTTAAGATAGTTACAAGTTTCGTCGTTATAAGGTAATATATAACTTTTTAACCTTATAGTTTGTTGCTGCAGAGTTTATTTGGCTTTTCTGACTTATCACCTTTATTTATTTCTACTGTCATGTGGATACTTTTGTCTAATGGGGTATCATTAAACATATACACATATACCTCTATTATAACATCTAAATTCTTTGCTTATTCTATATTTACATTACTGTACTGTAAAACCCTTCACTCTCTTATCTAACACAGCCTCTTATTTACTTAATGCATATTCTTACTTGCAACTATAGAGGCATAGGCTTATGATTTTTCTCCTTAATGTCTGTGTACTTTATTTTTGCATTAATCAAAGCTTCTTCTAAGGCTGCAACTCAAACCCCTCAGTGTCTGTGGAAATTTCTATCTTTCTGATTTCCACACCCACCCAGTGCAATTAGTGCCACACAGCTCTGAAGTTTGCCTTGGGTGTGTCCCTGTGAGATTTGGCCTATCCCTGCTGCTCCCTGTGTTTGACAGGGGCACAGGGAGAGCTCTGAGCTGTGCTCATCCCGCCCACACCAGCACACAAAGCTCCAAGGATTGGTGCTCCATACTTCCCTGGGGGTTTAATTCTACATCTGCCATAAGACCAGCCAGGTGGGGATGGGTTTGTTCAGATAATCGTGGGCAGGAGGAATTAACTCCAAGTCTCTGTGTCTGGTTGTGGGGGCGCTTGCTCAGGCTCTTAAACCCAAGTATCAGAGCCCTTCTCATAAACCAAAAAATGTTTACTATTTGTAACTGGGGCTGGTTTGTGCCTTATGATTTCAGGGGGCAAGCAAGGCTCTGCTCACAGCCCTTGTGTCCCTTTGTGGCTGATTTCCCCCTCTGTGCCTCGCCTGAGGCTCTCCTGTCTCAGGTGAATGTCAGACATCGAGGCTGCTTTTGAATTTCTGCCTTTCCGTGGCTCAGATCAGAACTCTCAGTGGCTGTGACGTGGAAGGCAGTGACTTTCTGTCCTGCATCAAGAGCAGCTCTCAGTGCTTTGAGCTTTAATCATTTGAGTCATGCTGGAGTCGTTAAGAAGACGTAGCCTGAAGTTTTCTGCGCGTATGTGGGCAAATGTTTGCAGAATCCAGCTCTAATTTCACAAATTACTTTTGAGGGGGGCAGAGTTTTACAGATTGGAAAAAAGAGGAGGTTTTTGAGGACACTGAAGATTAATAGAAGCCATATGTAGGACTCCAAGTGATTCAGTGGGGTCTAGGCAGTTGCCCTTTCTTGCTGTTGCAGTGCCGTGTGTGACAAGGACAGGAGCCACATGTGAGCCACAAAGAAACCGTCCCTGCCTCGTGTCTGCTCTGGTTAAAGTTTAATCAGCCTGCTTTGGCTGAAAGAAGATGAATGGTTCCCAGTGAAAATATCACACAAGCCCCGTGTCAGCATCTTGTACCTGAGGTGTGTGGGAAACTCAAACCATGGGTTTGAGAGCTCCAAAAATATCTCCTTGTGTTATGGTGGATGTACCTCAGAATTAATTCTTCGATGTCCTAACCTCCCTCTGCATTCTCATTTTCTTTACTTCATACATTCCCTGTTGGGTTTTGTATGGTTGTTGTTTGTTTTGTTGTTCTTTTTTTTTTGTTTGTTTTGTTTTAAACTGGATTTATTTCCTTTTTATCACCTTCCTGTCTGTTTTTCTAGCATGGTTTCCCCCACATGCTTTTGTTCTTGCTTTTAGACAATTGGGCACGTTTCTCAATGCTTTCTCTGCCTGCCTCTTTATCATACGTGAATCTCAACTTTAAAGGAAAAAAAAAACTTTACTGCCTGGTGAAAACAATTTCAAGAACAGTTTCAATTCAAGAAGTCAGACTTGCCAGGAACTTGATTCCATTTCCAAGATCTGTATCAATGTGAAGAAGCCAATTTTTACTATATAATTCTTTTTGATTAGACTGGATTTTTAGGTAACATTTGAGAAAGACTGTAGCTTTGAAAATCCCATGTGAAGAATAAAAATAAAAAAAGAAAAACCAATAAGAAAAATAATAAATTATGATTTTAAAAGGAGGGGAATTAGAAGAAAGAACAGGAAAAATACTTAGATTTTAGATAAGCAAAAATATTTTGCTTATGAGTTGGATCCACTACCAAGCTGAGAGTCTTTATACAGCCTGTTTTGTCTTTCAGTGTCTCATGATGACAAATTCTGGTCTTCAGCTGCCTTCCCTGCAGAATTCCCAATATTTTATCCTGAAGTGCTGCTTGTGCAGAAACTTTCTGGCCTGGTTTGTGTTTTCCTGGTGGTACCATGCCAGGATCCTCACACTTCAAGGGAGGTGAGTGATGTTTTCCTGTGGCTGAAGTAGTAACACCATGCAATAACATCCCTGTGGTATTTCCATTCCATTCCAATCCTGGTACCTTGTCACCACCACCCTTTGTAACAGAGGTAAAGACAAGTCAGATCTCTGTGAGGGGGAGAATGTTCTTAACAGTGCCATGGAATTTTAGGTGTAGGAAATAGAATTATAGCATTTTCACAGGGGAAAAAAAAATCTTTGAAATGCTTGTGTATTTTGTTTTGGGTTTTCTGGTTCTAAACAAACTGCATTAGTGTTGGATGGCATCAGAAAAAAATTGTGCCCTTAATTAGCATCAGGTTTTGTTATCTTGCCAGGACTAACATTTTGTCAGTTGGTAAATAAATATTTGACTCAAATGTAATCAGTGAGTTCAGCATTTACACATTGTATAGCTGTCACAATATTGGGAAATTAGATTTTTCCTAGGCCAGTGCAAGCATTAACGTTCAATCCATCACAAAGCTTAGGTAGGTCCTGACATGCTTTTAAAGATTTATTCTGTAACAGTACATTTAGTAATGGTAATAAACTGCCTAAATATTATATTTCACTGCAGTGTGCATTTCCAAGGAGTTATAAGATGTTCAGTGAAGAAAACGCACACAGAGAGCAAAACATGAGATCTCTGAATTGGTCTCACTTTTAAATCAAATTATGTGCTATATTAACAAATGGCAATCTTAACCAGGGCAGAGTGGAGTAATTCAGCCAAAGCAAATGCTCTGAGTGCTGAGCTATTTCCCTGGGTGTCACTGCAACTTTTGTCATTAGTTCAAAGAGCAAAGAGACTTTCTGCTCACTGGGTTTGGGGACATCTTTCCATTTTATCAGGATTTAAAATCGATCCAGCTTTTCATTGCAAAGTGTTTGGAAATTCAATTAAGTGGAAACAAGAGCAAAAATATTTTCTTTTATATATATATATATATATATATATATATATGTTTGTTTGTTTGTCATTTATTACTGAGATTTGGAGCTCAACACACCCCAAGACAAGCCCCTGTTCAGAGTCTCTTGTCCTGCCATGGCATTTTTGCTGTCTCTGTGCTGTGGCATTTGCTCCTTTGGGCTGGAACCATTCCTGCAGGATTTTGCTCCAAACTGCATCAGGGATTTGCTGTGTTTTCCTTTAGAACACAATAACCTGGGTCCCAGCAAGGCCTGACAGGGTCATCCAAAGGGGGAAGTGGACAAAAATGGAAAACTAATTCTGGAATTAGTGCTGTCCCCTCTGGTGGGAGCTCTGTCCTTACCTAAAGCAGAATTCTGGCACAGCCTCAGGTGGATTTTCCCACTTCTGCAATATTGTACAGGACATTTTAAGTGTGTGTCCTTACTAAACATTTCAATGGTTTTCTTAACAACCAATACCGACTTCTGGGAAAGAATCTTTTGGATTTCTTGAAAGTCTGTGTTTCAGTAACCAAGCTTATTAATCAAATATCTGTTTTAGAACACTTACCTAAGTGAACAGTGCTGCTGGAATAAATTTTACCAAAATGCCAAGTAAATCTGTCAATTCAGAGCAAAGAAAAATGTCCAAGAAACTGCCCAAGATGATTTTCCCTTAACACTCCAAAAGGGTTTTTATCATAATATGGAAAACAGTTTTTTTCTCAAAGCCAGTGTGCTTAATTTCTTTGGATTGTTTGTCTATACTGTCTATATCCTCCTTTCTCCTGATGAAATTTCCAGAAAGTTATGCATATTCTTATTAAATGTGTGATCAGACTCCAATTCTTATTTCAGGTAATGGAAAAAGTAGCTGGAAATTGGATTTCTGTAGTTTGCAAAACACATAGAAAATAAATTATCTTCTAACTTGCTCTAATCTTTGAGCACCAACCTTTATATTATTTACAGTTCAGGAATGTTCTGAAAAATCTCATTTAGTGAGTGAAATTATTTTTGAGAGGTTTATTGTCAGTCACCTTGCTGCTTACTTGGGCAGTTCATGTCAGCTTCATTTTACATCTGTAGAAGCTGCAAAACCAAAACTTTGATTTTTCTCAAAAGGCTTCGGAAGCCTTTTTCTAAAAGTTTACATTTTCTGTTAAATATAACAATCGGGTAAGTTCTGTTTAAAAAGAAGAAAAAAAAAGAGAAAACTTTTTGAACATACTTGACTCTGCCCATTTCCCCAGGACACCAAATAATAGAAATTGTGAGAATTCTGTATCTGGTGCCTGATACTGCTGAGAAGCTTGGCTTTGCCTAGTGAGCTGTCAGGAATAGTCCAGACCACCACAATTTTCTTTAAAATAAGATACAGTTCTGTCTTTGTATCTGTGCCTTTTGGGGTTTTTTTGTTTGTGAGTTTTTTTGTTTGGTTGGTAGTTGTTGTTGTTTTTTGGTTTTTTTTTTTTTTTTTTTTTTTTTTTTTTTTTTTGTTGATACTGGACAGAAAACAGGTTCAATTTTTTCCCACTTTGCCACAAATGCCTTGGNTGACTAAGTAATATTCCTGAATTGTCTTTGAAGACAACTAATTTTAAGCAAATCAGTATTTTTGTGTGGTTTTAATATAAGCCAATAAACTAATGTAGACTTTTATCAAGAAAGGCCAATGAAGGCCTTTGAAAAAACCTCATGTGCAGTGAGATGGGAGGACTGGGGCTGTTTTTCTTACAGCAAGAATGAATAGGAAGGGGCACAGTAAAAGGAATCACAATGAATAATTGTGTGCCTAGGTAGATTAGTTTATTTGTTTAGGGCTTTATTCACTCTTTCTAACAAAATAAGACAGCCAATCAATTTGAAGTATGTGAATGAAAGTAATTTCTTTCCCACTCCCAATTAACACACTGAATTCACTTCTGTGAATAAAGAAAGAAATGGGGGCAGTTTCTTAAGACCCAAGAAGTGACACAGGGCGCTGATAATATCTGCATTAGAGCCTCACAAAGTCTCTCATACTTCTACGGTATCACTAATCCTATTACAGAAAAGTATTCTGCAGGAAATATATTTTCTCACTACTTAAGCAAAGAAAATACCGGGATGTTTCTGTAGTGAGTCAGATTTTACCTGACTTGAAAGTAGTCCCAGCCCCTGACATCTGCTCTGGGGTCTCTTTTTTTTTTTCCCCAATCTAGTAAGAAATCCTTTGTTTTATTTTTCTCCTTCTGTCCTCTTCTTTTAAGTAGCATTTTTTAACTTTGCTTTTCACTATAAAATCTTTTAAAAATGGAGATATTTTCTTCAGAAAATGTAGTTTAATTGTGTCCCTTTGTTATTCTACTCTGTTGATTCAAGACATTCAGTAACAGGGATTGAAATCATTGGAGATGAAGTTGGAGACAAGAAAAGGAGAGCTCTGAGCAGCCTAGAAAGTCAGATGAGAATAGGGCATAATAAACTAGGAAAAATTAGAGTGAGGAAAAAGGAACTGAGGAGGGGATGAGAAGAGTGAGTGGTGCTGGAAAACAACAGTGGAGAAGATGGAGAAGCAAACAAGGGGCAGACAAACACACTGACATGGGTAAAGAAAGCATTGAACAGCCTCTGCCTGGCAAATATTTGCTGGGGTAATAAGAAGTGCAGAAGACAGAATGTGTGACAAATCTGAGCTCCCCAAACACCCTGTGGCCTGGATCAATGCTGGGACATGGGTACCAGCAATTTTTCTGCCAACAGCTTAATCACAGGCTCTTCCTTTATTCACTTTTCCTCCTTTTATGCTCTGAACGGCTACCAGGAATATTTTATACTTGATATGTTTCTAGGAAGGAATAAAAAAGCCCTTTATGTTTTATTTTGCTGATTACACCCAGGATATCTTCGTGTGGCAGTACTCTCTTCCTGTCAGTGGTTATTGTGAACAATTATACCGCTAATAATTAGCTGCTCTCCTTATACTGCACTTTAATTAATAGGTTTCTCTGGTAGGATAGCTTCCTAGATTGTTTTTTCCTTGATATCAGCAGTGACTGAATCCTAAATGGCATCTGTAATGAGGAAACTTCACCACACCAGGCTCCCTCTCTGCTTCCCAAACTGAGCTCTTTTTTTCCTCACTGTGCACTTGTCTAGGTGCTGAATTATCTTTCATGTTCATGCAGAAGGTTGATTGAGCTTAAGATAGTCATAATATTTATCAAGAGGATGCTAAATGCAGTGGAAACAAATGCAGTGATCTCTCAGGAGACCAGACTGTCTCGTTTGCAGGTGCAGGATCACTACTGAATCATCTCACCTGTACACTTATTTATCATTCCCTTTCTTCTCTTTGTTAAAACAGAAAATAAAAGTGATTAATGCATTAAGTGTTGTAGCTTGAATAAAAACTCTCTGCAATGTAGATAACTTTGGTGACAAAGGAAAGGGAAATTGGTGTTTGGTGTCTGACACAGGCAGGCAGTGGAGCCTAAACGTGCATGGCAAAAGCTGAGCTTAAGCAAACTCAAAAGAACCAAGCTTATGGTTATGTTTTAAAGGATAGGGATTTAGGCATCCTGTAAAGGGAGGAAATGAAATAGTTGTGTCTGAAAAGCAGCCAGCAGTATTGTGCACGTGTTAGAAAGGAGGGGAGGTGATTCCTGCTTGGGGATGGCAAAATTCTCTTTGTGAATATTGACCTGTACAGGGGAAAAAAAAATCAGAGTCAAGGCCACACTGTCCTGTACTTGCTGTTATTCTATATGTAGTAAGGGATATATAAAAAAAAGATTTTCATCTGTGTTTGGAAGATACCCTGCTGGAACATTAAAAAGACACAAAAATTGCAATGTATGAGAGTGCCCTATGCACCTCTATGAGATAAACCCTGTATTAATGTTTTTTTTTTCTTCAAATACAGTGTTAAAAATCAAGAAAACAAATCTCGTGGTCTGACTGCTGCTTTAGCTACTTAAATCCCAAAATTGCCTACCTCCACTGCCAGCAGTAAAGTTCCCTTGATCTCCAATTGTCATCCTTAAATCTTCCGAATGTCAGAAGCTGGGTGGTCCTCAGACTTAAACCTCCAGCTCCTTTGTCACTAATACAGATTAAAGTAGCAAAATAGCAAATATATTGATGAGATGTTTGCAAAAAAATACAAAGAACAAAACAAAACAAAACAAAAACCACAGCCCCAAACACCCACCCATATTTTAAAAAGCCAACAAAGCTTAAAGCCAATTAAAACATTTTTGATAGCACTAGTGACAGGTGGGTTGGACTATCCTGGAGATTGGAGATGATCTAAATGAAAGCAGAAAGCCATTTGGAAACTGCTGAACTGTTTTCATTCACTTTTCTTCATGTTACTCTCCATTCTTTTTCTTCTAATCCATCCCTTTGCAGCAGCGCTGGTTTTGGGAAACAATCAGGGAAAAGTTGATTGTATTTACAATAATTGTGTCCAATGCCTGTTATTAATGCAGACAGTGTTCAGATCTCAGTGTGCACTGAAAATGTGCACCTCAATGTCATCCTGACACAGATCTCTGATGGGCTGGGGCTGTTCAGCTGGGCCGATGATGTTTGTTAAATTAAAGTTTGCATTTCAGCTCAGAGGTGGTTGGCACAGAGTGACACTGAAGCCCAATTACTGCTGGAGTTCCTGTTGTGATGTTTAGTTCCTTAGCCTTTGAGGGAATTAAAAGAAGTAATTAGTTTTGTAGTGTCATAGTCCATTTCTTAGCTTGATAGGTCAGAAACAAGAAAACAAATTAAGTAGGAAGAGATAGTAAATTAGGGAGAAGACACTACTGACATAAAACTGGGCATGGAGTAAGATCTTCTGCATTTTCTGGGCTGAACATTGATGCCACAGCTGCAAGGAGGTGGGTTGGGTTTTTAATTTTCTCTTCTGCCATTAACTTAAACAAGTTTTTTCTACCTTAAAAATTATCAATAATGACAGAACCGAACACTGCTGTGCAAACAATCCTTTTGCACTGTAAATGCACAGACATTTCAATTATTGTAACTTGCTGGCCAAAAATCAAATATTGCTGCTGGCAGGAGCTCTTTGGTTTATTATTTCCAGGCACATTTTTCAGGCATCTTTTATTGAAGTGTCTGTGGTTTCAGATGAGGATGTGATCATTGTCCTGTCTGACAGTTGCTCTGTGGGCCTTGTGCCTTTTACAAAATTCTGAGTGAATTTGTCTTGCTTTTCCCAGGACAAAACAGGACACAGTTTAACTGAAAGTTTTAACCACTAAACTTTCCACAAGTAACATTATCATCAGTAGAATTTGTCTTTCTTTGGGGTGAGATAATATATATGGAAATTGATAATATTTTTTATTGTTAATATGAACATATATGTCTCTCTTTTCATGTCTGTCAGGGAAAATGTCTGGATTTCTTTCTTCCTGAAGCCTGTTCTACTTTTATCTAATTAATTTCATTTACAGGAATGTGTTGCATGGAAAATTTCACTGCCACTGATAGCTCCTTCATAAATACAAAATGAATATTTCTTTTCTTCTTCTGGAAGTAGTGGCTTGTATCTTTGTCTTCCAAGGTTAATAAGCAGAAATTCTAGGAAGAGTGTTTATGAAGGAAAAACTTTATTTATTGTTTGTGACGGAGAAGGGATGGAGCTGCAGAGAGGGAGCTCTGCTGTGCCACAGAGAAGATAATTTATTTAATCCCGTGCTCCTGGGCTGCTGTGGTGGCTGGAGGTCGAGGTTTTGGGCAGACTGGGAGAGCCAGAGGCAAAGTGTGACAAACACCTGAGCACAGAGGTGTGGGCAGAGGTGTTGGTGACCTCCCTGCAGGCAGCTCTTCTCCTCAGCCCCATGTCCAGGGCTCAGGGTCTTCCTTTCCCTTCCTTTTAACAGAGCAGAATCCAGTTCACACTGTTTCTTTTGGATGGTTCCTTTTTGGGATGTTTTATTGGAATTTCAGGGAAAGCTGGCATTTGTCTGTGCTGCAGGTTTTGTTGTGTGGGTCAGAGTGACCCCTGTGAGCTCAGAGGAGCTCAGCACAGGCTGTTCTGAGTTTCTCAGTGTCACTGTGTGCTGTGCTCGCTCCTGCAGCGCTGGCATTTCCTGAGGTTCCTGTGGCTAAAATCCACTCCTGAATTCCGTGCCTGTGCAGCTCCCGGTGCCCTGTGCCCTGTCCGGGGCCACCTCCCTGTCCCAGGGCTCAGTGCCCTCTGTCAGCTCTGCTGGGCTGTCACTTTGAGTCACTGCACTCCCTGCACCACCTTAGAGACACTTCCCATAAATATTCTTTGTCAGGTACTCGCTTTGTCTTGATTAGGTGGAATTAATTCATGTTTGTTCCTGTGTTCTCACCTGAAGACGCTTCCTTCTTCTTAGTGTAAAAGTCACTGTGTATCTCCAGTTGTTTGTAGTCCCTGGCAGTATTGGGACATTTCCTTGCTACCATATTTTTTTTACTCAGCACAATGGAGGCTTAGCACACATGAGGAAACTCAGGCAAATTAAATTAATTGGTCAAAGTCATGCAGGATGCTGTCATAAGGCAAGTCTTCTGGATTTTTAATTTTCACCCTAATGCTCTGAGTTGATGGATTCTTATTAGTCCCTTGAATGCATTTTAAGGAAACCTCATCTTTTTGTTTTATTTCAAAAATATCCTTCCTTGCATGTAGCATTTTCTGGGATCCTCACTGGATCCCAGATGATGTTCATTGGAGGAACATCTGTACAAAGATGACAAAATACACTTTCCTGGCTAGCCCTTAAGGTCGTTTGTACATTTGTTCTGTCCCAGTTGAAACTAAAATCCTTTTCCTCATACCACTCTTCTTTCCAGCATCTGCCTTTCCTGGCTGCAATCCTTCTGGATTCTAATTAGGCTTCCAATGGCTTGGCTCAGGGTGTAACCATAACCAATTTATCATTCCCTTAATCTCCCTCCGGGACATTCATTGAAAGAACAGTACCTGAATATTTCCCCTTTATCTACAATTTCCAGTCTATATCAAACATGAAATCTTGACAGATGGAGTCCAATCTGTCACAGTGAGTTAGTGTATTTTTCCTCTGGTTGAATGTATTTATTGCACAAAGAAAGATGGACAAAAAAAGTGGAGATGAATATTTAAAATTTGGGTTATAGAAGGGTTAGTTGGGCTGGGCTTTTCTTTTGGTTGGTGGTTTTTTATATCTTTTTTTTTTCTTTTTTTTTTTTCGCAGCTGAGATTCTGGATTGCGTTCGATGAGCGAGGAAACAAAATGAGATTTGTTTTTGTTGTCGTAAGGGGAAGAACAGATCTGATGGTAACAAAAACAGATGTAAAGCCATAACGCAGTCCCTCGTGTTATCTACTCCACACTGTCACACTGACCAGCAGAGAATGCAAGGAAACATTCTGCCTCCTGCCAGCACAGCCCCTGCCAGCAAATCAGTGCTAAGACACTTCCTGAAATACATTCTGCTGCAGCAAAGTGTGATAAAAAACCACCCTGCCAAAGTGCTGGGCCAATCAATCAAGTGTTAATGATGGATCATGAAACCCATTTGTTGACAAATAAAACCCTGTGTGCTCTGCCAGTGAAACCAACTGTGTCACCCGTTTTTCAGTGCCTGCCTGAAATATCATGTGCAGAAGCAGAATTTATTGGTGGCAGGGGCTGATGCCACAGCCAGCCCATCCAGCTGGGTTTGCAGGTGTGTTGTAGCCTTAACTGCTGATGGGGCTTGGCCCTGCAGAGGACACTGAAGTGTTCCCAAAGCAGGGGTTCTGTGGGAGTTAGCCCAAGCCTAACTCAGCCTGGTTCATTTAGACCCTGCAGCTGCTTCCACGTGGTTTGTGCAGAGAGCATGGCTGGAGCAGGAAAACCAAATGGAAGGTTTTATTCTGGAGCACAGCAGAGCTGAGCAAATGTGCTTGAAACCTCAGAGGTTCTGCAGTAAAGTTCAGAGCTGGAATTCTCTCTACTGCCTGCCCACAAGCAGGGCTGGGGAGCTTTTGTGGAGTGAGCAAATCAGCTGGCTCTCCATGTGTAGGTGCTTTTTGCTTCTCATGAACAGATTTTTTTTTTTCCCCCCTCAGCATTTATCTGACAGTCACAAGGAATAACTGATTGTCCCAGTAACTCTGATCTTGTAGGAGATTGCCAGTGTAGGAAAGGGAGGATTTGACCCAAATATCCCTGTGGTTACATCCAAGGATTCCTGGCTCCCCCCCTGCCCTGGCATGCCAAAGCAGTAATGCTTCATTTAGGGAGGCTGAGGAAGGAAATTGTGATAGAAACATTTTTCCAACTCCTTTGACCTACCTTACACAGAAACAAAATTCTGAGCTCTTGAGGAACTTTAATGTTAAATTGTAAATCACCTAAGAAATAGCAGAGTTACTATTGTAGTGGGTGATGTGATGATCATCAGTGATGACTGGATATTCTGCATTGTGGCACCCTAAAACCTCTTTAAAATGACATGAACATCTTTGTTTTCTCACATGGTTTGTCCTGATGATCTCTTTGTTTTTCTGTTCTGTGGTGTGTTTTACCTAAAATGCATCATACCATAAGCCCTACCATCGCCTTCCTGTTCAAAAGGATGGTTGCAGTGAAGTGTTTCCTGGGAGAGAGATCTCTCAGGAGAATTTCTGAGCTCTCAGGGTTCCTTAAATAAGGTGAAAACCCTTTAAGTAATGAACTGGAATTTGCTGTAGTGCCCTTTTGCAAAAGAATCACGAAAGGCCCTTGTTAATAATACCTGACGTGAGGAGGACTGAGAGGGCAATTCTTTAGCCCTCAGTGCTATTGCAGATTTTTAATTCCCTTAGCAGAGGGCAGAAGTTCCCTTCTAATGGAGGGCTTGGGTTCATGCTGTGATTTTGATGCTTATGTGCCAGATTTTTGGTCTGGCATTTGCAATTCCTATTTTTGTAAAAGACACACAACCTTTCTCCTCCCCCTCAGTTTCCCTTTGTCCCCTTCCTTATCTTGGAGAATATTTTGTTACTATCAATGATCCTACTTGGCTTTAAGGAAGTTAAGGAAATAAGGAGCTTAAGCTAAAAATTCCAAGTTCTTCCAGAAGTGATGAGTAAATTTTCCAAAGTACTGTGTGTGTCTTCTTCAGTCCAGAAAGTATTTGACTGATTGGTACTGGACAATCACAAAATTCTATTCATGCTTGCAACAAAGCACAAGAATTCAGTTTCAAGGTTTGATTTATACAGCATGGTGTTGGGTGATTGATGTTCTATTCAGGCATAAACGAAAATATTGATTATAACTTAAATAGGAAGCCAGAAGCTCCAGTTGTGAAGATGAAATCTCTCTGTCATTCTTTCCCCAGGCAGACAGAAGTGGCTGCAAGAAGCCCCTGTTGGAGGTGTCGATGCTCACCATGCTGGATCCTTCAAGATGCCCTTTGGTATGGAGGACATAGTGTAATTTTAAGAATTCACTGACAAACTAACTTGCTTTTGGAAAAAAAAAAAATCAAAAAAACCCAGCACACTTGGTTGTGCATTGAAATGCTGCTCTGGGTTTTGGATGCAGACAGACCATCATATGCTGCAGCAGTCTGTGCTCTGCCCAGCTCAGCCCAGCTCAGCCCCTCTCTCTGTCTCTCATAATCTCTTATGTTGGAGAAACAGCTCCCCAATCATTTAGAGGCTCATAAACACGATCCAGCAGCATCCTTCTGCCCAGCAGAGCAGGGAAACTGCTCCGAAACGAGAGCCAAATAAAACAATAACTCACGGCGAACAAACAGGCAGCTACAACAATCAGATCATGCTGCAGGAGCTGTTCCAACTACCCAGACACTTCATTAGGCATGGAATAACAAAGGAAAAGAGAGCAGAGTCATCTCATTTAACTCTCTTAGGCAAATTACCTCTCTTGTTTCCCCCTCCCCAACTCCTATTTATTCTTAATTTCTGCTTGAGGCAGGAAATGCAACTTATGTCTGGAGAGAGAATGAGCAGTGTTTGAAGCCACAGGGCTGGGGCTGGAAGAGTTCTTGCATTCTAGTTCTTCTGTCGTTGGCATTCTTCATAATCTTTGGCATTTTAGTAATTTTCAAGATCAGGCTTTTTATTTTTCATGCATAATCTGCTTTACACTTGTCCATAGCTTTAAGTCCATAGTAGAACTCTGTGGAAGAGAATTGTCCTTCACTACATATCAGATGCTTTGTGCATCACCTAAAACTGTTCTGAGGCTTTGTTTGATTTTGAGATCTGCAGTGGCACCTTATTTAGTGAACTTTTCATATGTTGTTTTCTTTTTTCTGTGTTTTGTGGCAGCCTTCCCTTTACAGGGCTGTGTGGTGTCTTGGATTTGGGTTGTTGGAGCTGGCCCCAGAGCAGCTCTGGGGTCTCTTCTCTCCTCTCCTTCTCTTCCCTTCTTCCTGGGAGCTCACACTTTTATCCCTGCAACTTCTCAGACAGAGGCCATTCAGCCTGTTCAATTTCTAAAGTTTTGACATTTAAAAATGCCTCCTCATGCTGCCAAAATACTAGACACAACCAAGGTGGTTTTTATGAACCACTTTTGGTTCTAAGAACATGAAGAGGGCAGTTACAAGTGCTTAGGTGTGCCTAGCACAATGTACCCCAAAAACGCCAAATGTTCAAAATACAAAAGTTCTAGGAAGGTAAATGTGTTTCAAGCCTCCTAAGGGAAAATAAATGATGAAATGAAGATGTGGATTAACACTGCTGTGCTGATGCTTGTACCAATAGCTGTATGTCATGTGTGAAAAATCCTTTCAAGGCAGTATTGAATGGAGGCATTGTAAAAAACAGGTATCCTAAACTTTGGGGAAGGTCACAGGCATCTCTCTGCTTCCAGAGTTTGGTTGAGCAGGTATTTGTGTGAAAGTGCTGCCTGTCCCTCCTGCCTTCCACACACAGAGCCAGGTGTCACACAGAGCCAGGTGTCACACACAGCCAGGTGTCACAGAGCCAGGTGTCACCCAGAGCCAGGTGTCACAGAGCCAGGTGTCACACACATCCAGGTGTCACAGAGCCAGGTGTCAGTGACAGTGCCCTGCCTGCCCCCTGAACCACGGCACTGCTGGGCTTTGTCCACAGAGACCTGAGTGAAAATGCAGCCTCTGGTCAAAGCTTTTGGCAGAAATCTCCAGTTAGAGGAGCTGCTTTACACCAAATGAGAAATGCTCAGGAGGAAATTCCCCTGGAAAATACATTCACGTGCTAAAGTATTTAGTTTAATTTTCAGAAACCAAATTGATCACTCTCTGTGCTGTTCCCAGCCTGACCTCAGTGCCCCACGCTGAGCAGAGCTGCCTGTGTTGGTTGCTTGCTCTTCAGCTGCTCTGCTGACCAGGTTCTCCTTATCTCTCTGCACAGACCATCAGTGCTCCTATAAAGGATGTTTTCTCCCTCCTGTGTCCAGCCAGATCTCTGACTCTCATCACTCATGTGAGGGAAGGCAATCTTTCTTTCAGTTTTCGAGGTGAAAGCCTTTCTTGCGGTTCAGAGAGGAGCAATCCCTCAGCTGTTTTATCTTCCCTGCTGACAATCCACTGCCTTTTCACTCCCTGCCTCTCTCAGGAGCTGCTGCTCTGCCTGGTGGCCTTTGGCTGCCCCTGTGTGACGCGCTGAGCTGTCCCAGGAGCTGTCACACACAGGCTCAGGGTCACAGCTTTGGGGTGCTGCTGGTGAATTTGGAGTTTGCTGCTGCCTGCCCTGCAGCAGCTAGATGTCTCTCTTTCCTCCCTTATTAAGGGATTGCAGGAGGGGTGCTGCTCTTGCCTTTGGGAAAGACTTGTTGCCCTCCATCATTTGGGCATTTTAGAGCAAATTTAAGATCTGGGTTTTGCTGTAAGTCTGTAGCTCGGTGAGTGTGGGGCTTGATTTTGCACGGAGCTTTTTCAGATCATTGATTGTTTCCCTCTATTCCTCCATTGGGGCCTGAGGCTGAGCTGTGTTTGTGCTTTTTGTGTTCCTCTCTGCTTTCCAAGCAGCGCTGGAGATCGAGACCCTTCCTGCCTGTGGCATTCTTATTTTCTCTTCATCACCTCTTCTCTTATTTTCTCTTCATCACAGCCCTTCTCCACTTGGTGCTACAGTTTGCATTTTGTGCTGTGTTTGAAGTCATTGATGCTGTGATGCAAGAGCCAAAATCTTTGGTGGAAGAGATGATTTTGTGTGTGCTGTTCTGGAGAGCAATTCCTCTTGCATGAGCCACTGTGTGTTCTGCAGGGCAATAAATGGTGCTGGGTTTAGCGAACTCAAGTAGAATGCTCTGAAATCTGAGACCCTTGCTTCTTTTTTGTTTGTTTGTTTTTTTGTCTGTTTTGTCTGAGAATACATTTCTGGGTCTGGGAATGCATTTCTGAGTCTGGGAATACATTTGTTTCTGCATCTGGGAATGCATTTCTGGGTCTGGGAATGCATTTCTGGGTCTGGGAATGCGTTTGTGGATCTGGGAATGCATTTCTGGGTCTGGGAATGCATTTCTGGTCTGGATTTGGGCCCCCAGATGGATGCTGTTTGCATGCTGGGCAGCCAACCTTTGGCCCTCTGCAAATATCACCCCAGTCTCTTCTGCCTGCTTGCTGCAACCTACAATAATAACCCATTAATCAAGTGTCACCCTGCCTAATACAGAGGAGCTCTTTTTTTATTGCCTTCATTTATAATAATTTAGTTTATACTTTACAATGTTATTGATTTTATGAAATGGCTCATTACATCTACACAAAGCTAAATCATTCAATTAGGTGCTTTAAATTAAGTCATATGAATTTCTTACCAGATTTACTGTTGGGTTGAATTGGAAATCAAGACCTAAGAAATTATTTTTGAAATTGTTATTGGGAATACATTCTTATGTTATAGGCTAGCAAAAGAATAGGAATTATCCAGCAGGATTTTTTAATTATTAAACCCTAAATCCCCTTTTGTAAATGGTTGGGTGGCATAAGTGAGAAGTTTGCTTGGCTTCCTCTGCATGAACTTGGCAGGGGAAAAGCTCCATCAGAAGGGATTTTTGGAGGTTCAGCTGGGTGAAAACCCCAATATTCTGGAGAAAGGTCCATCAGTCAGCCCTTTTCACATGGGCTATGCAGGGAGACAGAAAAGAGAGGGAAAAGAGGCAGAGGAAGAGCTTGGCCTCCTCCTGCTTGCTCTGCTGTCCCATGAAGAAAGGGTGAGAGCTTTCCAACAATTTCTACTGGGAGAAATCATCCACTAGATAAAAACCTCTGCAAATATCAAAGCCACCCATGAATGAGCCCGGTGCTCTCAAACATGAAGGTGTCCCAGCATTTCTCCTCCTGTCTGCTCATGCTGCTGTGGAAGGTTTTATAATAGATGCAATTAAGAAAATGAGAAGTTTTTTCACTCTTTTAGAAGTGAGGTGAGGGGGAATAGAGGCCCAGCAGAGGGAAGTCTGCTCTGAAATGCCTGGGTGGGTTTGGAGTGCTCATCATATCCCTGTGCTGACACAGAGCTTCAGCAAAGGAATTCTCAGCTTAGAAGCAGAGATGAGAACACGTTGCAGTCACAAAATAAACCTCAGCAACCAAAGAAATAATTATTGCTAATTCAAAATTTGTTTCCCTTTTATTTCGAACTTGCCGGAAATTTTTCCAAAGGGAATTCACTTTAAAAATGGGTTTAAAAAACCTTAAATCATGGTTTGACTTGCTGCTCTTCCTCCAGCTTCTCCTGGTCAGAGATGACAGGCTTACCATCCTGAATTTTTTTGAATAATTAAAAGCCTCGAGTCTTTGGTTACCATCTGCTGGGCAGTCAGGATTTGTAGCTTAAAAAACTCATAATTAGGTGCACTGAACTCTTCAAAAAATTCCAGAGGTTTTCTGTCTTTGGCAATAAAAGCAGTTAGAAGGGAGTCAGTCTATTCTTCACAAGAAATGATATTTTGCGTGGATGTGGAGTTTCTAGGGGATATTTTTATTTCTTAATGCATACTAATTGAATCTTCTTTTCACTTAACCTTGATTTTTAATTGTTTCTAGTGTGAGATATGTTGACAGAGTAATTGCATCATTTCATTGTCTTACATTATAAATTATCAGGTTTTATGTTTGTTGCTCTGTGTTTATTCAGCATTGCCTAGATGCCCTGGAAAAAAAATTCTTTCTTTTTTGAGCTTTTTTTTTGGTGTGTGTGTGTCTTTTTTGGATGTGTGTGTGTCTCCTTAGCAAGTCTTTCCACTGTGTCACCTTAGAAGCAACTGTTGAATCTCTAATCACGTTTCTGAATTAAAGACAAGACACTGTGGGGGTTTTTTCTTCTTTTAATGATGTTAAAGATTCCCCCCTCCAGTGCTTTTGCTCACAGTGTGATGTCCCATCAGCAGTGCTTGACCCATCCCTGCTGCCTGTGGTGCAGCTCTCCTCAGCCTGTCAGCTGAGAGCACAGAATTCCTTAAACTCCAGACAAGTCTTGCAGACCTGTCCCCTCTGTCACA
Source organism: Dicaeum eximium (assembly GCA_013396995.1). Classification (NCBI taxonomy): domain Eukaryota; kingdom Metazoa; phylum Chordata; class Aves; order Passeriformes; family Dicaeidae; genus Dicaeum; species Dicaeum eximium. Next base: position 1,160,155 of record VWZP01003405.1, read on the forward strand.
TCAACTCTGGGGCACTCACAGCGCTGCCCTTGCCAGGACAGAGCTCCTGGGCTGGGGCATCAGCAGCAGCCCCTGGATGGTCCCTGCAGCTCCTCAGTTTTGGCTGGAAGTGGAGCAGCCCCACTTTTCCTCCCTGCTGGTGCTGCCTGGGGCATTGCCAGGGGCTCTGGGGGTTCTGGGGGAGCTGGGGGTGTTTATTCTGGAGAAAAGGAGGCTCAGGGGTGCCCTCAGCACTCTCTGCAATCCCTGAAAGGTGCCTGTGCCCAGCTGGGCTGGGGCTCTGTCTGCAGGCACTGACAGAACCAGAGCTCACAGCCCAAAGCTGCTGCAAGGGAAATTTAGGTTGGACATGGGGGAGAAGTTTTAACAGAAAGGGTGATCAAGTTCTGGAATGTTCTGCCCGGGGAGGTGGTGCAGTCCCCATCCCTGGGTGTGTTTAACAAAGCCTGGATGTGGCACTGGGTGCCAGGGTTTAGCTGAGCTCTTGGGGCTGGGCTGGACTCGATGATCTTGGAGGTCTCTTCCAACCCAGAGATTTTGTGAATTCTGTGAATTCTGTGATTCTGTGAATTCTGTGATTCCGTGAATTCTGTGATTCTGTGACTCTGCACGGGGGGCTTGGCTCTGCTGTGCCAAAGTGGGGACCTTGTGGGGGACAGAAAATGGGCTCACACTGGGTGGAAATGGCTTGGAAAGCACATCTCAGTGAAGGCTGTCAGTGTCCCAGGCAGTGCAGAAAGGGAACTGGGTAAAGGGATCAGTCAGAGAAGGGAGAAGATCAAAGTCACCCGTTTGGTTTTGTTTGTTGGTAGCTCACTTCTCGTGTAATGTCTGGTTTATCTTATCCCACCCTGCACTAGAAGGAAAAGGATAAAGCTCTTTGGATTATTTAGCAGCTTTTCATGGGAGGTTTTGGCTAGTTCAACCCCAAACTCTCAGATATAAATTAGATTAGAAATATCTCACATTTCAGTGGCCCCATTAGCACGTCTGGTTAGAGCATGGGGCTCCCACCAGGGTTTGTGGGTTTCATCCTCTGTGCACCATTCACTTCAGAGTGAGAATTGATCCTTGTGGGCCCCTTCCAGCTCAGAATACCCCGTGATCACCACCGATTGCTACTCTGAATTAATCCTTGTTCCGCTAATATTTGTCGTTTTAGAGATTCCATCTGGATCTCCCAAGACCCACCTTGGGAGTCTTTACCAGCAAGGCAGTTAGCAGCTTTTCTCTCTGTGTCCCACACTGAATTTGGAGTTATTTATTCAAAAAGCAGTGATTGTAAATCGAGGAACTTTTACTCAGAATAACTTCTGGGGAGTGTGAGCACGCTGGCAGTGGCAGAACTGACTGACTGCACTGCCCACTGGGATGGAGGATTCCATCCCTTCATCCCCAGAGCTCTGGGTGGGCTGACAAATTTGTGTGTGGGAAATCCTCCTTTCCCCCTCCCTCCACGTGCCCTTTCCTATTTTGTGCAATTGAAAAGGAGATTTCTGATGCTATGTAGTACATAACATTTGCTTGTTTCTCAAAAAAAAACAAAAAACCAAACCGAGCTAGAGGTTGCTTGCTGAGAGGTAGAGAAGAATGAAAAACATTTATGTAGCAAATAAATCACCTAGCAAATAAGTAGGTTTGGAACACTGCATTTCATTTGCCTGTGGGGCATTAAATGCCAATCCTAGAGGACAGAACAGAAAGAATAAAATTGAGTTAAATAAAACCAGAGTTTAGCCTTACAAGCTCACCAGCAGCCATCAGTGCCAGGCATTAATTCCTTTCCTGCTGGCAGCAGGAAGGTGGGTGAGACAACACTGTCACTTGCACAAATTAAGTCACTATGGCAGAAACACAACACAAATAAATAGGAAAAAAAAAAACACTGCAAAGGAAAACAGATTGTTGTTGCTGCATAAACCTTCTTCCAAGCTGGAGGCACAAAAAAAGGAAATTTAATGACTTGGTGCATGACATCTTGTAGCCTGACAAGCCCTTGCAGAAAAGAAGAAGAGAGTGAGATGCCAGGAGAGGTCTCACAGCACATTCTGATAGAGAAAAGGGGCTTGGAGGCAGCAGAATCTCCTTCTCAGTAGGCTGAGAAATAGAAAAACTCCATGTGCTGAACCCTGAAAGCTGATGGAAACCCTAATCAGGATTAAGCTGAAAGAGAGGACAGATAGGTGATAAGAATACACAGGGGTTTTTGAATCACTGCCATTTAACTGCTGTGATATTACAGGCCAGATTTCCAGGGCTCATTTTCATGAAGAAAAGAAAAACACAAAACCCATTTTTAACAGAAAGATCTAGAAGTTCCTCAAAACACAGAGGCTGAACTTTTCCTTCTATCAGATTATAAATTTATGGTAAGAAAATTACATTTTACCTCAGTTTTATTTATAAATATCTTATTTATATATATATATATATATATCTGTAATATCTAAGGTTGTTTTTAAAACAGTTCTAGCACTTTTTAGACACGATCCTGTTTCTTTGTTATATTCCCAACTCTGCTGTTTGCAGAGAATTCAGAGGGCTGCAAACAGAAGCTGAGGGTAGAAATTATGTCAAAGAGAAGGGATTAAGTACATGTCCCATGTGCTTCTTGCAAAAAGTTACTGAGAAATGACCGTGAAACAACAGGAATTCTGGTAATAATTTGGAAGTTCACCCTTCCACGTTGTTCATGATCTCTGAACAAATTTAGTGTGGCTAGAATGATTTGAAAGGGTTGCATAGATGGTTGCTTGCTAACTGAAAAGGTGCTTGAGCAGTCCAAGGTGCTGTTCCTTGTGTGGCCAGCCCTGGGCAGGACCCTGGGGTGCTGCCACATCCCTGCCCAGCTGAGAACGGGAGGAGAGAGCTCACTCGCAGCTCAGCTCATCCCACACTCGTTTCTGCTCCCATCTCAGCCAGCTCCAGGCCATGTGGGAGTGATTATTTATTATCTGTACTGCGTGAATCCCTGTTGCTGTGCTGAATTGAGGGCAGGACAGGCAGAGTGAGAGCTGAGATGGGAAATGGGTGTCAGAGGGGTTGGTTGGAGAGGACAGAGCCAGGCCAGTCGTGCCCGTGTGGCTCCCGGCATCGCGGTTCTTTCACAGCTCTTTCCTGCTCGATGCATAAAAGTTTCCCTGCCTGATGATCCAGGAACTTGAGCAAGGGGGCTGTCAAGAATTTTGATTTCCAGTGTAAGCTCAAACTGTGAGGCAAGGGAAGAGAGCAGCTCCTCCCTTCTGTGCTGGCCGCGTTGGTGCTGGAGGTGATGCTGCTGCTTTGAATATCATTAAGGCATCATCTTGTTCCTGCCTCGCTGTCAGCTGTGAAAACCCCATCCACTCAGCACGCAGCCCCAAAGTCTGAGGGGTCAGGAGGTGTTCCTGGATGAAAAAGGTCATTATTTGATAATGCCACTCGGTAGCTGACATCCCAAGTTTGTATTTATAGCCGTGCTTTCTTTCCAAAGTGTTCTTGTCCTACAGCCCTAGCTGAAGACAGTAAAAGCTCCTGCCTTGAGGATTCCATGTATTAACAGATTAAATTGTTCAGGTCATTAATTTTATTGTAAGACTGGCAAATCTTTTTTCCAGCAGCTCAGAATAAGATTTAATTCTTACACATTTAACAGTTGGTTCTGGAGAACGTTTTTCATCCTATCCCCAGGAAACAGATTTCTGTGTTACCCTAAATGCAGCAAGAATGTAAGCTCCAAAATAAGAGAAAGCAGCTAAAGTATGTTTTTTAGCTTGGGACCCGATGCTCCTGGAATTCCCAAACAAATATGTGTGGGACTGTGAAGTTCCATCTCTTCCTGAGCCCTTGAGAGTGCCTAGGTTTGCAGTTCAGTGCTTCCATAGTTCCTACATTTGCTTTTGAGTTCATTGAGAGGAAACTCTGCTGCTGCAGAGGCTGAGGAAGGAGAGACTTGGCCCAGCTCACAGGGGAGCTTTGAGAAGTTGCAAAAGGAAAGTGAGGAGCAGGGAACCTGCAGTGGAAATGGATCTCAGAAATGGGAATGTGATTCCTGGTAGCTTGGGCAGCTGTTTGATTTGCAGGTCCAAACCCTTTGTCAGGAAATATTATTCTAATAAACGCTTTGTTTATTTTTTTTTTTTTTTAAATATTCACTACGTTTGGCTTTCTTGTCATTTAAGATATCAAAGGAGGTAATTTAGCCATAATTTGCCTCATTGAAGGAAGAATCCTGTTTTAACTTGTCATACAGTAAACAAGTATTTAATTTTGCAAGCTGCAAATTAAATTATTTTCCTTTAGTTTATCTCATTTGAAGGTGAAGATTATGAAGGCTTCTCTTGCATAGCTGGATAGAAAGAACATGTTGAACAAGAGTCATTGGACAGAAAAACAGGTTCTCACTTGACCACATGTATTTTGAGTCACTTGAGATATAAATTTAAGCGGTTGATATTTATTTATGAGAACTTAAACTCTATTCCAACTGCCTTTTTTTAGGTGCTGATAGTCTAAGTTTAAATTGGTTGTTACTGATGCATGGACAATCAGGGACTTCACCAATTAAACAGAGAAGGAAATCTTGTAAATCAAATATTTATATGTATGGATATGTATTATAAGGTTATTTAGAATTAAGAAATTAGGAAATAATTTGGAGTGATTAGTTATTCATATTTTACCAGGATAGAGAAAATAAGGATGTAAGATTCACTTCAAAATTCTTCAAGTAATTTTTAAAAACTGTCATGACAAATTTCAGGGAAAGAATCCAGATGTTTTAGTGTATATTTAAACTAAATTGTGAAATATATCAACCTAGACATGTGTATAAAAGCTATAATTATGACTTGCTGGTAAGAAAGTTACCTTCCTTTCTTTAATAGGAAATAATGAAAATTTCAACAGCCAGCAAATTTGTAATAGTAAGAATTCAATTCAGCTAGTTCTTAGCTTAATCTTTCCTTTAATCAATGCTTTTGGGTTAGTAATTGCCAATTGGAAAATTGGAAAATTAATTAAAAACCGTTGTCTGATATTGAAATGGCCACGATGTACCATATGGAAAAAAAGGAAATGTATTCTCAATGCTACATTTTCCTTTTACATGTTAAAGAAAAGGGGGAAATATTGGTCTTTAGGAAGCTGCAAGAGGTTCTTGAATACAAGGTTCAAACTGGTACAAATACTCTGGAACAAGAAAAGGCATTCCTTGCCAGTGGGTGACAGCTCCACGAACAAATTTGTGAGGAATACAGACAGGACCACTGGGGCTTCCCTCCTCTCGCTTTAGCCAAGAAGTTCTGCCAAGAATCTTGTTTGTTACACACAGATGAGGAGTCCAGGATTCTGATCATCGTTTTTGCTGATAATTAACAAGTTTAAAGCCTGCAGGAAGTGAGTGGTTCTCTCCATATCAGGATAGGATTTGTTTTGGCAAATCGCTCTCCCAGATTTCAAGTTACAGCGCTGAAGTGTGGTGAGACATCAATCTCATTTGAGAATACAGGAAAAAGAGAAGAAAAGAAATGTGAATATAGTTTTTGGAAACACTTGCTAAGCCCAGTGGAAGAACAACATCCAAACCAACTGCCCCAGTATTACCCAAGAAAGGTGAGTACCACAGAGTTGGTGGTAGCAAACAATTTTTACTTCTGATTCACCTGCAAAATTCTTCGGGTTTATATCAAATTCCTTGGAAATTTGGGATTCATTCAAACCAGTCTAAAGGTGAATCCATTTTTTGGGTGACCACTGATTTAATTTGTGGGCAGGGTGAAAGGGGCATCCTCTGATTCTCGAGCAAAGAGAGTGAATTAATTTCAGGGTTACCAAAACCCTGTGGATGTGTTGAAGGGTGGGATATAGGAGTGGTAGCTCAATTTCTGTTTTTTTGCTCTTTCCTAACAAGAAGGGGGAGGAGTTCGTGCAGCTCACTTTGAAGAGAGAGTGTGTGTTTGTCTAAAATATGGACAATCAAGCAGCATTCCTGAGTTTTCAAGCAGCATGAAGCAGTGCATAATTAGTGTTCTGCAGTTATTGCTGTGACCTTCCTCAAATCTTGGCTCCGTAATCATAAAAACTTGGTCTTCAGCATTTGTTTGTCAGCCCCACTTTAAATGTCTTCCTCTGCTCTTTGTTTGTATTACTAATGCGTGGAAAAGGGTATCACAAGGAACTTTGCATGATAATTAATTTCACTTAGCATGGTTGAGAGGTAAGGTTGTAGGTTTTAGCAGAACTGTCCGAAATGATATTCCCAGAGAGCTGCAAGGACTGCAGCTCCCAGAAATCTGGAATAACAGATGTCAGCCTGCCTTTCCCAAGGGCATTTTAGGCATATTTAGCCTGTGAAGGCATATGGAAACTACAGTGGACTGCAAAGAGTCCTGAATTGTACTCAGCATTATTGAAACTGAAAGGCGGCGAAGAGGTGTAGAAGTGAATGGGCTCCTAGAGGCTTTTTTATAGATTATGGGGGGAGGATGTGTTATAATAAAAGGTAATAAGAGCTTTCCTGGCTCCGATAGACTCTACCTTCAACTAACCTACAGCTATCAGGAGTCAGTAATCCATGTTGGATAAAGAGACTTTGAGGAGCAATTTTATTCTATTGCAACGCGCCAGTTTGCACAATGGATTTGTTCGCTTTTTGCAGGCAGCCTTCCTGAGGGACAATATTTCTGAAGCTCCACAAAGCACTTTTTCTGTTTTCATTCCACAGTCCTTTAATTGGATGAATGGGCTGCAGGGGCCTGGAAGTTGGACTGAGTAAAATCTGCACTCTTTGAAACACCAGCCAAACAAAACATGTCAAGCAGTTTCACATGACACTGGGATAAAGTGAACATAAAAGGGAAGCCTATTTAAAGAACAGAGCATTAATGTTTTAGTGGTGTTCACTTCAGGTCGGTACATTTTACATGAGTCTTTTTCCCTTATGGGAAAGTAATATGCTCTGAGTTGCCTAAGTGCAGATCCTTTTCATGAGAGGTTGAAGGAATAGGCATTGGGAATGCAACAACTGTGGTGTAGCGAGAGCAGAATTGGGATATAATGCCATAAGGCTAATTAACATCATGTTCTCCCATCGTGCTCCCTTTGGGGGAATCGTGGCTTTAAATGATAAGTATGTAGCCTGAAACATTCTTAATCTGGGCAAGTGGTGCAGTAAAACATTACTCATCGAATAACAAAAGGAATATAAAATGGAGTATGGGCAGTATATTTCAAATAAAGTGCAGAATGTCCTTTTTCACCTTTTCACTGTGCTTGGGAACACTGATTTATTCACTGAAGAGAAGATGGAAGATGAACTGTTTGAGTCTTGGGGTATAGGTTTGGTTTATTGCAATCTATAAAGAATTTCGACTTCTGATGGGTTTGTCCTTTGGAATATTTTTCCTTTGGTGCAATCTCCATGTTCAGCAGTGACAGGAAAAGTCACGCAGAATCTTTTTGAAGGGTCACACGGAATAAGTCCTTCAAGAAGCATTGATTTGCAAGTTTTTTCCTTGCACATGTCAGACTCTTCAGAACATCCCTTATGGGGCACAGCCAGGATCTCCTGCTTCTGAGAGTTCCTACTGTCTCAGAACTGGTTGGGAAAGTGATTGCAGAGACAGGAAAAGGCAGAAAAGTCACATCTGAGGTGGGAACCATTCCTTCAGCTGCTGTGATTAGCAGGGTGAGACCTCAGCAGGGTGATGAGTGTGGCTGCAGAGTGGGAAGGGGAAGGTGCATTTTTCTGGGAAGAAGTAAAGGATCCATTGTGGGAAAAGGGAAGACAGCAAGCGCAGCAAAGAGCTTCAGGGTGAATCTGGGAATCAGACTGGGAATAGGAGCAAGGGAAAGGTCAGAGAGCACATTATTCCCTCAGGGGAAAGGATTGGAGAGCTGCACAGGTAAAAGAAGCATCTGCATGGGAAGGAGGCTTGGCTGGATGTGCCCAGCTCTTGGGAATGGGAGCACTGCTTTTGGGGTTGTTCACAGGCACTGTGGCTTTGTAGGGCTTCTTTGCCTTCAACGAGGTTTTGTCCTATTTTTGAATTAGGCAGAATCCATATCTCTCTAGCAGAGCTGAATTTTGTGACATGTCTAGGAATAGCAACAATTGTAGGTCTGAGTCCAATGATTCTGAGCTGCAGCTCAAACTTCAAGTGTGGTGCAGATCACAGTTTAAAATACCTGACAGTTTTTGATTTGTCTGCTGTCACTGAAGGAGAGAGCAAGTTAAATGGTCTGTAGTAAAAAGCGATTGAACAAATCATTTTTTAAAAAAGAACAAGAAGAATACATTTCTTTTTCCGCTTGATTGCCTGCAGTAGCTTTTTGGTCTTTTCAAAAATTCTTGTTTCATAACAAAATAAGTAGCACTATCCATGGAAAAAGCTGCTTGTATTTTTATATATGTGCATATATATGTATATATATAGGGATTTTATATGAATACACATAACATCTTCTAGGTACAATAACCTTAGCACACCACTTCTAGAGGATATGCAAAATTTTCAACTTTTCCTTCATTTCTCCACTCTTTCAGGAGACTGAAAACAGGAAGCTGCCATTTGCTGAAGTAATGGATGAATGCAAACAGGAACAAAAATTATTGCATCTCTTGAGTCTTTTCTCCACAGCAGCTCTTATAATATAGGAAAACCCAAAATATTTAGGGTGTTCAGCAGTATTATCCTTCACATTCAAGAACATATTTGATCTGGTTTAGCCATTGGAGGCTGTGTGGTCTGGAGACCGTTTCTCAGACAAAGCAGACTTGACAGAGACAAATTAAAGTTCATGTGTGTTTTATTTGTGATGGGGATTTTTAGATTATATTTGACTGAAGGCTGAATATTTGCTTCTTGAGGGTTTGCTTCTAGCTTTATTTATTTTTTCTTTTCTCTCTGAAGGAAACAGTTGTGTGGAGGTTTTTTTATTCATTTTTTAGGCTGGAGGTTTTGGTCATTGCCACTGCCATGTCTTGTTTTCCTCTCCTTCTGTTCAGGATGTAATACTTGTCCTCTGAGTCGTGCTGGAACATATTTTGGGAATTCATAGGATTATCACCAGGGCTACTGCTATCAGGCAGAACACATGCACATTTTATTATCTCACCCAACAGGTTTTCATTCTCTGTGCCCATTGAGTCAGCACAGAGGGAGGAACACGCTGCCATTACCGCTGGCAGAAATCGATAAATATTATAACAATCTTTGCAGTCCTGCAGGAGCTCGTTCCGTCGTGATAATTCAAAACCTGAGTCCTTATTTCCTGGCTCTTCCTTTCTGCCAACTGCCCTTCCAAAATGGGTGGGATCCTGACCCCGGGCTGCCTAAAAGATGGTGCCTATTACTGGGCTACAAATTGATTTAATCAGTCAAATTAATCTGGGGAGCCTCTGAAATATAAACGCTTCAGCTTTCCATATCTTCCACTTCCCCAGCAGGCAAAAGTAAAGAAAACAAAGGGTTTTTGTTTTGTTTTGTTTTGTTTTGTTTTCAAATCATGCTTTTCTTGCAGAATTTTATCAGTGGGAAAGGATAAAAATTGTGCCTGTGATTTTTAACATCTCTGCACATCTGAAATTTAAAGCTTAAAACTCTGGGTGAGAGAGATTGCAGAATACTTCCAAAAATAAATAACAGATACTTCCTTCTACAGCACCTATTTCTCATAGGTGTTAACCTTCCTTAACCCTGGCCAAGCCTGCCTTGGGTTCAGAGGGACAAGGCCCAAATTCTGCCTCCATTTGGGCACTGTCATTGCCACTTCCAGGCCAGGCAGGTCCCTGGCACCTCCACCCTGTGCACTTCTACAAGGTCGGCCTTGAGTTGAAATGCAGGATTTTGAAGGTCTGATTTTTTATCTTGCTTTCCCCTGTAATGGAAGTACTTGCCCTGAATATACAAGAATTGCTGTGATGTGGAGAAGTCAGGAAATACAAAGTTTTCCCTTCCACACGTCTGGCTGGGCTGTGTTAAAGTTCTGTGCCCAGTGTAGGGTCAGGAGTGTGCACAGAATGGGTTGCCCTCCATAATCCTATTGGTAGTGAAAAACCTGATTTTTTTGGTTTTGTTTTCCAGCTGTGCCCTTCTCTGCTTATGTTGATTTTTTTTTTTTTATGAGCCTCATCATAGGTCTTTAAATATGGGATGTTGTTTGCTATGAAACCACTCCATTATTCCAGGAACATATGTTCATGACAAGTACAAGTCATGAACATTTGAATAGTCTCCATCTGGCATGAATTAACATAGTATCATAATAAATGAGAAGTGTTAATACTGAGACGATTGGCTGGGAATTCTCGATTTAACCAATATTTATGGTTATATATGGAACTTGGTTTTGGTTGTGCTTTGAAGAGCATAGACAAAGGTATGATGCTTCCAGTAGTGTAATTCTTGAAATAACTTGATTATGCAGTAAAGCCTCTGTGAAATCCCCATGTGCTTTTTAGCTCTTAGAAACACTTCTGAGGAAAACAACAAATGGAAAAATTGAGCAGGTTATTTTTATATATATATATATATATATATATTTGCTATGGTGAGGACAGCAATGCTGGGTGCCGGCTCAGCATTATTTGTTAACATATGTACTTTAAATCCTTCCGTGCCCCTTGAGCACATAACATATATCTCACATCCATATGGCCATATGGAGACACTGCACTCATTTAAATAACAAGTGCACAGTAAAATTATCTTGGCCCAGAGTGCATGTTGTTTATAACAAGGAGTTACTCTTACTTCCTAAATTAAACAATTTTTCCTTTTTCTTTTTTTTTTTTCCCTACAGAACCTTAAGGCTAAACTGTTAACCAATAGAAACTTTGGGACAAGATGAGCTCTTACCATAATATAACAAACACTGGTCTTTATTCACTGCTGTGTATTCTGTTGAACAGTCAAATATATTTTAAAATGTCAATGCTTCTTTCCATTTTTTTCCCCTGCTTTGGCTACATATCAAGCTTTCCTGTGCATCTCTACAGTCTTTGGAAAGCTTTTCCTTTTGGGTTTTCAGTTTGTTTTGATAATCATTAAGTATTTCTTTGAATGCATGGAAAAAATACAAAACATATCACCAGCAATGAATTAATCCTGGAATAGTTCTGGGATCTGGAACATCTTGTTAGACACCAAAGATTCACAGCATTTGAACTGAATCACCAAAATTACCCTTGGGATGTGTTCCAGGCCTGGGGCAGCCTCTGGTGTGGATTTCAGGTGTGAGGAGCCCCAGAGCTCAGAGCTCACCTCCAGTGCATGTGTGGGTCATCCTCTGCTGGGATGATGCCCCCACAGTGCTCCAAGCTGTGCTGCTTGTGAGGAGACACATCCTCATCCTCAGGAGACACATCCTCATCCTCAGGAGACACATCCTCATCCTCAGGAGATATCCTCATCCTCAGGAGACATCTTCATCCTCAGGAGACATCCTCATCGTCAGGAGGCATCTTCATCATCAGGTGCCATCCCTTCAGGTTCCTTTGCACTTGGGTAAGGTGTTCTCTACTGTGACTTTCATTCTCTACAGTGACTTTCATTTTCTACAGTGACTTTCACTCTCTATAGTGACTTTCACTCTGGAGAAAATCAGAAATTTTACTGGCACGAGGAGCTGAAGAAACAGAAATATGCAGAGCCGTGAATTGTCTAAGAACATCCAACAGCAATTTGTGTGTTTTGGCTAAACTTCCTGTGCAAGGCAGCGGGAGAGAAGCAGGTTTTTCCCCATCCCTCTAGACATGAGTGTGGCACTGTGTGAGGAGCAGGAAAGGGGCAGAGTCTGGCAAATTGCATAACCCAGGCCCTGATTTTAATAAAGGGCCTCGGATTTGGCAGAGGGGAGGAAGCAGATGGGCGGCTGCCACCCCCAGGAACACACAGCCCCTGTTTGGTGTGTCTGGGCGTCACTCCACTGACACACAAAGAAGTATTTTTAGGAGTGATGTCAGTTCATTGGCGGTGTTTGGCTTGCTGAAATGATTCCCAAAAGCACTCCCTGCCTTTGAGAGCAGCACTTTTTACCCCCTGTGGAATGTCATTGTCCTGCACGGGAATGGCTGCTCTGAGGGGCAGGTCAGGCAGTCAAATGAAGGTGTAGCTGGTGCTTTCTGATTGTTTCTGAAACAGGCAGGGCAATTTCTGCTGAAGGAGAGCGGGTCTGAAGTGTGCCAGGAGTGGTTCTGATTTGCTGGAGAAATTCCAGTGGTTGTGAGCACAGCCAGGAGGGCCGGGCTGGTGTGTGCTGCTCACAGTGTGGGCATCTCCTCCTGGGGCCTCTGTGCAGCAGGGACAAAAAGGGACAAGGAGCAAAAGTGGCTCTGAGTTGTGACCTAGAATGTAAGCACAGGAATAACAAATAATTGTGTTTGTGCTGTCAATGCTGCTGGGGTGGATGTGTGCAGTGACACCACACAGGAAATGCAACAGTTTGGGTTATTTTCTGTTTATAGCATTAAGAAATGCCAGAGATTTTAAAATAGGAATGGTTCCTTTTTCCACAACTCTGTGGACTGAGAAGGCTGCATTACAAAAACCTTTACCCATATACCTGCAGGACTCTTGAAAACCTTTCAGAACAGCTGAGAAGCAGGTTTATCTGGATTTCTGAGGGAAGTACTCTCCGAAGTCACTAAAGCAATCTACAGAATTCCATCTGTAATTACTGAACACAGTCAAAGAGTGAGGAATAATAAGGGGAAAATATTCTGAAAGTTGTTGGGCTCTGACAGTGTATAATGAGCATGTCAGGTAATACAGCTATTCTGTATGGCAAAGTACAATCTTTCATCCTGTGTCAAAAAGCTTCTCTAAAGTGCTTTTCATATTAAAAGTGTCAGGTATATATCAAGTTTTTTTTCTTCAGTTTTATGAGGCAGAAAATGAAGAATGAGTTAGTGATTTGCTAAGATCACTAAGAAATCAAAACCAGAATGAGGAGCTCAATTCTACTTTTTTGCCCCTTCCTTTATTTTCATGACATTTTAGGAGTTTTTCTTTTTAAATAATTTTAGAAATGGAAGGATGATACATTTAAAGACACCAGGTATTACATCCAAGCCAGTGGGGTTAGTTCATTTCAGCATGTGCCTGTCATTTTGTGTCACTGAACGCTGAGCCCTCATTTTACAATTCATCTAAATGGATTTGTTCCCAGCCTCTCAGTAAATCTATTTTATAGGAAGTTCTGAGCTCTCAGCAGTATTCTTGACAAGAACCAGTATTAAACCAAGGTATTTTGGGTTATGCTGAGAAAATTCAAAGAGAAGAAGCCAATGGTTGAGTTATCTCAGCGCCAGCCATGAGCTCTCTCCTTTTCCTGCTTGTTTGGAGCGTGGTGGGGGTGGTGTGACATTGTGACTAAAGATGGAATTTCTTCTGTCTTACCTTCCACCAGCCCAAGAGTCTTGCTGAAAGCAAAGCTCAGCAGTGCCAGTGAGGTTGTCTTCATGTCTGGCACAGCACTGGCAACTCTGCAGCAAGGCTGGGAGCCACAATTCCGAATTTGGCTGCCTGGAGTTGTTCTTTCTGCAGACTTTGGGGGAGCTGCCTGCTCATTTCTCAGCACCTTTTAATTTTCAGCACATGTTCACATCTATCTGTTCCTCTCCATCCCATGGAGGCTGGCAATTTTAGCTGGTCATATTAATCAGTTGGACTGCTAGGAGATAAAAGCAGCATGTGCTTTACAGCACGAGGATATGATCAGGGGAATTGGTGCTGACCTTGTTCCTCCTGGCACTCGTTCCCAGCCTGTATTTAAATGAACTTCACTGCTTTTGTTTCATTTCCCTGGGAGTGCCCGTGTGCCTGAAATAATGAATTGTTCAAACAGCAATTTTAACCTCGGTCTTGAAGCGTGAAGTTCCTGACACCTGAGTTCATCCAACAGCTTGCAGCTTCCTGCTGGGCTTCCTCTCCCTCCTCCTGCGGTCCAGGCTCCTCTCCAGCCTCTCCTGTGTCAACTCCAATACTTGTCACCTTTCTTCCCTTCTGAATTGTTATTTTTCTGGCAAAAGAAAAAGCTGAGCTGCTTTCCTGGGAGGTCAGGTGAGTGTGTGGTCTGTCCAGGAGAGTCTGGGAGCAGCAGGAATTTCCCCTTTTGACAGGAGCGGGCCCTGGCATCTCCTCAGGTGTCTCACAGAGCCCACCACAAGCTGCATTGTGGCAAATGCTGAAAGCTGCTGCCAGCAGCAGTCCTGCCACCTCCTGCCCCCATGTGCCACTCCTGGAGTCCCTGCCATGAACGGAAATGATTTAATAATGAGTTTAAAATAAGTAATCAAGCTGGAGAAGTTCTCCTCATGTCACTGCCAGGATCTCCAGCGAGTTCCTCAGAGCACCTTGGGGTGTCCTTGGGGTTTCTGCTCTGTTCCATGGGATGTTTCCATCATGTCCCCTTGGTTCTGCTGATCTAGATGTCAGTGGAACTATTCTGCACTATCCAAGCAAAAATAATTGTCGTTTTTTTAGACTTCTGAGACAAATCCAACATGGTTTAGCCCAGTCAGTTCCAGTTAGCAGCCATAAAAAGCACTGAGCTGCAGCTTAGAGCCAAGAAACTCTTAAGCAGCTTTGTAACTGAGGAAATCATCAGAGTAAACTAAATTGACCTGTTATAATTTTAAACAGTCCTGGGAAAATCCACTTAAAGCTCATGTATCCTGCACTATTAGAAGCATCAAGATTTGTGCTTTCCAGGCACCCCTCCATTTTTCCCTAAGCAGAAAATTCCCAATTACTATTGCCTACTCAGAGAGCACATGCACTGCTTTTATGATTTTCTGAGCAGTTCTATGGAGTGAACCAGTCTCATTAATGTGAGAAACCTGTGATGATGGAAATTATGGAAACTTTTGAGAAATTAGAGGATTTCAGTCATCTCCAGTTTCTTAGGATTTCTTGTATCCAGCGTTTATTTACTGCAGAGGTCTGTGATTTGTAGTTGTGCATGTGACTTCTCCTCTCCTTGCATTCCTAGCAGTGTTTTACTAACTGGCAAACAAAGCAGCTGATGCTGGCAGAAAAGAGTTTACAAACCTGACTAAATGGGATTTAACAAATTAGGTTGCAACTTAATTTTGTTTTGCGTTTTTGAAGTTTTCCCGAAGTGATGTTGAGACACAATGCTCCATTATATTAATGCATTATTGTATTAAGGCTTCTGAATGAATCTCTTAATTCTATAAAAACTGGGTAACAGCTTGATGGAGTGTGGGTTCTGTAGTTGTTACTGACTCTAAGATGCATTTATCTGTTTGAGTTTTTTATGCTTGAGAGGGTAGATTCCATTGATTTTATTTCTCCAGTATATTTAGAAAATGAGACTATTTGTGCTGAAGCTCTTTAAGTTGGTTCAGAAAAAAAGAAAGGCTCAGCTGTACCACAAAAATTCTATCTCCAAGTGATTTTATCATAAGCAAAAACATTTTACATTTTAGCAGTGCATCATTTTGTAATTTTACAGGTGTTTGGTATAAATCTGTGCTTTAGGCTGTTAAGTTTTTCAATAGCTAAACTTTATCCTGAGTATTCATCCCCTCTGTTTTTCTAGCAAGACTTTTTGATGTTCGATAAAAAAGTCTTTTTTCTTTTCTCTGCTGAATTGCTGAACAAGGTGGGTTTATTTGTCAAGAACAGAGGATCTGCTCAATAATATTCCTTTTATCTGATTCTCTTCATGCTGTTTGATGATCTTGGTGACAAGAAACGTTAAAAAAATGCATGAAGGTATTTTAGACTTTAAACAGGTCGTTCCAGTGATTTGTACTTTTCTGCACTTCTGTATTTGCTGTTTGTGCTGCTCTGGTTTTGGACCTGTGTAGAAATGAAATGAATCTGTATTTTGAGACATTGTGGATTTCATTGCAAAACATGGGCTAGAACACGAATCCCCATTGCAAAATACAACTTTTACAAGGAAACATTTCTGCCTCCTGGGTTATCTGTACCTGTGCACTTTGATGTGTCTTTTCCCAGGGAGACAAAGCCCTCCCCTCCCAAATTTCTCACAGGAGTCGAGCGTGCCACCCGTTTGTGCAGGAACTGGCTTGAGATGTCGGGAAAAAAATGTTTGAGCTGTCACTAGAGATGTAATGAGGCACCTGAATCCTGAATGCTCAAACTGCTGACTTGATCAGCCGGGCTGGGAAGCGCCAGGAAAATGTTCTTTAGCTCTGTTTCTGTGGAGCATCCAGGTGTCATTCAGCTCAGCCCCAGCCTGGATTCTCCAGGGGCAGTTTAGCTCTTGTTCCCAGTTAAGTGATGCAGCAGGCAGGAATCAGGACTCAGATCAGATGGCAGCTCCACCAGAGCTTTCCCTTCTCTCCCTCTCTCTCTCCCCCCCCATTTTTTTGGTGTTTGTTTTCACATGAGGTGGGCAGAGGAAAACAAAGCAGCGTGGTAACACTTTGATAGCTACAATAAAAAGAGGATTTTAATGTAAGGAAAAAGAAGGAATGTTTCTTAGCGGTTTCTTTTGGTTCTCTCAGCTTGAAGAAGTGACTTAATGGCCTGTTTTAATAATTAACACATTGTGAAATCTAAATTGAGGAATAAGAGAAATTGTAAAGTATGTGTATAATATATTTTAAATTTAATTAATTGGTTGTTTTGAGTTTTATAAAGAAACAGCAAATTGCGTATTTTCTTTCTCATTCACTGATACTTTTTAATTTCAAGTGTGTAGTTATGCACTTTACACTTAGGTTTTTTTTCTGAAGCCATCATTGCTTTTTGGAGACAAAAATGCTCTCTGGGCTGCATTAACTTCTGGGATAGAATTTACTGTCTGATTATTGCCTAAAAATCTGATTTTATCTTAAATCTCTGTCCTTTAGTGGATTCCTCTGCTGTGCCAAGTGCTTTTACTGCGTGGCCAAACATAGGCAAGAACAGCCAGTGAGCACACAGACAAAGAAGCAGATGGACTCTTGGAATTTGGGAAAAGGGGAAAAAAAGAGGCAGTGAATGGAACATACTTATTTCCAAACTTTTAGAGCAGTTTTGTTTCTGGTGCACATGTCAGCTGAGTGTGAGCCCCGAGGAGCAAAGGGAAGCTTTGTTCAAAAGGAGAAAGGCTAAGGGGTGTGCTCATTAGATGTGCTGCAGCATTCCTGGGGAAAAAGAAACAAACCACAAACTTTTTTATAAAGGTAGAGCATAACTTAGGGCTCTCCCTTGATGGCAGTAACTTTTGAACTGAGAATTTATATACATTCCACGTGCTTATTTTCCTCTGCAGTTCATGAATAAATGAACTGGCAGTGCAACAATATTATGGCTCAGGGTACTGCTGTTTTTGTTGACTGTCAAGTAGATGGTTTATGCTGTGCCAGGGTTGTGTGGGAGCTCTCTCCGTGTCTTGGTCACCTCAAGATGAATATTGATAAGACTCAAATGCTACAGCAGTCAATTTTGTATCATTTTCTCTTTTACCCTCTCTTTTAGTTTTTCTGAGGGAGGAGAGTGAAGGGACAGTGCTGCTGCCTGGTTTTGCACCTTTCCCTCTCCTTTTTCCTGTTGCCATCCCACTGCTGTGGGTTATTTTTCATGGATATAAAAGCATAAATCATCATAAACTTTTGAGGCAGCAGTTTTAAACCTGCTCAGCTGTCTGCTCCTCTGGTCAGGTTGTCCATGAGAATTCTGGGGAAGCCTTGCTGTAGTCAAGATCCACATCAACCCTTCCCTCTCCACTGTGCTTTGTGAATCCATGCTGGCCACTCCCAGCCATCATCCTGCCTTTATCTCTTTATTCCCAGTGCTGCAACAAAAACAAGTCTTTGTTAGAAAAAGCCGAGACTAGGAAATAAATTATTTTTTATTCTGGATTAATGCTTAGGGAAGTCATGATTTATAATATAACCTGTATCACTGGAGATCTGTGATTTCCAAAACTGTAGGAATGAGTAAATATGGTCACGGATTTTCACCTTCACATGTTGTTCTTAACAAACTTTATTGCCACATAATATTGTAAAAAAAATGGATTTACAATAACTGAAAAGAATTGTCGTAGTTAGATATTGTGTTTGGTTCCACAGGTCTGCTTCACCTACAAATGTAAATCCACATTTCTATTAGTGAAGTATTAGGCCTAAAGTAGCAGAGTTGGTGGTTTTTATTTCTCATATCAAAAGGACAGAAAAAGTGGTATTTTCCACTCTTTAAAAAAGTTGCTATTTAAGTATGTTAATTGGCCATTTCCACCCTATTTATTATTAACAGCCTGACAAGTTTAGAAAAACTTTTCAGCCTCTGTAACAGTAGCTGTTTCTGGCTTTTGCTAATTAATAGTGTCCGATGCATTAATTATTTATTTTCAGGCATGTTTAAAACGCCCCGAGCGGGATAATTCCTGCTGCCCAAAATTAATGTGAAAATGTTACAAGGCTGAGGATAGCCAGGAGCAAACTCTTTGACAAGGGCTGCAAATCTCCTGTGTGTGAGTGAACTTCAGTGCTCCATGCCTTGCTTGGAACTGCTGCCTGATTAATATAATTGTCTGTATTAGGGGAATCTGTGCTCAGGGCTTTTCCCTCCCCCAAAGAAATGCTGATTAGTGAGTGTTTCATGAGGTTTTGGACTCTGTCAATTAGAAAAAAAAAGTCAGATGGAGTCGTACTTCCATGCATCGTGAGCCAGAAGTGCATGGAAATGTTTCTTGTGGTAAAATTTTTGTCCCGTGGTGTCCCAAAACAGGTACATTTTTCACAAAGCCCTTACCTGAAGCAGAAAATATATCAAGAATATAGTCCAAAATGTGCTGAGAGGAGCGGCTGTGGTGAGCCATGGTAGAGACAAAAAAAAAAAAAAATTATGCAGATTTAAATATTATGGAGTGGTTGATGTAAGCCAGTAAAGCTGTGGGAGGACATTTTCTGTGACTGTTGAGTTGTATTTACTGTCCTTGGACCTGGATAGACAATGAAGTGTTGCATTCAATTTGAATATTGGCTTATGTTCAATTTTTGTTGGTTTTTTTTTTTTTTTGGTGTGTATTAAACACTAATCTTGAATTGTAGCCCAGATTTTACTGCCACTTAATGAAGTTGATGGATTCTGGAGAAAACTCTGCTATCAATCTTTAAATACATCATTAGTAGTAGTTGGAGTGCAGCTGAAAACTATTTTCTAACTACAGTTTAAACAGTGCACTTAAATCAGGAATTACCTGTACCTAGTGTATATCAGATTTGTGTTCCAAATATTTTGTCTTTCAACAGTGAGAACATTACAAAGAATGTCATGTGGGTCCCACAGTGTCACACAGACTGCAATTAATCTGTAATTAATTATCCAGTCTTGCCCTAACCTAACCCAGATGGCATTTGATCATTTCTTGACATGGAATTATTATTTTTAGATCCCAGCAAACAACTAAAACAATCATGACCCCTAAATACACCACAATACTGACAAACTCAGTTGTACAATGTGTGCAAACAAAATACAGTGGAAAATTCTATCTGGTTGAGATGTTTTAGATTTTTTTTTTTTTAATGGACCACTTTTATTGGAAGTAACGTGGATTTACAGCAAAATATTGTAAATATGCTCATTTCAGGAGGTTCATACCATTTCTTGTCAGAGGTTAAGAACTTCCTGAGATAAAATGTTCTGCTCTCTCTCCAGTATGGGCATCTCCATCCTTTTAATTGAAAAACTGGAATTTTTAAGCTGCTGGATCTCAGCTTTTTGTAGAACTGTGATCGATGCTGAAGCTCATAAATTACAAAACTGTCTCTGACTTTAACATCTCTGCAGTGCTAGCTGGGAATAGATCCTGGTGTGAAGTTCACCAGGTATTCAGGTGTCAAGTCTGGCAGCAGGAAAGGAGCAGCTCTGGAAAGGTGTGGATTGCCAGCTCAGATCCCTTCAGCCCCCAGGGCCTGCCCTGAATGCAGATGTGCAGCCACATCTGGGTCCCAGCCCCACAGCAGGGCTCAAAAGATGTTCCTTTGTCCCTTAGGAACTCTCAGAACTCAAATGTGCTTGTTTGGAAAACTCCTCAATTGCTACAAAACTGATTTTCACCTTTTTCTGAGCTGTGGTAAATTAATTTATAGAGGTTTCAGAATGAGCTAATCCGTTTTAGGGCTCTGAAAATGCTTCTCGTGCATTGATTGTCAGTACACCTGATTAATTTGCAGTGTTTGCACTAAATATGTCTCTACCACTGTAATACTCTAAATAAGTAATGATCACTTAAACTTTTCCTTAATGCAGTTTCAGTGGAATGAGTATACAGAATTCTCCCTGCAAAGCAGAGTTTTCTGTTTCTCTCTGCCTTAAACTTGCTTTTCAGAGGGTGTTGGAAATCTTTCCAATGTGTTTGTAAGGACATAGGCATTCAATTTTAGCCTGCTTTCCTGAGAGCAATCAATGCAGATTTTTATCTTTTGATTGCTTCAGACACTTTCCTGTCTCTCTTTTTGGAGGAGAAGGGCAATATACAATTTAGTCAAACCTGTTTTATAAAAGTTTTCTGTTTAATATCACCCTGGCATTCCTGAAAGAATACTCATGGAAGCCATGAGTACATAAAATACAAACTTACAATACCATAAATACATCCAGTACTTGGAAACCCCTACACACCTTGGAAAAATGGTTTGAATTTCTTGTGTCCTGCTGCCTTTTCTCCTTGAATACCATATTAATTGGCTCTTTCAACTCCCTCAGATGAGTTTAGTTGCTGGTATTGATGAAGAGCACAAACTAAAAGCTTAATCTGTAAAACCTGACAAAGAAGTTAAAGAGATTATGACTTTTGATGGATACTTTTGGCATTGGAATTTGACAGTGCATCACTATGTATTTGTCTACCATCTCTTCCAAACCAGCCAGCCCAAATAGTCTGAACTGCCCAAAGACTCATTTTATCCTACAAATGTTTATGCAAATGTGTTCTGTGCACATTAACATATTACATAAAGTGAGTTTTATTCTCAAATTTAGTATTTAATTTTATCATTCTGTCATTAAAAATAACCAGTTGGAAATTAGCAGTGCTAGCTGACTCTCTTTAATCAATTTCCTTAGCAATTGTGAGGTTCAGAATTGCTTTCAGAGGCATTTAATAATGCCAGCGTTACTTTTATACTGCATCTGATGACAAAGGAGTTAATCATGACACAGAATCTAAACTGCAGATTGACAGGAATAAATCAGACGAGGGAAAAGAATTCCCACCAATATTATTTTACAAAGAGTGGCATCTAATTGCCTTCTGTGTGTTCAGCAGGGCTGCTCTGAGTCTTGTTCTGAATGACTGATTGCTCAGCTCAGCTGTTAGGCTGGGCTTGCAGTTGAGCTGAGGCTGTTGTGGGGTGAGTTAGGCTTGGAGTAGGGAGGGATGGTGCTGTCCATGGCTGCTGCAGCCAGGCAGCCTCTGACACTGGGAGCACTGGGATCACTGGGATCACAGGCTTTGGGGTCACAGGCTTTGGGGTCACAGGCTTTGGGGTCACAGGCATTGGGATCACAGGTTTTGGGGTCACAGGCTTTGGGATCACAGGCTTTGGGGTCACAGGCTTTGGGGTCACAGGCATTGGGATCTCAGGCATTGGGGTCACAGGCATTGGGATCACAGGCTTTGGGGTCACAGGCATTGGGGTCACAGGCATTGGGATCACAGGCTTTGGGGTCACAGGCTTTGGGATCACAGGCATTGGGATCTGTCCTTACAGGGATCTGTCCCTTGCAGGGCTGCAGGCGTGGGCTCGGGTTTGAGCAGCTCAGTATCCAGAGCCATTTGCATTTGTGAGTTTGTCCCAGGGTTTCCTGTTTCCTGACAAAGGGATGTACAAGCTGTACAAATTGTGCAGTTCTTTGGCTGCTGTGTTCAGCTGAGCACCTCGAGGAGCTACGGCCCCACTCAGGTGTGGCACCCTCAGTGCTGCTGGCCCCACTCTGGGGTAATCTGGCTGTGCTGGTGGGGAATCACCTCTGAGATGCCTTTTGGGCTACCTAAAAACAGAGGCCAGACAGAATTAAGGGAATAAAAAGCAGTTTTATTAATTACAGGGCCTTCAGGTGCATTTGGGGCAGACAAAGCCCCGCAGGGGCTGCACCCAAAAATGGACCACGGGTCACATTTGGGGTTTTCACACTTTTATAAGTTTGGTCCATTTGCATATTGGGGGTTAATTTTCTAATGACAGCTTCAGGTAATGAAGTCATTTACCCCAAGTTTGCACCACCCAGCTCACTTTTGTTTCCATCTCTGGGGCCTGAGGCAGTGAGGGGTCCTTGATTCCCCTGCCTGGAGAGGAATTGTTGTGTCTGCCCAAAATGGGACAGCAGCAGCTCACACTGCACATGGAGTTTGGAGTTCTACACTAAAGAACTGCAGGATTACAAATGTATGAAAAATATAAAAGCTGGAATCCTAAGGCATCAATGTATCATCTGTTTTTTCCTCCCTGCTTCTCCAGCAGAGCTGAAGCTGTCTCCCACGACCCAAAGGTCCCCACAAAGGCAGGAGGCTCCAAAGCTGATCTCTGTCTTCAGCTGTGCCCTCCTGACAGCCCCAGGACAGTGCTGGGGAGCCACAGGGGTGTGGGGAAGCTTGGGAAGTTTCAGGTTTGGTTCACTGAGTGCCACTCTTCAAACACTGCAGAATTCTTCTGGTTTTTTGTGATTTTTCAAGCTGACTGAGAAATCAGCTGTAGAATGTGATCCCTTGCTTTTCAGTGTAGGATTAGCTTGGTGGAAGGTAATGCTATATTTCCAATGGTTTGTTTTAGGTATTTCCCAAGCAGGAATGTTTATTTGAGTGAAATATCAGCTGAACACGTCCCCAGTCACAGATTTGTGCTGACATATGCAGCACATTTGAGTCCAGCTGGCAGGACTAATAAACAATACTTGTCACCATGTCTTTTTTTTTCATTTAGAGAGAAAAAGCATAAAATATTTAATACATATGTATAATATACAAATATATATTTATGAAGAGACGCTGTTGTTTTAAAGTAGAGGTCAGATGTCCAATCTGTCATGAATTTGGTCTCTCCAACATTTACCTTGTTCTTATGGCTGTTTCTGGTGTTTGCTATGGGCTGTCCTGACACCTCCTACTATGGCTAAAAAATTATTCAATGTCATTTTAGGTCACTTTCACACAAGAGCAGCACAATCCTGCAGTGGGAACTGTGTGCACTGGCAGCTTGCCCAGCAACAAACCCAAATTATTAATTGGGAAGCAGAAATGCAGGTGGGGATTACTGTGGGCACTATGCATCAAATGGGAGGGCTTGATTACAGGAAGAATTTTTTTTTTTCCTTGAATATCTCAAGATTCTGCTCATTTTAGTTTGATGCTATCTGACTAAAATATTTTCTTCATGATTGTACATTAAAATGTGAGTAACTCTTCTTCCCCCAGTCATTGCTTATGGGCATAATTTGAAGCAGCTGATTAATTTCTCCATCTTTTCTACAGAAATCAATAATGGACTCTGGGAAGATTAATATTTGTGAAAGAAAAGATGATATAACAGTAATAAATCTTTTGTGGGATTCATATGTCTTCTTCATTTCCCAGGACAGAAATGATCCAGTTAAATATGGTGCATGTTAAGGATTGGTTGTTGGCTGTGGGGCAGAGCCCAGCAGTGCTGGGAGAGGCAGGTGAGGTCTTTGTGGTGACTTTGTGGGGACTTTTGGTGACATGGTGAGGTCTTTTTGGTGACATTGGGTGGCCCCAGCTCTGCAGAAGAGCTCCTGGAATTCCTGCCTCAGCATCACATCTGGGGCATGGTACTGAAGAACTCATGCAGGACTTTTAAAAGCTCTGTAGAAGTAAAATAACTTTTATATTTTCCACTGGTCTGGGGTTTTTTTAATCACCAAACCCACATAAAGTCAAAAAAGAAAGCCCTCTTTGAAGTAGTGTTTTGAGGAACATGTCCCTTTCCAATTCTTTTATCATAATTGACAGGCCATAGAAACTCATCTCCCAAATGTTTTGTGACAAATGCTGTGCCAGGATGGCTGAGCAGGCTGCACTAAAGCTGAGTCCCAGCTGACATGTGAATAATCTCCACCCTGAACGATTTGGAGCTGCAGTGGAAGTGTTGTTGGATAACAGATGGGTGAGTCCATGCCACAGCAGCTGAGGGAGTTGCAAGAAATGCCATGTGGCTGGATTTTATTTTTTTACTTTTTTCCAAAGCCTCTCTATTGCTGCCTTGCCACAGAAA
Organism: Dicaeum eximium; assembly: GCA_013396995.1. Classification (NCBI taxonomy): domain Eukaryota; kingdom Metazoa; phylum Chordata; class Aves; order Passeriformes; family Dicaeidae; genus Dicaeum; species Dicaeum eximium. The sequence continues at coordinate 1,184,357 of VWZP01003405.1, forward strand.
GCTATTCCCCCAGCTTTCAAAGTGAGAAGGAAACTTTATTGTCTACTTAATCTCAAAGTCCTTTTCCACCAGTAGTACCTGGAGAGCAAGGGGACAAAAATCTGTGCTGAGACACAGCAAAGCAGTTTTCCTTCGCTCAGGAGGTTTTATTTGTGAAGTCAAACATCCATCATAAAGGTTGTTTTTACTCCAGTGGTTCTGGCTCCCTCCTTCTAACTAGGTAACGATGTCAGCTAAGCCCAGCTGCACAGAGCAATTCCCATCTCCTTGTGAGGTCCTGCACTCCTGTCTCCCTCGCAGGGGTCACAGCAAGACTCTTCTTCAGCCACAGATTTCCATACCAAACAAAATTCAGGCTCTGTGGACTAGGAAGCTTGGCTTTTATCCTTCAGTTTCCTCTTTGCAGCTTCCCTGTAGGCTCTCTTCAGAGGTTATCCTGACAAACAGATGAGAGAAGGGTAAAGCAAAGAAGAAATCAGAAGTTGAAGCAGAAATTGTCTCTGGAGCGGGGACTCCCCATAGCACAGCACAGGATCCCAACCAATCTTCCTAAATTTCACACCAAAGCAGGATGGTTTTGTGCTGAGCTGAAACACAGGAAAAGGCCACAGAGAGCTGACTTTGAGAGCTCTGAATCCTCCTGGGCTCTCCAGGTGGGTGGGATGAGGCCAGGGTGTCCATTTGCAGCTGAAGGTGAAGCTCTGCAGTGCCCCTGGCCTGGGGAACTGGCCAGAGCAGGAAAAGGATTTCACTGGGAACAGAGCTGCTGTGGTAGTTCCATCTCCATAACGTTAACAAGAGAGACTTCTCTCCCCAAGTAAACTAAAGAAAGGCTATTTTAGAAGTAGCAAACTGACTGAAATGTTAAGGTTTGATTCTTTACACTGTCAGTGAGAAAGAAAAGGTTAAAGGAGAAAGGGAAGTGTTCTGAAGGTTTTGTTCTGATTCTTTTTACTCTTTCTTTGAGTTATTATTAATAAAATTTTCTTTATACCCTTTTAAAATTTTAAGCCTTCTTTACCTTTCTCCTAATCCTACCTCAAAACAAGAAGTGCAGCTTTATAATTTTTGAACACTTCTATGCCCACATTTATATTTTTTTTCCTTTTGTTGCCTAACAAAAATACTATTGAAATAATTAATGAACATATGTAATATAACAGCTTTGTGGACCTCTGCTGCCACCAGATCACTTTTAACAGCATGTAAATGTCATTACATGATCCTTTTTTCATTGATTTATAAAATGAGAGGCACTTTGTTTCATTCTTGCTGTGGTATGGTGTTGCAAGCAGCAGCTCCTCATACTTTCAACCTGAGAAATTACTATAACATTTTTAGTGTGAAGCATTAGGCAATTTTAACTTTAATTATTGGGAGTCTCAAGCTTCATAGCCTTAATCTTGAAATATAAATGAAATATAAGCATTAATATTTATTTATTGGTATTATTTGTAAAGTGCAACACAGATGTCTGTGTCCAGGGATTTCCTTCAATTTTTAATATATACTTTTAAAACAGGACAAAATTAATAATTAAGAAATTCCTCACATATTTAAATTACACCAGATAATATAAAGATGCACATTATAGCAGCTCACGAGAGAATACTGCTTGGGAAAATTTTCAACATAAATTTGTCTGATAAGGTCAAAGTAATGCTGCTGACAGTGGAATAAGGAAGAGAAAATATTTTGCTGCTTCCAGGCATCTTCATGTTAAGTCAAATAAAGAATAAGAAGAACAACTCAAGATATATAATGGGGAGAATTCACTCAAAGGGAAAACATAGAAAAGGTTTTTGTGTTGTTTGTACCCTGGCGTGCTCTGTGGCTGCTGCAGCACACGGAGGTTGTTTTCCATGTTGGCTGAGGCTGGATAAAGGAGCAGATTTTGTTATCTCTGGGTCCTGTAAATGCAGCCCTTCCAACCCAAAAGCACACTCAGAGTGAGGGTTAAGTCCTGACAACCACTCTTACAATTTAAGTTCGCTATTGTGTTTACCTTCAACTTTATTCACCGTGGACAAGCCTCAAAACTGAACTCAAATTGAAGGTGTGGGCTTTTCCTCCTTAGCATGCCTAGAAAGAACAGAATTTGGGAATTGTGCTTCTGGATGTTGTGTAAATATGGATCAGATCTGAACTTTGCTGGTGACCTGTATAGGAACAGTTTTTAAACTATAGAAGGGTGTAAATACAGATGTGTGAACCTCTGAAGGAATTTACAAGGCAGATATGAACATTCGCTCACTTGTCCTGAATTTCTGGACTGCTCTCCCTCTGTTTCTGTGTATTAGACTGTACAGAGTTCACAGTTTAAATGTTTTTTCCTCTATTTGCAGGCACGTTCTGCAGAGCATGAATTGTGTCCCATTGGCATTTACAGGAGTGGTTGGCTCAGCACAGAGCTGCTGCCTCAGGAGCAGGAGCAGGACTTTGGGCTGAGCTCATGCCAGAGGATGTTATCTCAGATTAAGGATGTTATCTCAGATTAAGGATGTTATCTCAGATTAAGCTCAGTCTGACCATCTCAGACTGCCTCACCTGCAGAGTCCTTGTGCTTTTCTGTGAGTGAATCATCTCTGGTGCTGCAGGAACACAGGAGGAGAATAATTCTGTCCTGCAGGCAGCTGCCTTGAGCTGAGGTACCTGTGCTCTGGGAGCCCCCAGTGTGCTGTTCTTTGAGGAAAGAACATTTTATTTTTGGGAAAATGAGCATTTTTGGGCAGTGTCCTGGCGATTAGGGAGAGTCCAGTGCAGGGGAGCTGCAGTGAGTGCAGCAGAACAAAGTGAGGGTAGCAGGGAGCACAAAAATGCAGCAGCTCCAGAAGGAATGGGAGTGAGCAAAAAGTAGCCAAGATCTTAGGAACAGAGCAGAAAAAGTTCCCTTGAAGCAAAGTTTATCCTGCTCCTCTTTTGGCATTTTTTCCAGCCTTTCCTGAGGCAGGAGTTGTAGGCTGTAAGGATGTTTTTCTTCATGTTTCTCCCACCATACAGATTGCTTTTCTGAGTCTTCGAGATATCTTTCACTTTCAGAATCTATTTGCATTTCATTATTTTTGTCTTTATTTCCTCCTGGTTCATATGGACTTTATGCATATTTCAGGATGTTTTTCATCTGATATGTGAAAATATCTCTACTTATTTCCTGCATCTAACTTGGCAACGTGGCATATTGATTATTGTTCTGGGTGCTTTCAGTCCCTCATACAGAGACTTATGGACAGGCAAGCTGAAGTTAATTTTATAAATAAGATTTATGGAAGAGCATATTTGTTGGATTACTGTAATTGATTGTTAGGGATTGGACAGGTTTTTCTTTTACTGGGGGTAATTATATTCAATTCTGCCTGGCACTGGATGTTAAATCCAAGTTGTAGGCTGTGTTTGAGAGTCATGGCTGGAGCCTGCTGTGTGTTTTGCTCACATCAGCTCAGCCTGGAAGATCCTGAGTGCTGCTTTCAGTCTCAGATACCACTGCCTTCTCCAGCCAAATCTGAGTGAAAACTTCCTTCCTGAAACTTAAAATTCTGCAATAAACCAGTACTCTTCATTTAAGCCATGAGAAAAATGTAGGATCTAGCCTTGTGTATTCAAGCAGCATTTTGTGTCTCCAAGGGCCATTTCAGACCAAGTTTAATCCTCTAGCACTCCCTAGTCCAGGGATTGAAGATTTGGGAAGATCCTGAGGGATAATCCAGGACTCAAGTGTCTCCCACAAGATTACACACAGCAGGTTTGTGTTCTGAGGGAGAGTTATTGCGAGGTGCTGCAAAATAAATACAAAACTGATCACTTGCTTTCAGTAGCTTTTCTGGAATTTGGAGTAAATTCCTCGGTGAAACCCTTGGGGCTGCATTTCCCAGTACCCAGAGCCAACTGCCACCAGGCTGTGGAGGGGCCACATCAATTTAAAATACACTCCCAGAGAGGAGTTAATGTGACTACAACATTAATGCTCTTGAGCTTCTCTGGTTTCAGTGCTTGGGCTGATCTTTTTAAGAGGCAGAGGGGAGAAATTGGGCAGCTGCCTGGAGCAGGCACCAGCACCCTCCTCTTGGTGATTGAAAATTCAGTGTTTGAGTGCAGATTACCCGCTCCACGTGCACCCCCATCTCCTGCAGCAGGAAGATGTGCAGGCAATTTGACAAAGCTGAGTGCAGATTGAATTCTCTCCACGCTGCAGGGTTCTGACACGCCAAATCCTCTCCGTTCTTGGCAAGAAGCAGAGAGCTGAGCTCCTGCCTGGATGTCACTGCAGAAGGACACACGCTGCTCTGCCCTTGACTTGCAAGTTCTGCAAACTCCGGGGGAAGTTCTGAGGCTCTCAATGGAAAATAAAAGCAGAAAAATAACTAGTTAGAATGTTGGGTTTGGTTTGGGTTGTTTGGTTTTGAGGTTGTTTTTCTTTTTGTTTTTGTTTTTTTTTTTTTGGCGCAAGGTGATAAATTCTCATTCTTTATAGGAACAACTTGTAGATATTATTAAGAAATTAATAAGAGCTTAAGGTCTTTTAGGCAAGAGGAGATTGAATGATACCCTTTTCATTTTGGATTACAGTAATTTATGTAGTGTCAGACCTGACAGCATGGGCTGTCAAACTTACTATCTCAGGTAACTCACTTTTTATTTAAGATTAATTCTTTGAGGTTGAATCATAAGGTCTTCGTTCTTACATGGCTCTCATTGTGTGCTGGGATTCCAGCACTTTGTCAGCGTTTTTAGACTTCTGATTGAGTCATTTGTATCTTCATTTATACTTAGTTTTTCATTAAGTATTTCCTCTCTATTTGCTTAAATATGCTCAGCCATTAAATCTAATAAAATTTCTAGATGTTTCTCACCATGATGAAAATAAAATACTAGATTATTATATTTAAAGACTAGATTAAAAATAATAATTGAGGAAAAAAAATTACCAATCCTTTTTTTTTGTCCACTGCTAGACAGGCACAAAAATCCTGAATATTTTACTTTGTTACCCTATTTTCATATAGGTTATTTATATATTTATTGACCGCTTTTTTTTTTTTGTGAGCTGAAAGAAATCGGTACGGCTGTCTTTCTGTTTAGAAAAATAACTTCAAAAAAACTTCAGAACAACAAAAAATGCAAAATTTCAGCATGGTTTTAGTCCAAACAGTTTTCACGTGGAGGTATGAATATTAACAATGCTGAGAAAGTGCTCAGCAAAAACAGAAGTCTGATATCCAGAAAGTGAAAACCCCATGCTTGCATCCCAGTGACTGTGTGCAGCACAGTTGCTTACTCAGCCCAAACTATCAGCATTTGAAATTTTTTGTCCTTAGCACTTATGTTTTGCTCAACTTTCCACTGGTTATCACAATTTGAACTTGGATTTGCTGAAGCAGTTGTTGTTAACGGCGTTGCTGCAGTTGGAGTAACTTTATTCCTGTGAGGAGAAGTGAGCTCATGAGAGATGCCACCTGAGGATTGTCACAGACAGTGCAATGAAACCCCGTGAAGTTTGCTCTGTGTGCTCAGGACAGAGCTGTGTGGCTCTTAATTGTTTGTTTTAGTCGTCAGCAGTGTCCCTGGGAGGGTTTGCAGATCCACAGGGACCCGACCCACGGGAGGGTGATGGGTGAGCTGTGCCCCAGCTGCTTGTGGAGCAGCTTCCAGTGCTGGTGCTTTCTGCCTTCCTTAAGAAAGGTTCCACTTTTAGTCTTGGAGTAAGGAGAATAGCAGTTGCAAGATCACACAGACATTTAAAACCTACTTTTCTGCTTGGGCTGTTTAGGAGAACTTATTTCAGGTAATAATAAGGTTTAATAAACAAGTGCTTTCATTAGCACGTTCCATCTCCATTTCCATTATGCCTCCATTAAAAAGAGCTCTGTGAGTCTTTGCTCTGTGTCCAGCAGTGGTGGCAGCAAGTCAGCACATTAAAAAACTGTCACTCAGCCTGGTACATTAGGTAATGGAATCAGAAGGCAAGAGACAGGGACTGGGGTGTTTGTCAGCCTCTGACAATTTGAAATCAATGGGAATTTGATCATGTTGAACTGTACTCAAGGATCATTTCCCAGCTGGTTTTTCCTCAGCCTTGCTGCTTTAGCCGTATTTTCTTTTACTTCTTAGCTGGAAAAAAAAAGAGCTCTGCAGCAGAGGGCACGTTGGTATAATTAACAAAGGAGAGTGTATTGAGTGGGATAAAGGTAATGAGGAACAAATTATCTTGTTTATAGCTTGCGCTGTCCAAACCCAAATCTATTTTACTGGCAGGCTTGCAAAGGTAGATTCCTTTCCTTTTCTCAGTGGAGCCTGCCTCATGTGAGGGATCACATTAAATAAGAGATTGCTTTTGTGAGTAGAGGTAAGTCAATAGTACCATTTAGAAAATAGAGGTTGTTTATCAGCTTTTGTGGTACAAAATGCACAAACGCTTTGGGAAATTTGGATTAAACAATGATGGTTAATAAACTCTAAAGCTTCAGTTAAAATATGTAGTAAAACACGTTAGTTCAAAAGTTAAATTGTATTTCTTGTCACTGTGCTATGTATTTCTGTGTTTGCTCTTTATTATTAGGGGTGTCTTGTCAAAGGCATCCCTTTAAATGTTTTGCATATCTGGAGTCCTTAATAACACATGAAATTTAAAAAATGCACCTGCCAATATTTGAGAGTAAAGTGTCACAGAAAAGAGGATGCACACAGTGTTATCTATGGCTATCTAACATTTATTTGATTTCTTTTTTTAAGTGCAACTTGCATATATTCCTGATAGGGAAAGAAAAATAACAGCATTTTAAATACAAAAAGAGACATTTTTAGGGGGATTTCTAGAGCAACTCTTTGTAATATTTTCAATCTTTGTGCTTTTCAGCCACTCGAGGAACTCATACACAGTGACCTCAGCTGAACACAGGAGCACTTTCAAAGGGACTTTTTCAGAGAGTGAGAACAGAAAGATCTGAGGATATGAATTCCTCTGAAAAGCCAAAAAAATTTAATATTAAGTATATTTAACAAAAAACAGACTTGTTGTTTATAATTAGAAATTACTTCATATTTTCACTTTGATGTTCAGCTGAAAAGCAGGACACATTTCAAATCATGAGTGCTGTTGACTAGAATGATAAAGTTTGATGATGAATGTCTTTCATGGCAAGGTAATATCAAAAAAAAAGGGAGTTTGTGGAGAATTAATGTTCATTCCTTAATGATGTTCCTTCCTGTGAGTCAGGCTTTGGGTGGAAGCTGAACTGTCACTGTTGGTGGAAACTTCTGGTTTGCTCAGCAGTCCCTGTGTCATGATGAGATGTGAAGCCATCAGTCTTTGGTTTAAACCAAAAAAAGAGGATGCAGGATTAAACTTCAGCCTCTTGATTAACAGAATTAATTATGGAAATGAGGATGCAGTGAGCCCATTAAAGGGAACCTTTGCTCTCTGTGGAAGCAACTGCACTATAGGCTCACTTGCTTTGCTGAGATAAAAAATGTTCCCATCTGTTTTGCTGATGTGAGGACAGCTGCAAGGTCCCCCAGAGGGAGGGAGCAGTTACAGAGCACTGAAATCATGGATCTGCAGGTTTGGTGCCCAGCCTTGCTGGTAATTCTGTGAACTTGTGCAAATCAGTCACTGGAAAATGGATTTTGATAGTACAGCGTGTCAGATTGCAAGGTCAGACCTGCTTGAAAATTCTGGCAATGGTATAGAACACCAGTGTGCTTCATAAAGAGCAGCCCAGTAAATCCTGAGGGTTTTTTCCATGTGCTCATTTGTTTAGAGGTGCTCTCTGGCAAACGCCTTCTATTAGGAGAGGTAATAGAATTAATTTTCCTCTCTCTTCATCAGCTGGCAAGAGGATAGTGGAATTTGTTAAGACTTGACAAGCACTGCTTAGTGTTCTTTTGTTAAATAAAAAAAATGTGCCCATTGTTACCTTTTCTAATCAAAAGTCCTCTTACCTATGGATGAACCTATGGAAGGGTCAAGATTCACAAACCTGTCAAGCTCACGTGGGTTTTAAACATCCTACCCCACTCTGTGGAATCTGCATTCTTGCTGAGAACAATACAGAACAAAAAACTTACTGCTTTTTGAAAGGCGCTTGCCACATTATGAGATCAAATCCTTAATTACTGCGGTATTCAGCAATTTTTTTTTGAAGTAGTTTCTTTGAAAGAACTATTTCAGAACAAATATGTCAAGCAAATAGGCTTCTAACTGAGGCCTGGTTTGATGTTTCAGTCATTCACTGTCACTGTTGAACCTTGATGAGAAGGCCTTTCTTTTATTGTTCTTTACAAATAAGCTAAAATAACATGTTTAGAGTGGTTCAGCTGTAAAGTAATGCAAGTGAATTTAGATTCAGTGTTCTGGGAATATCAGAATCAGTAATTGTAAAATATGTTTTAGTTTCAGTGATTGTTGAATTTCCACTATCACAAAAGTTGTTGATTAGAGAGAGATTGGATCCCCAGGTGCTCCTATGTCAAATACAGCAAAAATACAGCGAGGTATTGGTTAAGGATATGGTCCTTCAAAATGGACATTCCTAATTTCTGTAGCACTGAACCCAGCTGCACTGGATTTCTGCTGCACGATGTGGTGGAAAACAAGATGCAAGTGAAAACCTGAGGTGGTGGCTCGAGTGAATAAAGGGGCTCCTTGTTGCCCAAGATTACAATAATTGTGTTGTTCTCAGCAAAATCTTTTCTAAGCCAGCAGCAGTACAAATGTTTCTGGAACATCACTTCTCTTTTTGCTTTAAAGAAAAAAAAAAAAAACTACTTGGTGATTTTGCCTCCTCTTTGGGGATGAAATGATTTCCTTGACAGTTGGCAAAGGCAGAAGATTCACAAGTCTCAGCAACTGTTTTCCTGGTGGAAAAATCTAAGTGAAATGATGAGAACATCTGGCAAAGCTCTTAAATAAAACAGTACTTTGAAAGAGAACTGATTCAGTGTATCCTAGGACATTACATCAGTGACATTAGAACAATTAATATTCAAGACGTGCTTAATTATAATTATACTCCACAGATGTTCCACGGGAAAAAGTGGAATATTGTGCTTTCAGGTTGAGCTCTCATGCAGGCAGACTAATACACTGGCACTTTACTTTGTCCCTATAAAAAATATTAACAAGATTGACTGTTAAACCAAAATTATGCATGAGAATCTCAGCAGCAGCACTCAGCCAGCACTGGGGATTGTGTAAACAGTGAATATATTGTTTTATGGACTGCATTAGGCTGAAAAACTGTGCAGGTGGTGGCACATTCCTGATAAACCCTTTGTGCTTGAGCCTGGTCTGATGTGAGGATGATGAAAGAAACCCAGGATCTCCAGGCTGAGGGAGGTATTCTGATACTTTTAGCATTAATCTCTCCATTGTTTTTGGAACCTCTGTACCATTCACTTGATATCAACTGAAATCAAGAATGTGGCTGCTTGAATGGGAAAATGACTCCCCAGTAATGCAGTCAGTGGGAAAAAAAATTGGGATATTAGTAGCCTATTAAAAATTAAAAGTATTTAATGGTGCCTTGGAGGTAAAGGCAAGGTTGAACAGGAAACCCTGGGGACATTTCCTAGCCTTCAGTACTTGAATTAGCAATTTTAGCAGCATTTTTTAGCACTGGAAGACTTTGGTTTGTATTAGGTGGTTATGAGCTAGGTGTAATTCAGCTAAGAATGCAGGATTTATGTCATTTATGACAGCTGTGAGAAATAATTACAATTCAGTGTTGAAAAGGAGCAGTTACCAGATCAAAACATGTATAGGTACCTGTATTATTGAAGACAAAGATTTTTGTGCCCTCATATCTCCTGTTCTCAAGAAGTTTTATTTTATAGGATAAGAAATTCTCAATTAACAGAGTATCAAGCAATATCCCTTTCTCCTTCTAGGGAAAGAAGTCAGTCAGTATTTCTGTTACTTGCTGAGGTCAAAAGTACAGACACCACTCTGGATGAAAAAACAACTTCATGAAGTCCCTTGGGAGCCCTGTAAGTGAGTTGAAGTGCAACCTTAACTCATCTGAAAACAAAAAGTGCTTTTACAGGAGATCTGCACTTGAGATTTGATTAAGAAAAAAGGAAATCTTGTACTCTGACTCCATCAAGCTTCCAATGAAGAGCTGCAGGTAACTCACTGCTAGCCCTGTTCCACTCCTATTTAGCCACTTGTTAATTGTGAACAGTTACAATAATTCATGCTTCGTGGGTAAAATTTATGGGCATAGACATTTAAAGTCCAAGAGTGAAATATACTTCTGAGTTCCAAGAAATGAGGATAAATTATTAAAAACTCCTGATTCCAAACAATTGAAAATGTGTCCAGTACTACTAATTAAAATTACTCAGCTGAGCATCTGATTTTAATTAACTGAATGGGGTTGTGATGGATGTGGTGTTTGTCATTTTGTCTCATTTTTCATATCTAATGAAACCTCACATTTGCTTTCTGAAACTGTGAGAAAAATAAATGTTCTATTATTTAAATAGATATCTCTAAAACCACCTTTAAATAAATATTTCTAAAACCCCTGTAAATATACAAGGTGGGTTTTTCATAAAACTGAAGTGTTCACTGCACAGAGTACCTGAAAGAAATCCTTTGGGTTTAAAAACCCAAAGAATTAGGAAGGTGGTGTTTCAACAGATCAGTGATTTTTACTTTCAATCCCCAAAGTCTCAGGTGTGTACAGTGTAGCTTATCTGCTTGCAACACTGTTTAAGTGGTATCTATTTTCATATTTGGTGATTTGTGCTGCATCTGGCTCACTATTGAACTAAAATAATATTTACACCCATACCCAGACAGTGATTTCTCAGTAAATTCTGTCTTTCTTAAATTTTTTTACCTAAGCAAGACCTAACATTTATCCATCAGCTTCATGTTGGAATGAGGGGAGAGAGGAAGAGAGAATGAGAAGTATTTCCTCCTTTAACTTTTATTTCTCTTACCCAGCAGTTACTAAACTATGTTTATGCAGAAAATGTTGTGTAATACTGTTTAGTTCTGCTGACTGTAGTTTATAGAGAGGCACTAAAAGCAGCAGGAGCTTCCACATTCCCTCTTCTCATGCAGACAGCCTTGTGGGGCTTCTCTTTGACTGAAACAACGTGAGTTAGAGTTTTGTGGGGCTGGTTTGTCTTTCAGATGTCTCCAGCTTCTTTCTCTCATCACTTTTAAGGCCAGAGAACAAAACCAGCCGTTTTCAAAATTGCTGTTTTTTGAGAGATGGACTGTTATTAGTGTGGTGGTTTTCCACAAGCTGCTGGGTGGTTTGAGTCTCATCGGGCTGGTCTGCTCAGGTTCCTGCTCACAGCATCCTGGGACTCCATTCCAGAGAGAAATCCTGAAGGAATCATCTTGGGCAGGGCTCCTGTCTCAGGCACTGCTGCCACCAAGTGTGGCCTGTAGGACAGAGCTGTCTTGGGCAGTAAGCTCAGCCTAAGCCCGTGGTTGAGCACTTGGCAGGTGATTTTAGGCTGGAGTATCTTAAATTTGATCCAAGAGCTTATCTGGCCTGCTCTCAAGCAATAACAGGCATCAAGGTTCGTGAGTTTTCTTTCCTCTGTAGATCAGGTCAGGGCAGAAACTTCTGAGACTGAACAGATTTTCATGTGTGCTTTTTAATACTTATTTCAGTAGCATTTCGATAAAAACTCTTATTTGCGAAACAAGGAAATAAAAGCCCAGCTGTGCCAAAATTCACATGTGGGTTTTCGTGCTTGTCTGCCATGTAAGCTTGTGGACATCTTGTAAAACACAGCAGAGAAATGGAACCATTTAGTTCGGAGTTGTCTCCAAACATAAAAGTAATATAATTGGTTTAGAATAAAGGGAAGATATGTGCTGTGTTCTGAGGTAATTGCAGCTGGAGGAATTTTAGCTCAAGGTTTCTGTTATGGTTGTTAGAAGGCATTTCCTCACTCTGCAAGGTGGTGGCCTGTGTCTTTGAGGCTCTGCTGCACAAATTCCACCCCTCCCCTTCCTGGGCTGTATGACAGGGACAGTAATTAGCACTAAACTCCAAGGCAATTTATTTTCGTAAAATTAATAATAATGAAGATAATTTCATTTTTGAAGGCAATTCTGTGAAAAAGCCATCTCAGATCTCTGCGTGGAGATCTTGATTATCCAGCGAAGGGGAGCTGCTCACAGGAGGGAGCATTAGCACAGCCACATTCCCCTAAAAACAGTCTCAGTCTTGCCAAGTTTCTGTGCACAAAATGATATGCATGCTGTGCTGATGTTATTAGTTTCTATCCTTCAAGCTGCTGCAGTCCCCTCTGTATAAATCTATCCTGAAGAATCTTTATGTGCCAAGGAATATGATCCCTAACCACTTTAAAGTGTGATGCATTTAAAAGAATGCAAAACAAAGTGTGTTAAAATCCAGAAAAGGAGACTGGGTGGATGCCTATTTGAATTATTTCTGTTTCCTATCTGTGAAAATTGAATTGACTGACAGTAGAAAGAAACATTTAACTGGTTTTATTATATTAACTTTTATTTTGTTTGCTTGTCTTTAAATTCTATGGGTTCCATAATCAAAATCTTGAAGTGAAAAGCGTCTTGAGACATTATGGAGTGAATGTATAAATTTTAACCTGATTTGAAAAATACTACTCTTGTTTTCTTTCAAAGCAAAATATTATGTGCCTCATAATGTCATTGCAACATGTAAAAATAAATCACTGTATTAAATTGGTAGGCTGACAGGCCTTTTAGTTCATGAATTTGTGGTGCCTGGATACTTCCCTGAACAGAACATATTGGATCAGACATATTTTGTGAGTCTGCTGTGCAGCCTGAGCTCTGAACCATCATCTCATAGGGAAGGAAGTGAGGAAGAGGCTTTGGTCTCCTCCATTTATTATTCCAGAGCAGCTCAACATCCACAGCCCCCCAGATCTCATGTCACCCACGTGTTAAAAGGGGTGCACATGGGTGTAAATATCATCAGTGGATGTAAATATCAACAGTGGGTGTAAATATCATCAATGGCATTTACATATTGATGGAGATGACTGGTCAGGTGGAAGGTAAAATATTCATGAAGGCTTGTTGAAAGATTATTGTTGATCATCAGGTTTTAGTGAATAAATGCACCAGCTCTGGCTCAGGGTATTTCCAAAACTCAGGTGACTTATTTTACTGCTTTTTCATTTACAGGCTTTTCAATTATTTCAATAATTTTTAAATCTTTCTATGGAATTGGATCATTGTCTAGGTTTTAGGAGTGATATGTGGAATCCTAAACCACTCCAGATTGTTGCAGGTGTGACTACCCAGATCCTGATGAAGGTAAGTGGTGGAAAGATTGAAGCTGCAGGCACAAAAAAAAAAAAAAAAATCCTCTATCCAGCTAAACAGGTTAGCAGAAGACTGTTCTGTTCCCATTGCTCACATTTTATTCATGCATCCAGAAAAGCTAATGGCCAGGATATGTAGCTGCATATTTGACATGTTTCATGTGTTTATTATAAATTTAATGTGACTAAACTTTATCTTCTACTTGAGAATGCCTCCGCTACGTGATTCATTTTGATTACTTGGTACAAAAGTTTCTCGTAATATAACCCCCATTCTTCATTGTCCCAGATTCTCATTGATACAAATTCCTTGTATCATGAATTTTGTACGGATTCCTGACAAGGTCCCCCATGTCACTGAGCTTGTTAAGGTCTGTGCTGCTCCGTGTGGAACATCTGAAATCAATTTCAGTGCATTTGACCACTGTGCAGATGGAGCATTATTCATGCATTAGACTTTCTAAGTGGGGTAGAACAGAACCTCACATTTATTCCTTACAATTGTATCTGCATTTTTGTATTATATATGGTTCAGTAACCTTTTGTGGAAGACCAGAAGATGCCTCTGGAGGCAACACAATGTGCATCAGAACTGATTTATACTGTAACATCTGTCAACTTTTCCCTAGGACCTAGTTGTGCCAGGATACACATGTCATCTTTTCTAATGACTTTCTCCATTTCCAGTGTGCACTTTTTGGTTCAGGGATTTGTAGCTTGCAGTTTGGAGAGCGTTTTACCCCCAGGGTCAGCATTTTTATTAATGAAGTTCTGAAAATGGGGCATAGAAATGCTGTTGGAAAGCGTGGAAAGCACACATGCAACGAGCTTTGAAAATATTCCAAAAAAAGTTAATTTTCCTTCTGAAATTTAAAAAATATCCTCCAACCAACATCCAAATCTCTCTGTGTCTCCCAGTAGCAAGCAGAAGAGCTTAGAAGAGCAGATTTGTCTTATAGCACTGGACTGGAGCTGGATCTGTGGAATCTCATGTGAACATTTTGCCTACATGGATGCTGCATGTCTCCATCACTTTGGATAACCATTATTCAGTGTGCCAGGTGAGTGACAGGCAGGTACTCAGAGGAGTCACCTGAAGTCTAAAAGATTTATCACTTACTATTTCCCCTCTCAGTTTTATATCCATTACTCCTCTATTCTAATTTTTTATGCTATTTCCATGCTCTTAACTGAAGTAGAATTTCCATCCTGACCTCAGAATCCTTCCTTAGCAAACACCAAATACTAAAGCACCCTCTACTATAAAACAGTCACATTTTAGCTGGTGAGTTCAATCACACACAGGAAACTGAAAAATTGATCAGATCCACAAATGTTCCTTTACGAAGGAACTGTTCCCAGTATTAAAAACATGAACAGTGATTTCCTATTTCCTCCTGAAGAGTCTATTTGTATTAACATAATTAATATTTGCAATATTATATAACCTTTATTCAGTTCTATTGCCTATGAGCAGGATGTAAATATGAGCATTTTGTCATGACAGGTCTGATAATATCAATTTTTTGTGCTTCAGCTAAACTGTAACAGTTCTGAATTAAGTGTGTCAATGAGCAGGAATTTTTTCTTACAGGAAAATTGTGTTGAAATTACAATTTAAAAGAGAGTCTTATTTCATTCTGTCTAAAAATATCTTTGCTTCTATTTGTAAGTAGATTTGCCAACTGTAAAATGGCATTTTATTGTAATTTTCAATTTAAAATATTTTGGTTAATATTAGTTCCACCAAATAATAATTTTTAGGGCTATCCATAATGCATGCATACATACAAAGTAAAAATTAATATGAAAATGTAATTTAAGCTAAGCATGACTCCATTTTTCTTCACAGATTTTTAAGTCTGCACCATGTTTGGTGCCTTTTTGTGATGGCTGGCTTTACTGCTTTTATATTGATTCAGTTTAGCAGATTGACTTGTGTGTTAGAATGATTTAGGATGCTGTATTTTTTATTTTCCAGTTTAGCTCTCTCTTGTGTGTGAAAACACTCTGTGTAGTTGTAGGGCAGGTATTTCTGGGTTAACTAGGCTCAGCTCTATTTTAAGGGTTGAGCAGAATGCTGTGGTGCAACAGTTCCGTGTTCATTGCTGGATTTGAGGTGAAACTCCTGTTCCACCTGAGCTGCACTGGCTGTTCAGGGGATGGATCATCTCTCTGCCTTCTGGCAGCTGACTGTGTTCTAAATAATCTAATACTCATCAGTCCATGGGAAGAAATCTGATCTAATTAGCTTAATTAGCAGAGCTATCCAGGATAGGAGGCCTGGCTGCAGTCTCAGGCAGAGCAGAGTAAATGTAAAAGAAGAAGCTGAGTTTCTGCAGTAGAAAGGGTCCAGGGCTTGGCACATTCCCCTGGGACAGGGCAGGGTGAGCGATGGGAGCTCAGCCAAGCCTTTTCTCAGGAATTCTTGGTTTGCTCTGTGCAGCTCCTCACTGTGGCACTGAGCAGCCAGCGTGGCACCAGCAGCACTGCTGGGGTTTGCAGTTTGTGCACGGCCCCACGGCCTCTGGGATGGAGCTCCAAAAACACCTGGATGCTGAGAAAGCTTCATCAAAGCAGCATCCTTTAGCAGATCAGCCGAGTCTCCTCGTGTCCATTCTTTAATGCTTATTCATTTTGGAAATGGTCAGAACACAGGGACGTGACAGGACCTTTTCTGTTATCAAAATGAAACAAGCTCGTGGAATCAGAGAGTCATTTGGGTTGGAAAGACCTCCAAGATCAAGTCCAGCCTTTGACTGAGGTTTAGTTCACGTGGTGATGTTTCCCCAACTCAACCATTGCACTAAATGCCATGTCCAGTTGTTATGTCATTTTGTTGCAACAAGCAAAAAGGAAATTTACATGTTTTTTCTTTCTTTTCTTTATAATCACATTTTTACAAACAGCTGACCCGTGCAATCTAGTATTAGATCATTTAGTGGAAACTAATTTGCCACTTTGGGGCCAGAGAATCATACTTTACTCAATATCTAGCTCAAAAATCCATGGAAAGTGAATATATTAATGCCTTTCTAACTGTGGTTTAATTTAAATTTGTTAATTATTGCCATTTCTACAAGCATCCTTTGTGTTACAATGCACAAAGAACAACATTTAAGAAAAATGAGTGCTCTCTCTTGAGATGTGCCCAGTTGGGATGGATAATGGTGCCACATTACCCTCAGAAGGTCAATGGGGTTGGAATGTTGTGTGGAGCTGGATCAGCCAACACTGACTTCCCATTAACTTTCTGTTCCAGCTGTCCTATGCACAAATCTTCAGACTGAAGCTGTGGGTATAATTCCTTTTATTGTTTTGGTCAAGGGAAAGGATTTTTGCCTGTAAACATTCCAAAAAACTTGTGTGTGGCTGCCAAGCCGAGTGATCTGCCTGGCATTTGTGAGTTAATGAAAGAGCTGCTTTAGCCTTGGACCTGGATTTCCAAACACAGAATCTGGAGAGGAATGTTGCAAATGTAATGTCACCCAAGCCTCTCCTAATGAGAATTTACATAAAGAATGACCCTGTGGAATTGCAGCAATGTATGGTGCTGCTGTTCAGGAGAATGGAATTGCTTCTCCAGCTCAGAGCAACTTAAAAGTAGGGACTGGAAGGTTTTGGTCTTGGGGGACAAAGTAAGTGCTTTTCACTCTATCAAGCCATTCATGGAGCTGAAGCAGCTTCTGTGGGGAGCTGCTACCAGGAAGAAAGGCTGAGGTTATTGGAATATGCCCAATACAGTGAAAAAAAAATGTGCAGGCTTTATTTCATTGTGATTTTCAATGGAGAAATCATCACAAGGTGAATGCATTTTTAGAGGACAGTGGTACATATAAATAAAATAATAAAACAGCATGAAAAGCAAGATCTTATGCCTGAAACTTTCAGTATTCCTAGGTGATGACTAATCCAAGTACAATTATAAATCTACTTCTGGGGCTGGTATTGCCCATGTTTAACCTGCTGGGATCACATGAATAGACAGACTGAAGATACAGAAAGTGGGAGAACAAGGACTCTCCCAGCTATGCAGAGTTTCCAGATGAAGAGCTCAGAGATTTCCTCTATAGTTATTAAGGAGAAAGATGCACATCAGGAGAATGGTGGTGGTATAAGAGGAGTTGTGCTCTGCAAGTCCTGCATTTTATTTTTGGCAGTGCACAGAATCTGCAGTTCCTTTTAACTCCACTGAGCTTGAAGAACGAAGGACAGCTCTAGGTTTGATAGTGTTTCACTCCTATTCCTACCTTGTCAGCTTATGGAACAACTGTTTGCTAATTGCTTTAGGAGAAAAGACAAAAATGAAGGCTGGTATAAAATGCAAAGCAGTATTTCAGAGTTACTGGCTGGAATCTTTCCTGACGTGTTTGAGTTTCCATCTGTGTGTTTATGTAATGTAAAACATGAAATGGGAATATAAGTGTACCAAAAATAATTTTAAAAGAATCGTTGACAAACTCATCTGGTATAAATACATATAACACACATATAGATATAGATAAATACACACTCCAAAGTTCCTGGAGTGGGAATATTTGCTAAATTAGGAGTTTGCAGTGGTGCTAATTGCAGTGGTCCTGCAATACATCACCATCATTGATGCTGAGAAAATTCTCCCAGGCACAATGAGGGTTAATGTTTGATATTGAAACACTTCATTTATATTTTCTTAGCTCACTTTTGTTTCAGCCTGGAAGTGTAATCAAAGTCCAGGTTAGATTTTCTGGTGCCATGAGCTGTTTGGAGGTGGATTTATGAAAATGGCAGGCTTTTAAAAACACACAGCTTGGTCAAAAAGGATTTGTTACCTCAGAAAGCTTTGCAAGTCGAAATTGCCCACCACCCCTCTGAAAGAGCTTTATAGGAAAATGCACATCCTCCTCCTCATAGAAATGAAAAAAAAAAAAAAAAAAAAAGAGACAGGAATGAAGTGATTTCCACAGGGCCATAAACTGGGATTGGAATCAAAATTATTCCAGGGTAGTTTGTGCTTTGTGCCCAATGCCTGCAGTCCCCAGGCCTGGCTGTCACTGCTGGAATTACTGGTCCTGGGAGCTGTTTCTCCATCAATGACAGGCGTAGTTTACAGCCTCAGCTTATTCAGAAACAAGTTTTGTGCATGAGGTCCCCTTTTTTTTAATCTGTCCAACGTGTCACTTCTAGATATAAATTGTGATTGAAAGATTTGGTTCAGATTGTTTCCAGTGAAAATGTCGCCTCTATAAATTGTTCCATGAAATATTTCCATTTTCTTCAGCAAATATCAAGTGTTTTTCTGGCACCTGGGGGAAAAAAATTCTTCCTTTCAATGAATATTACTGCTTCAAGCAATTGCATGGTGTAATACCTTTTATTTAGCTGATTTGTAAAGGTTGAGGAGAGGATCAGACTTTCATTTCTTTCTGCTTCTGGTGAAGTCAAAAGTGATACTGTCACCAAGGTTAAGGGAAAAAGGTTTTGATCCTGACTGAAATCAGGGGTCTCCACCTGAAAATGTTCAATTCAGAGGAGTTCTGCCAGCAGCTGGAACGCTGGAATCCTGGGGTTCCTTGGTTCCTGTGACCCAGCTGATCAGCCCTTTCCTGAGACTAATAAAGAGTGAAAATAACACCTGGCCTTGGTGCCTTCCTCAAGGCTCTCACACAGAGCCACTAAAGAGATCAAACAAACACTTTGGGAGAGCTGAGGGATGATTCTCTTTGAGCCATGCCAAAATCATGCACCTTAATTATCCCAGTTTTTGATGAATGCAGACCTTCTGCAGGAACCTTTAGCACGAGGAGGCTCCAGAGCTGCCTCTGGCAGGAGAAGGTTTATAGCTGCTTCTCAGCATATTTGAAAGAAGATTATTGCTGCTGACGCATTGCAAAAAGGTAACATTTGTGTGCATCAGTGGCTTAATTGCTTTCTATTGTACCACATCCCATAAAATGACAAACCTCATCAATAAAAAAATGCCGTAAAGGAGGTACTTTGGGATTTGTCTCGCTGTGGGGAACTGGAGGTACTTAATAATGTTGAGTAGCTATTTCCAGTGGCAGGTAGGAGGAGTTGCTGCTTCTTATTGGAAAACTGCAGATTGTGCATGATTTTTAAACGTCTTTTTTTTTTTTTCCTTGTTTTCTAATTTCCCAGATAAAGGAAGAAATCAGTCATGACACCTTTAGGAAAAAAAAAAAAAAGTAGGAAGAAAAATCTGTTCAGAAGTGAGCAAATAAATGCTGGGGGGGGGGGGGGGAAGAGAATTTTGGAAAAATTAACATGAAATTTTGTATTTTGGGAGGGCAGGGGGGACTCTTAGCAGCAGAGAGTTACATCATAAGAGATTTAAATTAAATCATAAGATATATAAGGCCATAAATCAGAAGAGAGGGCCAGAAGGGAGGAGCAGTCCCAGGTGGGGCTGGGGGTCCCAGGTGAGCCTGGGGTTTCCAGGTGATGCTGGTGGTCCCAGGTGAGCCTGGTGGCTCCAGGTGAAGCTTTTGGTTCCAGGTGGGGCTGGTGGCCCCAGGTGATGCTGGTGGCTCCAGGTGAGGCTGGGGTTTCCAGGTGATGCTGGTGGCTCCAGGTGAGGCTGGGGTTTCCAGGTGATGCTGGTGGTCCCAGGTGAGCCTGGTGGCTCCAGGTGAGGCTTTTGGTTCCAGGTGAGGCTGGGGTTTCCAGGTGATGCTGGTGGCTCCAGGTGAGGCTGGGGTTTCCAGGTGGGGCTGGAGCTGGAGGCTTTTGGCCGAGCAGGGCTGGAGGCTTTGGCACCTCTCTGCAGCAGCACCTCCAGGTCAGTGGCAGTTCAGCTGCCTTGGTGATCTCGTTAACAGCTTCAATTTGTTCTTTTTTCCATTTCTATAAACACAGGGCTGTCGGTTCTCTTCAGGCAAAATGGGGCTGAGGGAAGCCTCAACAAGGGTACAAAGTATTTCCATGACCTGTGACTTCCTTTTTCTCTTCCTTTTTGCAAATCCAAGAACAAATACAATTTTCTGTTCAAGTGCTGTTAAACACACCTACCGAGTGTGCACTTCATTCTAGAGGGGTGAAACATATTACAGAATGAAGAAAATAAAATAAATTCTGATCACCAGTTTCATTTAAAGATAGTTTTAGTTACCTTAGATGTAATTAGTCATGTTCTTTTCAACATTGATAGGAATAATCCTGTTTATTGAGGCTTCTGTTCTGATGCCTGTAAATGTGCAGCTATGACCTAGTTCCACCAGAAATAAAGCACTCTTAATGCTACATTTTTGCCTGCTACAATTAGTGATGCTCTTAACTATAGAACCTATTTCTCTGAATGAGACTTACACAATTTTGCTTTCATAGTAATGTTCTTCCTGCTCAAGGAAAAGATCAGATGTTCAGGAATGTTCTTTTTCTCTAGTCTTGACATAGAAGGATGGAAAGAATCAGAGAATTAAGGAAAAAAATACTGCATTTATATTATTTATGTATTTGTCTTTGCATTTAGGACAGGAACTCTTTTTGGACATACATTTAATAGATCAAGGAGAACTGACTTTGGAGTAGATAGGCTTCAAGGCACATGTTCTGTACCTTTAACCTTTCTTTGTTAAAGCAAAATTAATCTTTCCTTCTTCAATTTTCTCCAAAGGTTACCATCTGTACCACGGCAGAAGCGTGATGAAAAGTAGAAAAGGCAACAGAAAGGGATATTGAGAAAGCAGAAAAGATTGAAACCCAGCAGGAGCGCTGCAGGAATTTAACTTTGCTGCTCGGCCCTGATCTGTCCCCGTGCACGTTCTGTAAATTCTGTAACGCCCTGGCCTCGGTTCATCGGTGAAAATGAAGAGCCAGAGGCGGGTGGAGCTGCCCCAGGGCTCTGTCTGTCTGTCCAGCACTTGGGGTTGTGTTCTCCTCCTTTTTGGCAGAGTTTTCTTTGAACCAAGCGGGTTCATCCTGCTGCTGTTTCCAGATTTCCTCCGCTCTCATGTGGGTGGGTTTGCAGTTTGAGTTTTAGCAGTGGGTGGGTTACAAATTGACCTACACTTCCACTGAACTGCAAAAAAACCCTGTTAATATTACATTGTTATGGGGCAGATATGAAAGCTGCTGTTGGAATTAAAATCCATAGCGTTCAATTATTTTGCATGTTGATTAATTCTGTTTATCTGAGAATGCCTCTGAATTTCAGGGAGAATTATGTCTTCATTTAAATTTGTCTGAAATACTGAGACTTTATGAATGTTATAACAGATAATTGTTGGGAAGAGTTGCTCATTGTTTTCTTGCTATTTGCAAGCTTCGCTGTACCAATTGCTATTTTACCAGACTTCTACAAATATTAAAAGGTTGTTCTTTTTTTTCCTCTGAAAACACATTTTTTTGATTACATTAATTTTTGGGTATATTGTCAAATCCTTTGCTACTTTTGTGGTGATTATTAGCAGTAGGATTTCTTTTGGATGTAAAATAACTTTCAAATGTGTGACTTTTTAGGTGGCAGACAATGCTTTTCTGGCTGCCTCCTGTTGCTCTAAATTAACTTCAAATTTTTAAATCAAGGACTTTAGGAAGGCTGCCCTTACATAAAGTAATCACTGATGAAACTACCATTGATTAACTGTTGGCCTTTCATTGATTGCACATTTTCAGTTCCACGGGAAGATTTCAAACTTTATTTGTGTAGTATTTCTAAACCATAAAAGAGCATTTTGTCTACTGCATGCATTATGGCATTATTGTCAGATGTAAATCAGGAAGAGGGAAGAAATTTTCCTCCCTTGAAGCGCCAGGAATTTTGATATAGTTTGTTCCAGATTTGCTAAAATAAGTTTTTAATGCTATTCTCTTGAAATGGATGCATTCAGTGAGGTCCCAGGTGGGTGTTGCTGATCTCTGCCAGCTGGAAGGCAGCAAGGAGGAGGTTTAAAGAACTCCTGTCCTTTCCAGGTGAGGCTACAGAGCCATCAGAGCTGGCAGAGACCTTCAGGACCTCTTGTCCAGCTCCAGCAGGTCCCAAGAGCCACGTGCAGAACTCCTCTCCAGGCCCTCCTGAGGAGCTGCTGCTCTGCACCTCTTGCTGCCCAAAAAGATTTCAGCTCATCCTTTTAGAAACCTCAGTGTGCAGAGAAGCAAGCAGCTGACCTTTCTTCCCAATATTTTCACCATTATCTCATCAAGGTTAAGCCAAGGAATTCCCTTCAACTCACACCTCCCACAGCTGGAGTGCAGCTGGATTTTTCTGCACTTTTGAGCCCTGGGCATCATTTTTCCTCAGCTCTTTGATTCAGGTGATTGTTTTGCAGCCTCCCAGCTATACCCTTGGCTCTTTGCAAACTCCTGCTCCAACAGAAGGCCAAGATTGTTCTTTTCATAGGAGCCAACCAGGTTGTGTCACTCATAAATGCAGGGTTCATGCTGGCTGCTGACAAATCCCCATGGGGAATGGGGTCTTGTGCTCCATCCTGAACTTGCAAAGCTGAACCCGGTTTGTGCCACTTCATTCTCTTTGCTTTCATTTCAGAAATTCTGCCTTTTTGAGGTCATTCCTGTCCTGTGGCTGTGAGCAGAGCTCTCCAGCGTGCCCATTGCTCGGGATTGGATCTCCCAGACCTCCTGCCTGCCTGAAATTCCACCTCACGTACCATCCCCTCCAAATACTCCAGTACATTTCTTATTCTTTGAAAACATTTATTTATTTATTCCCCACCTACTTCCCCTTTCAGCTTTTGCTTTGCAGGAGCTGGGCTGCTCTGAGAGCAGACGAGGAGCAGAAATGGGGTGCCTGCAGCTGGGATGTCCTGGGGTGCAGTGGGGGCTGGTGTGGCAGCTGGGATCTGCAGGATCCACTCTGGGTCTGTTTCTGCAGTAAATTCAGAAAGAGTGGCTTCAACCAGCACCTGATCATGTTTCTTCTGTTTGTTTGGGGATTCTATTCCACTGTGGCTAAGGTTGGACACGGTTTTTGTTCTTCCTCTCAGGCAGGGACGTATCAGCAGTTTTAAGAGTAGTAATAAATGTAAATTAACGAGTGAAAAACTCTAAATAATTCACAGTGTTGTCATGCTGAGATCACATTTAGGTGACTTGGGGGTTTCAGGCGGGTTATCTGTGATGGGGGTTAGGAGCATTGGGCTGTTATGGGATGCTCACCTGAGCTGGTAAAGGGTGACAAAACCAGAGGTAGATTAGCCCAGGGAGCCGTGCAGCACACAGCACTGAGAAGATACAACCTCAGATTGTTTGGGGTTTTTCCCTAGGAAAAGCAAGGGAAACAGTGAAGTTACAAGGAAACAAATAGAGGTGTTGGCTTGCAGAAGCTAAATAAATAATGAGCAGCTCCCAGCCGCGCAGATTTTATTATTGAAAGAACAGATTTTGTGTTATTGGGTTGGCTTAAACCCTTTTGGTTCATAATTTATGATAGAACTTTATAGTTAACACTTGTAGAAGGGAAAGAGTGGCAGAGATTTACGACTCTCAAAACCACGTAACATATTTTGGCAAATAATGTGGAGCAACTATCATTTCAAATAATGAAGATACTTAAATAAGGTAATAGATTATTCCTGTTATCATGTTACTGCATATATTTTGCCCAGTAAAGTTGACATGAAATGACAATTTTATTGTGATCTTCTTCACAAAATTTTATTGCTGTAATTTGTAGCATGGTTATAAACTTGTGACTGGGATAGAAAATAGATGCTGGGAGAAACTTTCAAAATCAAATAGAACCTGTTTGCATCTGTAAAATTATGGTCATATTTTACAACTTTTCTTTATTTGAGCATATTGGCTTTGGCAGATTGTTAATTTTGCTTTTAGGGTGTGCAATCAAAGTTTAAAAAATGTTTTTATTGAGGCTGTTAGAATCAGAACTTGCTACGTGGGGCCGGTAAGCCACGTTTGTTCTTCTCAAAGTAGTTACAGTCCAGAGCTGAATTGCTAAATTATATGAGAGGTTTCTAAATAGAGTAATGATTTTATTGTTCAAATATATGTGGGAGAAGCTTAAAATGGAGAGATTATACCTTGCCAAGTGCACTTACAGAAGAGAGACATTAATTATCTCTCATAAAATGTCTCTGATTTCTCAAATCTAGCAACTTTAAAACAAAAAGTCTGACATAAGCAGGGATTGTGCAGCATTTAATTGTTAGTTTCATCAAATACGTGGGAGGCAAAGGGAAAATTGGGCAGAAATACACAGAGAGGACATGGCCTTGAATACCTGAATCCTTTGTTTCACTTATTTCAAAGTATATTTATAGCAGAGTCTGCAGCCAGTAACAACAAATGTACTCCGTGAGAGAGCATTTGGAATTAATTGCATTAAATAATTACTGTTATATTCTGAATCATGAATTCTTAACCAAGTAACCTGCTTGTATGCAATGATGCTCAAGAACTTAACATATATATTCTTAGTTCTCTCTTTAGCATTCCACAGTCCTTAGTGAAGCCTTTTCAGAGTGATGCCTATTAAAAATAAATGTTAGTGTTTCAGGAAAGTGTACATGTTTAAAGGTGATTCATGGTTTCTTTTATAAAAATGAGAATTGTGTACTGCAGGACGAGTTCAGGAAGTATGAAAGCACTTTACAAAGGAAAGAGATTGAGTTTGGTGTAAAATATTAAAGCTTTATTCTGACAGATCTGTTTTTATTTAAATTTTTATTGAATTTTTTCTTTGAAGTAGCAACAAGAGACCCACACTGTTGGCAGATAAACGATGCTGTGCTGAATGAGTGGCTACTTAACCCTAGAACTGTCAGACACCATTATTCTCAATGTCAAGGAGCTGGAAAGCTTTATGCAGTGTTTTCTGTTCTTCAAGTTAAATTGGTCAAATTTCTGTTCTTTTATACGTTTCTATGCCACAGCCACGTGTGATATCTAGACTAGCTCAGCAGGGAGTGCTGGGTTTGGCTCTAGACCTGCTTACAACATGAGCCCAAATTGTGCTTCAGGTTATCTTGGAAGCTCAAGCAGCAGAGCCCGAAGCACTGATGTTGTTCTCCTTTTGCTCTGGGCTTTAAAATCTCCTGGTATCTGAAGCAGCCCTGCTGTTGTCCTGATTAGTAAATATAACAATGGAAACTCCTCTCAGGAGCACAGAGTGTGATTCTGTGAGAGCGAGACTTTGCAAAATGTGAGATTCTACTTCCACAATTGATATTTACCTGTTAAAATCGAGGTTCATATCTGTGTTTTCAGTTAGGGGTGAGCATGATGTGCATTTCTGATGATTGCTGTCACAAAAGGCTGGTTCATTCCTTTAGTATTGACAAATATTTCAGTGCTGGTATTCAAGTGTGTATCATGGGAACCTTCATGAGGATTTTTTATATTAAAGGCATTTGGTAATTCTTGGATGATGGTTGTAATAGTTCATTCTAGCAATCATTCTCTGTTCCTTTAGTTCCTTTTCACTCACACTTGGCAGGCATTCCACTCATGTTTTGAGGTTCAGGAACTCAGTTCTTTTACCCTGAGGTTCTGTGGTTATCTTTGCATCTATCCTTAACATTATCTGATCAGAAGCCCTGCACAGATTCTTGTAATAAACTCTAACATATTCTCTTCATTTGCTCACATCCTTAATTTACTTCCCAAGAAGAAAACTCATCACATCAGTGAAGTGATGAAAGAGGGTGAGTTTTAAGACCTTGAGAAATCAAGACAGAGATGTGGGAGCTGCCATTTGAGCGATTTCTATTCCAGCGACTCAGAGTGCTTATGACTGAATTCCTTGGCTGCAAACCCGTAGAAACCAGTGAGTTGTGTTCAATCTGAGAAGTATTTTACAAGGAATTATGCTCAGGTAACAAGTGTGATGGGGTGGTCAGAGCACCAGTGCGTTTATGGTGTGGAAATTGGTGACAATGGCCACAAAGAAGTTCCAAAACTGATGAGGAGAGGCTCCTGCACCGAGTCAGTCCCCTCCCCTTCTCCATCCTGATTTGCTCTTTTTTATATATAACCATAAAACTGGTGGTGAAAGAGTGGTTAATGACAAGTGGGTACTTCACCCATTCCACCACTCGAACCGGGGACACAATTTTCCCTGCTGCATTTTCCAAAGCTCCGATTCACTCGGCAGAAAGGCGAAATGCCCTGCGCAGGCAGAGCTGTGGTACCTGAGTGCTGTGGCTGAACAGCAGGAAAGGAGAAAGCAGGTGCTAAACAGCACCAATTAGCATTTGTGTACCAAGTGATGAGGTGTTAAACACAGCCTCACGCAGAGGTGTCACAGCCCCGGCCAAGGGATCTGTAGGAACCTGTTATATAAATAATACACATGATAGAAACCACGCTGGAGCATAAAGGGCTTCAAACACCAAATGTCCTGGTCACAATCACAGCGACTCATTTAGCTGGACTTGCGTTTTTGGGAGATTTGCGGGTGTTTGCATTCAGAACCAATGCATGGAATGAGAAATGAGTGGTTAATTATCAGATAATATTGTAATCATTTCAAAACAAACGATTGCTTCCTTTCTGCTGTGCCAGTGTAGCCTTAAAATTCGATGTCATATTTTCTTTTGTCACTTCCATCATTTACTATGTGTTTCTTTTTATTCCTTTGCTTGCAGTGAAAGCTGGAACGTTTGATTTAGAGTTCTTGGTTTAAATTGTTGTCATGCTCTGCTGCTTTTCCCACTCTGAAGTTATCGGGTTCTATTAGAGACTGTGATCTTCTCTTTCATTTTTATGCCATATATTCTTTATGATCATTTAATGAATGCACTTAACAGTAATACATGGGAATCTGATAGTCATGCATCTTTCATGATTTTTTTCCTTCAACTTTTGCTCTCCATTTCATGCCCCAGGCATGGCTTGAACTTTTTTCCTTCCTATTAACAATATAACCTTCATTGTCTCAATTTTCATGTTGTTGTCTTCGGGAAAACTGAAGGATTGAGTCCCCAGTAGAAGAGCTTGCTACTTTTGACTACTGCTATTTATGCTTTGTAATATCCAAGTATTTTCAATTACAATAGAGTAAAGAAAGTGTTATTAAAATAACATACTGTTTTTGGTTTTTTTTTTTTTTGTTTTGTTTTTGTTTTGTTTGGTTTGGTTTTTTTTTTTTTTTTAATTATTTTTTTTCTTGGTAGTTTTATGAGAAGTGGACGAGTTAGAATCTGCCATTCATCCAGGAGATGACTCTGGGTGTTTTTATGAGAACTGTTCTCAGACACTTTCCTGCACTGCATTCATCTCTTCCTCTTCCCAGCTCTCACTTGGCAGTAGCCCCTTGCATGAAACCCAATCACCCTTAATCACCCAATCTTTTACCATCATTATGCAAATAAATGTTCGTAAAAAGCTTAGTTCTGGAATTAATTTGCGAGTCTCTCTTGAAAAATAATTAAACATCTAAATGTGAAGACCTAAAAGTCTCTGAAATGCTCTTATCCCACCTGATCTCGCCTGCCCTTGCTCTGTGCCCAGGTAAAGCTCCAGGCAGGTTCTGGTGTGTGATAATCTCAGTCGTGTCTTGCCCCGTGTTGGTTTTTCTGCCGGTTTGACTTCACAGCTTTTTGAAGATGTGCCCAAAGTTGGGTGACACGAGGCAGGCTGAGAAATGGAAGAGTCCCTGTGAGAAGTGTGGGACTCAAGCCAGCATTCTACTTTAGGTCATCTATAAATCAAATGCATTACCCAGCGCATTGTCAATTGTACTTTAATCTCATGATAAAATATTACAGTTATGGCCGTAGCAAATGAGAGTATAATAAAGTTTAGAAGGAGGAATGGAACACTGCTCAGCATAGTTCTTCTCCACCCTGCATGGCAAGCAAATATTCTTTATTACCTTCTTTATTTTTCATTATATTTTGTGTATTTCAATCAGCACATTACAGAGACTGATTCTGCTGGTGCTGGCCGTGCCTGGACCTCACTGATTTTTAGCCCAGAGACTGAGGCAATGCGACCTCTGTAATTTCCCACTGACTGGTTATTCCCAGTGGGCAGCAGTACCAGAAACTTCAAAGCATCTCCTTTTGCCCATTTGCTCAGGCACAACAAGAGGGAATTTGAGGGAAGGGTTGGATGAACTCTTCAGATCCTGCCACCCCCGAGACTCACGGCGAGCTGGTTTAACCTGCACAGAAAGGTGGGATTTTATTTGACTTTACACTGAGCTACAGCCTTAATACAAAACTCATACCTTAGAAAAAAGGGTGTGTATCTACGGGGGAGGATGTGAGCTGGCATATATGCAGACTTTTTTTTTTTTAAATTGTTTTAATTTTTAAAGATTTTTTGCATTTGATGATGAATGAGCCATTCATTGCCATAAGTTTGCCACATTCCTGGCTGATTTGCCAGGTGCTGAGAATTTCAGAAAGCATATCAGGTTACAGACCCTTTATATAAATCAATCCTTATAAAATTGTTTCAGAAATCTACTTTCCTGTAGATTCAAAATTAATTAACACCTTCCAATTAATTAGATTTCTGAAAATATGGTGAGGTGGGCAAATTGTGCTGTACTGTATTATCTGAAGGTTGAGTGACTTAACTGTTAAGTCTCATGTGAAAGAAAAAACTGAAAAGAAGAAAAAGCAGGAAAAGTTATATGCTACTTTTCTACAATAACTTATTTCTTTTATTTAAGAAAAATTAGTTGCTTCTTGATTCTTATGGTCCCTGAAGCATTATAATGGTTAGGATTTCAAGAAAAGTAGACAGTAATTTTATTGCGTGCTTTGTTCCTCTTTTAGTTCAGATTGTTAGCAAATAATGTGGATAGAGATCAGATTTAGCACATTTCCAACACTGCATTGAAACCTTCCTCAGAGGTGGCTCTGGGATTTTGGGAAGGGAAGGAGCACCAGATGGTGTTCATTAGTGTCCACTCAGATAATAGCAGAGCACTCATTGCTGGTAGGCCTTGAGACATTAAA
Source organism: Dicaeum eximium (assembly GCA_013396995.1). Taxonomy (NCBI): domain Eukaryota; kingdom Metazoa; phylum Chordata; class Aves; order Passeriformes; family Dicaeidae; genus Dicaeum; species Dicaeum eximium. The sequence goes on from VWZP01003405.1 coordinate 1,213,540, forward strand.
TAATAAATCTTCCTTGTTGCGGTGTAATTAACCGGTAAAATGTTAAGTGAGGCCTCCTTGGATGCTTTACGTGAGATTTAGAATATGGGGAAAGGATTTTGGGTGTTTCCTCCCAGTTCCTGCATGAAATCTTGGCTGAGGTGAAGATTTGAGGCAGCTCCCCGAGGGGGCAGGGATGGAATAAATGGATTACCCTGAGTTGCCATTGGTGTTTTGGGACACTTTGGGACACTCTCCTGTCCGGCTGCTGCTGGGGTTAAACCCTCTGCTGAGGGAATTTATCAGCGAGGTATCCCTGTATCAGGGCAAGGCTTAATATCTCATTTTTCCAATAATAGGTCACTTTGTTCCCACACATGTTAACCACAAAGTTCATTTTCTCCTTTCTGGTTGCGTTAGAGACGCGAGGCAAACTTCCCAACAAATGGAACTGACTAATGTTCAAAATCTGGTGTGAGGGAGTTGAATTTTCATAGCTTAATTAGTGTCAGCAGGCTGCCAATTAATTAATGGAATTCTTTTGTGCTATCTCCAGCTGTATTTAATTAGACTGGTTATAGAGGAAAGAAGGGTACTGTATGAATTCAGCGAGGTGATGAAGCTTTTTTTGGAAATTGTGCTTTATACCTTGTTAAAGGCGTTTGGTTTCCTTTCAAACTCTAAATTCGTCACATTCCGCAAACGAGGACAGTGTGTTCTGTCACCAAATAAGTGGTTGGTGAGGTTATTAGCTTTATGATATGACATGGAAGTATTTCTGGATTACAGTGTTTTAGACAAACCGTTGAAGTTCACGAGACAAAGAAAACAAAACAACAGTGTGATTAATTAAAAATGTATTTGTTAAGATCCAAGCTAGATGCTGGTATAATCCAACCTAAAGATATGGTATTTTATAAGAGGTCTGTATTAAATTACAGCAGGGAAGACCAGATCTTTCTCCTTTTTTTAAATTTTTTGTTAATTTAAGACTTAAAAATACATGATCTAAAAGTAACAGGCTATGGGTTAAAGTGCTGCACAAGTCAAAACTTATTACAAAAATCAGAATATCTATATTGTGGGATTTATAGTAACAGAATTTGTATCTTATGATAGAATGAACTTTTAGTGTCTCTCCATAGTTCATAGTTGGCTTTCCAGTTACTCCCAGCACACCCATATTGAATATAGTGATTACTGTCAACTTTGTTTGAAATAGAAATTATATTTAAAACAAATAACAATTAAAAACCACAGCAACAAACAAAACCAGAAACAAAATTACAGAAAATTAACTAACCAACCAAAACATGCCAGAAGAAAATAAAATGTAGGAACTTTTTTTTTTTGGTAATAAAGTAACAACGATTATCACAGATATCTTTATTTTCTTGATTTTCTAACAAATTTAGCACCAATTTTCTGCATTTTTCTCTTTCATACTTAAGCACCTTTTACGGTTATTCCATTTCACCATAAATGGAAGGGCCCACCCTGAGCTTTGATAACAAATGTGGCAGATTTCAGCATTTCAGTGGACAAAAGTTTTCAAACGTTAGCAAAAGGCATCACTTTGTGCAAATTTTAGTCCTTGAGGGCCATTTTCGAGCACAAGAGTACTTAACTCCATTCCTTTATTGAAAAGTGATCAATCAAATAGGTGCCAGTAAAAATAGAGCTCCGTGTTTGGAGCAGATTAAATTGAAGGTGTAGCTTTATTTCCTTGCCCAGCCTGAGCTGTGCACAGCACCCTGTGAGCTGTGAGCTGTGAGCTGGGGTGGGGATTTATCCAGCAGAGGCAAACTGAGCCCATCATTTGACAATCACAACACGAACAGCCACTTTTGGGGGTGTGAGCACAAACCTGCCCGTGCTGCTCACACAGGCATGGGGAGATCCCAAATTAGGATGGGTTTAATGCTCTTGCTGAACTCTTTCATCTCTGTGGGGGGAAAAGAGCCATTCCACTGTAGCTTTATTTCCTTTCCCAGACTGAGCTGTGCACAGCACCCTGTGAGCTGGGGCAGGGGATTTATCCAGCAGTCAAACTGAGCCCATCATTTGACACTCACAGCACAAACAGCCTCAGAGCAGGGTTCAGATATCACATTTCGGGGTGTGAGCACAAACCTGCCCGTGCTGCTCACACAGGCATGGGGAGATCCCAAATTAGGATGGGTTTAATGCTCTTGCTGAACTCTTCCATCGCTGTGGAGGAAAAAGAGCCATTCCGCTGTAGGAAGTGCCTTTCCATATTTATGTATCCACGTTAATCTCTGCAGGATCATGCCAAAACATTATTGTTTAAAGAGCCTGTGTGCAGCTGGGAGCAGCTGTTTACTTCCTGTGCATTTTGTGATGATCTTGTCAGCTCATCACCGAGTTCCTTGGGCATCTCCATCCAGGTGCACTCAAATTACAGTCACTGCAAATTACATCCTTACCTTGGCAAAGCCTCCTTCCTTCTGCACCAGCACAAGAGCTCCAGCTAGAATAATTCACTAACTAGAAAATTCACTCCACTGATTTTTTAATATTAAACAATACAGGCATTTAAGATATTATTTATATCTCTTAGCAAGGGAGAGTAATGGAAGGAACACCCTGCATGACTGAATCCAGTTTCCTACTGGTGCAGCCAGGCATGGGAGAGGGATTGTAAAATAAATTGATCCAGCTACATCTCAAAAGCAGTTAGGATCTGTATGTTGACTCTGCTGCTTCGGAATGCTGGAATGCTGCTCCAGAACAACACAGCCCCGGGAACTTCCATTTCACTTCAATTTATTTGTGAACTCATTGACCTTCGTTTGTCTCGCTGCATTCAGGAGCATCATTGCTTTATGGAATCCCTGATTCTCCCTTAAAAACTTCCGTTTTTAGGCCTCTTTAATATCTCTGTCAAACTGTTTCCTCCTGTGTGGTGAAGGTGATGAAGCAATGTGGAAATGGCTGGAACAGGAGGGTGTGCTTTAATTCCTCCTCCTTTAATTATTGTTCACTGCTGCTGCTGCTGTCAGAGCTCCCTCTCAAGTGTTAATACACAGAGCCCCTAAAAGCCATTCCTTTCAATTAGGTGAGAAAATCGTCACTTTTGGACTGAAGAGCCACGTGTTTGTAAAGGAATCAAAACTCCAGGTGCAGCTCCTGAGGATTCCTGTGAACGCTCCATTGGTGATGCTGCGCTCACAGGCAGGCTGGTGCATCTCTGCTGCTGCACCCGAGCTGATCCTGCTTAGGGCAGCATTTCCTCTGCCCTTCTGCTGCACAGGGCCAGAACAGAGTGCAGTGCTGATAATGTGCCCACTAAATCTGTTCTTTATCGTTCAGTGGGGAGGTAGTTGACTATTTTATTGTGAGAAAGTCTTGCACTTGAAAGTTAAAGGGGCAGTGATAGCTTTTAGGCCTCCCATTTCAGTAAAATCCTCCTCTTGGCATTTATTTGTTTTATGTTATCACTTTATATGCTCTAGAAATAACGGCTTATTAATATATACCTAGTTAGAGACAGAGAGGTGACTTATCTAAGTACGTATTTATTCTCATTTTGAAATAGAGTCGAATCTGAAAAGCTGTGTAGCTTTTTAGAACCTTGTTGGGGTTTTTTTAGAAAGTTTTGGAGCAGAATCACTCAGAGCTGCCTGTGCCTGACGCTGCCTTTATTAGAGTGACGCTGAGGTTGTGTTTTCAGCTCTCAGTAAGGATTATGGTGGTTGTTTTATCTTTATTACTAAGCCATGGAGTGCTATTTCAGTCCCTGTGTTTGGGAATCATGCAGAAAACTGTGAATGAGGGGGGAGGCAAACCTGAGTTTTCTGTGTAAAACAAAGCAAAGCTGGTTGTTTTTTTGGTTGTTTTTTTTTTCTTTTGTTTCAAAATGAGGGAAGAGCAAAAAATAAAGGGCAAAAAATCTGCTCACACTCCTATTGTGAAGAGCTGCTTGGATCTATAAACATATTAAATGTCTTTCCAGGTGGTCACTGCTTTCCTCTGCTATTTGCATGTTCTACTTTGATTGTCCTGCCCACAGCAGTGAAATAAAAGTGTGTAAAGGTCTGAGGCTGAGCCCTTCCTCATCAGAAGAACCAGCTGAAGTAATGCAGCTCCCAAAAGCAAAACAGGAGAGGGATTGGCTCAAAGGGTTGTGCATCAGAAGGTTGGGGCTTTTTATTTATTGTGATATTTATTGGTGATATTTACTGATATTATTGTGTGGTTTATTGGTGATATTTGCGGATTATTTATTTCATTTGCAGTCCTGGCTGCTCTGGCAGTGGGTGTAAAACCTGCTCATGAGCTGGAAGTCCAGTGCCTTCCTTCCACCACACTGGATCAGGACAGATGGCTCCATATTATCTCTCTATTGCCAGTTTGAATCAAACATAAATGTTGCTTTTTCAGCTCCTCTGAGATGAAGTGAGAGAATTCAGGTTTTTCTTCTCAGTAGGGACTTTATTTTTGTAACAGCAGTGCTGGATTCCCTTATCATATCCTTCCCTATCTTCCTAAACATTGTTATTTTGACTTCATCATTGCCACTGAATGGCAACATACACCAATATGAACTTGAACAGTTCATCAGCAGTGTTCTTAAAGCTATTGGAAGAAATTTTGTCACTCGGTCAAGTAAAAAAAGAAAATACTAATAGGACTGAAGTTATGTTTAATATACAAAACTGCAAATCCAATAACTTGCCTTTTAAAACTAAAAACAAATTAAATAAACTTTCCCTTTTCTGTTATAAAATTCCCAGAATCTGGATTAAACTGACATTTTATGTACATGGTCTGTTCTGAATTACAGCTTTCCCACAGGTGGCAGAATTTCAAACCAAAAATGGAAGCAAATGGTCCCTCTCTCTGCAGTCTTTATCCATATTTGTGACAAACATGTGATAAATTGGATTTTTTGTGCTAAAATGCTCTTTCCTCTGCATGTTCTGGATGCTTTCTGTGCAAAAAATATATTAAAAAAATTCCAAGTGCTGCCAAATAACAACTTCTGATTTTTGTGCTTGACTAGGAGTGGTTCCCTTCTTCCAAAATATAAAATCTCCTTCCCAAATGTCACACAGACTGTTTGGTCTTTTAGCTCCAAACCTGTCACATTTCAATTTTCTTCTACCTGATGGGATTCAGGCTGCCAGATTTTGCAAATACGCTTAAACAAATTAAAAAGAAACCATATAGAAAAGGCTGCCTATTGAAGGAAGCAGATCAGGAGAATCACACCTCCAATCTGACTGAAAGACCCACATGAGAGGCATTTTACCCTTGTGTTAAGGAGCTCAACTGTCTCAAAAGTTGCAGTTCTATCGTGTGCACTGAAATTTGGGTGAAAAAATGACAGTAAAAGTGCTTTCTCCTGTTTTTAAAATGCTGTTTGGCAAACACTGCTGGTCAATGTAAAGCTGTTGAGATACAGTATTTATTATTTTTTTTCTTTTTAGCCCAAGTAGCTCACCAAAATTTTCAGTTTCCTGCTCAGTTGCTCTCTGGAGGAGAAGTGGGGGATGAATTCCTGTGAATCCCTGCAGGCAGCAAGACCTGGACCAGAACTCAGGCTGTTCCAGGCTGCTCCTGGTCAGGCTGTTGCCCAAAATTTCATATTTCTTATCGTTTCCCAGCTCCTCTGGGCTCTTCAGCATCCTACTCGTGTTCTTCCTGCTCTTCATCCATCCTTCCTCACTGGCCCTGTGGAGATCAGCTTGTCAGGGATGTGGTGCCATGAGGGGATTTTTACTGGTGCCTTTTCATGTGCAGGTGTTTGATAATTCTGCTCTTTCAGGGGTCCTGAATGGAGGCACACAACTTTCAACGTTGCCTTCAGCAAGTTTTGACTGTTGTGAGATGGATTAATTGCTCCTGAGCTTCAGAAAACAGGTGCCTTTTATTTTTTTGGCATCTGGTCCTCCAGCTTGGAGCCAAAGTGCTGCAGACTCATCTATCTGGGAAAAGGGAATGTGTGGTGATGTAAAAAATGAGGCAGTGCTCAATCTAACCATGAGCTTTATGGGTTTTATGCAGATGAGCACTGACCTGTGTTTCATGAGTCATTAATATCTCAGTTCTGAAGACCTGCTCATGTGACTTAACTATATAAATATATAAATATATACATATATAGTGTCTCAATCTTGTAAAGAAGACAAAAAGAAGATGTTCATGTGATGTGGATAACTTGGGATCAACTGGAGTGACCCAGACAGGTTCTTGTGCACAGACCCCACCTTGCCAGGTTGGAGTAAGGGGGTGAAAAATTGAGGGGCTGCACCTCTGGGAGCAGCTGCTTTTGGCTTCATTAATAAGCCCTTTCAACTTACAAGACGAGTTGCAAAGGTTATTGAAAGAAAATGCTGGCCCTGATTTGTGGCTGCTGACTAAGTAGATTTCTGTCTGTGTATCAGAATTTCCATTAGTGTCAAAATTTTTAAATTTTATAGCCTGCATAACTTCTCCCTGAGAATTGCAGTCGGTTCATTGTAACAAATAAAATCACAGGAAAATAAGTGCTTTTTCACAGATCACAGATTATTCAATTGATGCTTTAACATAAAAATCCAGCATTTAAGATGTATGTTATTACTGTCACTTTGGCTTTAAAGAAGCTTCTCAAAAAGTCCTTTCACTTTAAAACTGCCTAAGTGCCTCACACTACACAGAATAAGGTAAATCTAACTTTGAACTATCGAACAGCAGGACAAAACCTGCCCATTAATAGACCAAGGAAATGATTGGGAGAAAAATGGAGTAGCTGAGTTTAGAGAAACTTGTACTTTTTTCTTAATGAGCAGTTTAACTGCCAATTGATCGGTCATTCAGCATTACAGTAAATGGTCAATGAAATATATAATGGTGCAAGACTGCTCTTTAACAAGACTAAATCTTGCAGCAATCAGGAATGCTTAAGGCAGAAAAATACAGGCAGAGCAAATTTCTCTCTGTGCTTAATTGAAAAAAAAAATGTATAAAAGGAGCAATAAGAGCCATTGAGGCAGGTAATTTATGGTGTTCCTTATTGTGGTGGTGGCACACTGGTCATGAAATTCCCATCTTGTGCTTTTGTCTTCTGATTGTTTATTTCATGCCAAAGGATTTTTTACTGTTGGATTTTAGTCAAACCTGGCTGCTGGAGAATGGCTGAGCTCTTAAGGCCTTGAGCTCACAAATCCCAAGGAACTTGCTGACTTTCACACCTGGGAGCTTGAGGCAGCAACGCAAACGGGTGAAACTCCAAATGCTGGTGTGAGTTGCAATATTAATTCCTACATTAACACTTAGGCTAAGACTGAATGCAGGGCAGAATTTCTATTTTTATAAATGAAAAAAAAAAATTAGTTGTTGAAAGGAAAACTTAGATCTTAATCAAGTAAAAATCAGAGCCAATGCTCTCTTGTTGAACCAGCATTGAGTGGAATTGCTCTTCTCCACAATGATCCTGGGAGGCCAAGAAAGCCAAAACTTGCATATAAAAGCAGCTTTTGAGTGACTCTGGTGTAGTTTCCATTGATAGTGAGAGGAATGATGGGTTCATCTTCACAGACAAGCTGTGGGTCTGCTGGTAGATAAAACCAGCACTGAGAGATAAAAGAAACCATGGGAAGGATTCCACTCATTGATGAATGGAAAAAAAGATATTTTTTTTACAAACAAACTGTAGGTTTGCTGATAAATGAAATGGGATATTGAAAGATGAAAGAAACAATGGGGAAAAAACATAAGTTCCATAAGAATTAAAAATTAAAAGGAAGGGTTATACATTGGAGGGGAATCTCAGGTGTCAGTCTGTGCCTCTCAAGTACCTCAGCCAATGGGGAAAGAGAGAGGGAAATTGGGATAAAAAGGAGGAAACTGGGATAAAAAGGAGGCTGCAAAAATTGGAGAGCCCCCAGGGGAATGGCTCATGGCCTCTCCCTTTATTCAGGTAAAGTGAAAGGATTCCTCTGTCTCCTTTTTGGACACAAACCTCTGGTGGTTGAGGATTAATTTTTCCTGACAATAGTTCTGATCTTCAGGAGGGCTTGGACTTCTGGGCACCCTCTCCTTATCTCTGGGTGTTGGGAGGATGGGAGAAGCCCTGTCCCTCTGCACTGTCACCCAGAGCTGTACCTGCCCAGCCCAGTGGCTCTTAGCAGGTGCAAATAATGGATCCAATATTCAAGGGCTCTGCAAAACGTACAGGGGGGTTTGGAAATTGCAGTATTAAACAAACTAATTATGATAGCATTAAAAACTCTTCTGCGTGCACAGCTTTAATTAAATTTGATTTTGTACCTCACAGAGCTGTCTCTGGGCTTTGTGAAGAGTGGTAGTTCTGGCATTGATTAAGACTGAATGTGATTAACATTAATTATTGATTAAACTTCCCCATATCTTCACATAGTATCAAAGAGAGATTTATTGATGAACTCTGAAAGGTCTCACAACTGCACTTGCTATGCTGTAATTCCTTTTGGCTACACCTAAAGTGGGTATTTCACAGGATATCTCAGTTCCTTGGGAAAATGAGTGTAGAGTCCATCTCCTCAACATGATCAGCTCGGGCAAGTTAAATATTCCTGAAATATCCATCTTTACTGAAGCATAAGGTTGTGCTGTGGAGTGCTTGGAAATTTTTTAGGGGTGAGAGGAGGAGGGAAATGAAGCAGTGAAGACACCAGGTCAGGACACAAACCTGAGATGTAGGAGAGGCAGTTCTGCTTCTATTCCTGGAATAGAATTCCACACCATTTCAGGCAGTCCTGTGGTTCTCTGTTTGTGATTGGTTTCAAATAGATTCTCTTGGTTTTTTAACACCTTGCTGGTGTTAAAATAAAAGCATTGGAAAATGCTTTGCCTTCGACAAATCATATTGCAGCAAAAAAAAAAAAAATCAACAATTTAAGATGAATGCATGAATAAATAATGCTCGTGAGAAAAATGCTATAAAATTGATCTTCTGAACCTTTGGGAATTGGAATGACTGTTACATTGGATTGTTAATTATGGAAGTCTGTTGTAGAATTCCGTCTTCAAATAAATTTTCATCAATTGTAATTTTTCACGGGGAAACGAAACAGCAATTTACGACCTTTTCAGATTAATTGATCTGCCTACTTATCAACTCTCCCCTGTGCTTGGGAAACATTCAAATGGCGTCTTGTGAATGGAACCAAGAACAATGGTTCTGTTAAATAAAGGAGGATGCAACGGTGAGATAAAGGAGGTGCTGCTTTAAAAGGTGATTGTGTGACCAGTGCACCTCCAGGCACGGAGCTCCAGGTGGGAATTCCAGACCCAAACAAGAGGGGATGGATGGGATGACTCTGAGGCTCAGGGGGGAAGAAACCTCCCTTTCCACACTGGTTAGACAATTTTGGAGTGCTATTCATGACCTTCCCTATGCTTTCTATGGGGAACTCATCACCCAAATTACTGAAATTCCCGGATAAAAATGTTCTCCCCAGATGGGAATGAACACAAAACGAAGAATTTTGGACTGTTTCCAAGTGTGTTAATTTACCTGCTCTTTCGATGGAAAGAAATAATATTAATGACTTTGAAGTTGGCATATTTGTTTTTCTTTGTGAAAAGCCAGGAAAAAAAAAAAAAAGGTAGCTCTAGCTAGCATTGTTTAAAGCAGGGTGATAACCATTTTTCAATATCCAGATAATGGAATGTTTCTTTGGGAACAAGTGTACCAGCACTGGCAAAACACAACGTGCTTGGTAACACCATGGAAGGTCACCAGCACGCTGCTGTCACTGCTGAGTTGTGGCATTATTTTAATTGGGTTTTGCCCACTGATCTGCAGGATCAATTCACAGAACATGCCAGAGAACACGAGGCTTTGACTCGAGCCCAGGCTCCCCACCCAGCACAATTAAAGTTTGCCTTAATCCCAGCCTAGGACAGGGGATTTGGTGGCAGCTCGAGGACAGACGCAGCTGGACACTTGACACAGAATATTGTAGTCAATTATTCTGTATTAATGTTTAAGGTGCACTGAGAAAAGCAGCGTAGGCCTGTGTGATTTGGCCAGTTTGGGTCATTGAGTTCAGGACTGAGGCACTGAAAAGTGAATTATTTGTGGACTTTATTTTCTCCACTTGTTTGCCTCTGTCCCGTGTGAAGTGATTGATGTGCAGAACTCACACATAAGAAGAAAAATGTTTGCTTTTACTGTAGATTCATCTTTGGAAATGGAACAGCAACCCCACATTCACTTTGCCACGTCCACATCAGCCCAGGCTGTAGTCAGCTCCTCCTGTGTGTGTTTCATTTTTCTGTTGCATGATGAGATTTCTGGTTTGTGCTCCTGCTTTTCTGGGGCTTTTGATCACGTTGAGTTATTTCAGAAGGAGAAGTTCAGCAGGTGTGTTGGAAGGCTTGTAGTAACAGAGTAGTAATGTACAAAGTGTGTTTCTGAATCTGACTTTGTAACATCAAGGGCAAGATTCTTTGCATGAAATCTTTAGATTATTATTTTATATTTCTATAACTGATTTTAACTTTTATAAACAGAATTGTAAGAAGAAAGTTGGGGGTTTTTTTACAGATGTTTTTCCTTAAATCTTCTACAAGCTGGCAATAAGGAGCAATGCTTTACTTTCCAGCATCTCTGATTTTATTTTCCATGTCAGCATTGCAGCATTAGCCATGCTTCTGCAGCTGAATCATTCTTTAACTTATTTTTGAGCATTCTGTAGACTGCAGAAATAGAACCTTTGGTAGTAATTGCTCCCATGTATGTATATATTGAGGGCTGAAAGTGAATTATTTTCCCTGTACCTTTAAAACAAATTTTATGCTCTGAATTGAAGGTGTCTTAAGAGGAACGATGCAGTGAAAATTCATCAATTCTGCTTCTGGTTTCTTTGTTTCCTACAGCTTTCCCTCGTTAATGTGGGACGTAGCTTGCAGTTCTCTATGTAATTAATGAATAAATGATGCCAAGTAATTCGCTGAGTTGAGACACTCAAAGAGAGGGTTTCTTAATAATAGGAATTTCTTCAATTATGTGGCCACTATTTATAAGTAGAGATAGAAGTGCAGATGAGAATACAAGAGATGAAGAATTCTTTGTTAAGGAATAGCTACAACTAATGAGATAACACTATCTGATGGCTGAAGGGATCTCTGTGCTGGTCTGTGCCCCTCTGAGATGGGTTTTTTGTGTCTTTCCAGGTAAGAGCTGTGTCCCTCTGAGATGGGCTTTTTGTGTCCCCCCAGGTAAGATCTGTGTCTTTCTGAGATGGGTTTTTTTGTCCCTCCCCAGGTAAGAGCTGTGTCCCTCTGAGATGGGGTTTTTGTGTCCCCCCAGGTAAGATCTGTGTCTCTCTGAGATGGGTTTTTTTGTGTCTCGCAGGTAAGATCTGTGTCTTTCTGAGATGGGTTTTTTGTCCCTCCCCAGGTAAGAGCTGTGTCCCTCTGAGATGGGGTTTCTGTGTCTCTCTGAGATGGGGTTTTTGTGTCCCACCAGGTAAGATCTGTGTCTTTCTGAGATGGGGTTTTTGTGTCTCCCCAGGTGAGCAGTGACCTGATCTGGACCCTGCAGGAGTACCAGGAGCAACCCCTCCTGCAGGACTCTTTGCACATTCTCAGTTAAAATGTGCAAACAGCCAAAGCTGTGGCACTCTGGGCAGCTGGGAGAAGCAGGGGATGAAATGTGTGTGCAAGGAAAGGAAATGCATCAGTTCACTCCTGAGGAGCCTCCTCAGGGTTTGTGAGCAGTGCCATGAGCCCACAGCTATTCCAGCAGGGAATACTGGCAGTCTGCAAACCCACCAGCACAATGTGACAGATTTAAACGGAAATGTAAAGCATTTCCTCTGAAAAAAAAAAAACCTCGTGTGAGGTGGAAGGTATGAAGGTATCAAATATTTTAACTGCTAAAAGCTCTAGGGAGCTGATGTTCCTAGGCAGGCTTTTTGTGTATCAATGAGCGCCTCAGACAAAGGAAAACCAGAACGGACAGGTTTAGCTTGGAGACTTGGAAATAATTATATTCCAACCAGTCTTAAGAAGGAACATAGAGAGTGTATTAACAATGGATCATGACATAGATTCTAGCACTTAGATGTAACTGCTCATGTAAATTACCAGAAGCAGGTTTTGTGATCCTCTAAGTTTTGTACAGTCATTCACAGCTCATTAAACCTTCTGCAGCGCTGTCATTCACTAAACACAAAGGTAGCTTGGGAAATGCATAATTGAAGTGTTTTAGGCAGACTGCTGTAGCTACATTTCTAAACAGTAACCATTTTACCTGTGGTTTTGTGGAATAAGGAGTAGTGCAGATAATGGATAAGATCCCAGTGCGTCCCAGAAGCTTTGGCCTTTTATTGAACCTGGTAGACCTTCCCAATGTTTGAGCCTTCGTTGTCAAAGTATTCTGGGTACTGAAACAGTGTGGTCCTCCTCTCCTGCTAATGCTTAGGTTAATATCATAATATCAGAATATGATCTTGTGGTCACTTGGCAATGAAGTTAAATCAGGTGCGTATCGAACCTGTGCTCAAACACAGTGTGGAGTTTATAATTTATTTTGTATCAAAGTCTTAATTAACCAGGAAAACGCCTTGATGTGTGGGATTGCCTGCTCCTGTCTACCTCCCTTCTCAGCTGCCGGCCAGTTTGCAGTGGGAGCCTCGCCCACCCGACACCAGTCGCCCTCCCATCCTAAATGAGCATCAGCACCCATCATTGTCTCCTTGGCAGCCCGGGCGCACTTTCTCAGGGAAGAAGAATGGATGGCAGGACACTGGTCCCGAATGAGGTGAGAAGTGGCCACAGACAGCCCCAGAACCTGTGGGTCTCACGCTTTAGAGGGATGTTAGCATTTCACACTGACAAAGCCTCGCTCCTGACTTGGGAGGGCTCTAACGCAGCTGACTTCGGAACTTTTATCCCGAATTCTTTTGTGCTTGCCTGACAGAAAATACAGATTCATGCGTTTAATGAAAGCCTCAGAGCAGCTGCCTTGACTTATTCCAGGCTGCTCACCCTCACTCTTCCTATAGTCCTTCACTACAACTCTGACAAATGTAATGGAGCAGCTCTGTTTTCAAGGACTTTTTCTCCCCATTCTGTTCTATTTCCTGGTCCCATGATTGCCCGTGTTGCATAAATATTAATTCAGTGATAATCTCTCACTTGGTTTGAACTAATTCGTTTGCTCTCCAAGTTCTCTCTACCACAGGTGTGTTTCTGGGAATCCTTTGTGCAGTGACTTCTTCCATTCAGCCCCGTGGAGGAGAATGTCCCTTCCCTGGGACACCGTTGTGACAATCTGCCTGCTCCCAGGAAACTCCTGTGCCCTGGAGCTGCACAAAGCAAACCTGCCTTTGTGGGACATCCGTGCCTTTGTTCAGGTGGTGTTACAGATCCATATTATAGTATTGGCTTTTTGCAAATATTAAAATGGATTCCATATGTGTGGTGGTAAAGTAACTTTGCTATAGGGATATAGTTTTTATTTCTGGTGTTAACTAAAACTTAGAGGTGTCTGATACAGATATGCTTGTGTTAAAATGCCTGCTTGGTTGGGATAATATCCAAGGAACAGCTGATGAGGACCTGCCCCTGATGTGGCAGCTATCAGCACTCACTGTCTGCAGAAAGCCCAACAAATGCAGGTGATGTAAAACCACAACCAGAAATGCTCTAGAAAGGCAGACCTGAGGAGGAGCCATGCTAAACAGTTCTTGGAACATGGAAACGAGTTTTAAGAAAAGTTTAAACATGCAACAGCTGATGCAATAGAAATGGTACACAAAGGGTGTTTCCAAAGCAGCAGGTGCTGCTGAGTGCCAGGATGCACGGGCTGTAAATCTTTGCTCTGCTGTCTCTGTCTCCTGTTGTCCTTTATTAAACTTTCAGATTTTACCAGGAAACTGAACCGTGTTTTTCACAGGTGGGCTGCAGCACAGTTCTCACATCGTATCAGTGCTCATTAAAAACCCCACAAAATGCCACATGAGAGATTGGGACCTCGTGGTGTGAAGCTCCAGGGAACCCAGGGCCCCTCGGCACGAGCTGTCTGAAATTTGTGATTCACTCCTTGGACAGTGCAGTAATTAGCACTGCACACAGAACAGTGTGGGTTTGTCCCTTGCAAGGTCCAGATTTAAAATACTCTTTCTATTTCTACATCACTGGCTGTGACCAGATGGAATAATGGGGTTTTCCCTCTTCTCAGGAGAACACGTTTGTGTTCTGAGCTTCCTGCCCCGACCTCCTCTCGCTCCCCTTGCAGCAGGTTCTGTGTTCCCCTCCTGTGCAGTGAAGTGTCCTCAGAGTGGCTTTGTCTTCCAGGTGATGACTTTGCTGGGTTTTACCTGCCATGCTCATGTAATTTAAGCACCTAAATCTGCAGTTTGCTGTCTGCTCCCCTGGATCTGAGATGCTGCTGCTGCTCGAGAGGAGTTTTGTTCTCTCTGGTAGCATCAGCCCGAGGATGATCTGGAGCAGCTTGGCAGGGAACAAACAAGGCTGAATAAAAATGGTTGTAACCATGAATATTTGAGCTCAGTGGCCACAGCAGGGTCAGAGGCAGCACCAGAGGAAGGGTGGGAGGGTGCAGGAGGAGCACCAGTGACAAATGAAAGGTCACATTTCTCAGTGACAGCCCAAGGCATGGGCAGCTGGAGCTTTGTGCAGCCGTGGGACCAGGCTCTGGAAAAAACGAGTTAGGGGCTTCTGAAACAGAAATTCTTGTCCCTAAAGCATTCCACATCAATTCAGAATTCCTTTGCTCGCGTTTTTTGGGATGTATGTATCCCAAAATACTTCATCATGTTTGCAACAGCATTTTTGAAAGTTTTTGGTGCTTGAACAAAGCAGGGCACGCTCCAGTGGTGCTGCTCTGTGCTTTAATTCTGCATTTAGTGCTAATGATAAAATCTTTCTTTCCAAGCTCAAAGCAGGCTTTTATATGTGTGAATGTTCTTGTTTTCCATTGCTAGTCAATGCAGTGTATTGTTTGCCTAATTAATGTAATTATTGCTAATTATGTAATTACTGTAAATACGTGTAATCAGTGATTCTAATTTGTAATTATAGAATTTTGATGTTTATTTGTGCAAAAGTGCTTACAAAACTTAGACGAAAAATTAGTTGTATGCAGCAGGTAATTTTAAAAATGTGTAAGAACGAAATTGCACTTTTTTTTTTGCCAACTGCCAAAAATAAATTAGTTCTCATTATTTACTAATTGGGCATGCCTTTTTTTTTTTTTTATAAAAGGTAATAATTACATTACAGCAGCCTAAAACTAATTTTCTCTCCTCTTATGTTATAGCTTAAATGAATTAGCAAAATATTGGATTAGCAGAGTGTAGGTGCCAAATTTAACCTGTAATTGCAGTAGCCAGTTGAAGTGAAATTACAGCACAAAAATTCCAACCAAAAAAAGATAAAAATGCTTTTGCTAAACTCCCTTTCCTCCACCCCACTATAGGAAGTAGGTTATTTTCAGACAACTGGCTATTGCTTTCAATGCAGACATAAAGCTTCTGCTAGGGAGAGTGTAATTACCCAGTGGAAAAAAAAAGTCAGATGGAAATTAGCTTCTTACCATCTGCATATCATGAAATACTTGGCCTATTTGCATATTCTCAGTTCTCCTTCTTCCCCATCCATGGAAACCAGAGGAATTCCTGCAGCCTTAAAATTCTGCTCGGGTCTCTTTAAGCAGAGATCAATAACTTTGGGTTTCAGTCCAATTTTTGTTTATTTTTATTATAGCTGTTGGTGGCTGATATTTATATCCTCTTATTTTGTTGGAGAGAATCTGTTCTGGTGCTATGCAAATTGTTTGCTTTTTTAATTTGGTAACCAAACTGGAAGTTAAAGAAACTCAATCAAATCCATCCTCACTGCATTTTCCCATTTCCAAATAATCAACAAGAAACCCTCGAAAATTTCTTTTGGGGGAAATTTGTTTGGGTTTGCCAGGTAGAGAAAGGCCTCAGAAAGTCAGGAAGGTCTGGGGCTTTGAAATGATGGTGGGAGCATTTTCCATGCCAGTTTTTCCTTAAACAGGCAGGTTGTTTCCATTGAGGGTGCTTTGATCTCATCCATTTGAGCTCTTCTTGCTTTCTCAGGTACTTTAGGACTGAGAAGTTGGGGTTTATCCGTGGAGTTTCTGGGCCTTGGCACTCAAAACCTTTCTGGAGTGAGCCATAATTTGTCATTTTGCTCCCTACCTGATGTAGAAGGGGTTTTGATACAAGGATAAATTTCAGAAGTGCGTCTATTTGTGACATTTAATTATAACATGCACAGTAGTTTAATCATGGTTTAGTGGGTTATAAACCTCAAGTCTTTTGAGTCTTGCCTTTTAAATGTTTGCCCTGGTCTTTAGCTTGGAGCAGAACATTTCTTCTGGATTATATGTGAAATTTCCTGTTACCCACACAGAGCTTAAAAACCCCCAACCCTATAAACATCTTCATTAAATGATGCCTTGAAGCAGTGACTTCCATGTGTTAATTATGTATTATATTAAAAAAATCTGTTTTAATAATTACTTCCCAGTTTCCATTAGCCCTCAGATCATTTATGATGAGATGGTGAATTTTGATTAACATAATTCATTATCTTATATACCTGTCATATCCTTTCCTGAATCAATGCATGGAACATGATTTTTTTTTTTTTATAACTTCTTGTTGAAAAACCATGTCATTAGTTTGACTGATTAATTTAAAGGATGGTGTTATAATCTAAAAAATGCTGAATAACACAAGGTCTGAACCAGAACAGCATTGGCCTGTAAGCATGGATGTGATTTCTAAATTCTTAGCATTTCAGTTTTGTGATCTGACCAAAATGTTGAAATATTTAATATCTCTAAATACCAGAGATCAATCAAATGACCTTGTAATATACTCTCAGTAGATTTTTACAAGAAAGGAGTGAAGCTGAAAGGGCTGTTAAACATCTTCAGTGGGTGGTTTCCGTGCAGATTGATGATGCCAGCTCTGAGATCACCCTTAGTGCTCACAAGGCTGCAAAATTCTGTGACAAAACAAAGCTGCTGCTCTGGGCTTCTCTTTATTCTGCCCTGCTGGGAGATGCTTCTACACAGAGTCATTGGCTAGAAAAGAGTTACTGTGAATATCTGGATTTTGGGCAAAGAAACAGAATTATTTAATTGTTAACAAAATTTATGTAGTGCTGTGCATTTACATAACAGTTTATAAACATTGACATGCTTCCTGCCCTGAAGAAATGAAGGAAGGAAAATAACTTAATTTTTTTGATTTTTTTTTAAAAGTGGGTCAGTGCCAGAGGTGCACTAATTACAGAACAGCCATTGGCTAGACAGTTGATGTATTATTTTGGAGAAATCTTAGTATCTCACATTTCTTATCTCCCATCAATATATTGCAATTGTTTCAGGGTGAATGGTAAGTCAAAAATTATTTTTCTTGAACATTTTGCCTTCATCCAGTTTGCCTCTATCACAAGCTACTGTCTCTTAGAGTTTTCTTGATGGTTGTGTTTGCATTTCCTCTCTCTATTACAACATTGGAAAACTGCTCTGGAAATAATACACATTTTTGAAGAGATCAAAGGATATAATTTTTCTCTGTAGTTTTGGACGAAAGCGTGATTGTAGCACAGCGTCAGACTATGGAGTGTTAAAGGATTTGAAACAGAAAGCTCAGCCAATATTCATCTGTGTTTAAGCCCAAAAAGACAAAATTTGCTATGTGTTACGTTTTTATAAATGTAAGGCTTTCCTCTGCAATCAGCAGAACATCATTGCAAAGTGGCAGCACATGGGAGGAGAATCCGGGGGGAAATGTCTTCTGAGCTGCCTCACCAAACCCACTGGTGCCTTGGGAAGGCTGAGCTAGAACAGAGACCAGAGTTGCAGAATAAAGCAGGGATTTATTAAAAGAATTTCCTCCATGGATCCACCTTGGGCAGCACAAGAGCCCAGCCAGGGCTGCACCCAAGAGGAACCAAAATGGGCACAAAATGGACACCGGGCACGGCTCTGGCACTTTGATCAGTTCTGCTCCATTTGCACCTTGGAGTTCATTGTCCAATTCCAGCTTTAGCCCATCCAGTCCCATCCTTCTTGTTTTTCTCTCTTCAGCCCACGTTGTTTGTGCTCTTGGGCCTGAGGTTTGGATCATTTGTCCTTGGTCCCCAGCTGGAGAAGGAATTGTTTTGTCTCCCTGCTCTGTGCACAGAGCTCACCATGCCCTGATATGGAGCCCAGACCCACACACTAAAGCAGCACAGAACCTGAAAAATATAAAATCTAAAACCTGAGGCATCACCATCAGGCTCAGGCATCATCAAATTTCCCAGCCAGCTTTTCATCAGCTGCACCTGTGACACCTGAGATGTTGGGAAATGTGTGATGGCAAAGGGGCAGGGAGTGTCTGCTGCTGCATTTGTGTTTGTAAAAAACCACAAACACAAAAAACCAGCGCAGGGATGGCCTGAACCAGGCAGGGAGGAGCAGCTGGGTGTCCCTCAGCCACCAGGAACCTGCTGGTCCAGGGACAGCCACAGCCCAGCTGAAGGGGCTGATGCATTTACAGAGCCTGTTAACCAAGGAAGTGTGAAAAACACAAGCAAAGGTGAGCAGAAGTGACAAACAGGGTCTGGTGAAACGTGTGGTGATCTTGCTGGAGCCTTTGCCTCCCCACATTCCTCCCAAGGAGTACGGAGTGCGTTGCTCTCAACCTGCATATTAATGTGCTCAGAGTGTAAATGCAGTTACAGCCTGGGCAAAAAGGCTGTTAACTCGAAAATCTTATGAGCTGAGACCTGCAATTGCTCTCAAATGCTTTGAGAGACTGAGATAAATGGTATATTAGCAATTTATCAGATGGTGTTTAATCCCACAGCTTTCAGAGCAGACGGGTCTGGTGGAGGGAAGGAGGAGGTCAAGCCCAGTCTCTGAAGAAAGCAAGAACTTCATGGCTGGTGAGCAAAAGTCATTCTCATAAACTAAAAGTGCAATGTTATTTGCATGGTCAGCAGGGAAAAACTGGGAGGAAATATTCAGCTTTCAGGAAAACACTTTTTGGCTGTAGACTGATAAAATTGCAAGAGGCTGGAAACGATAAAGAATGGATGTGATGCACCATTATATTTATGTTCTAGGAATAGTAAACGTTGGAGTTTTGAATGCTCAGTTGTTAGTGTGAAATTATGCAACTATTAAATGTCTTAATTTGCATAATTTTTCTATCAAACAAGCCCAGTTTTGAGCACTTCCTCATCTGTCCATTTAGAGATAATGTGAGTTTTGATTACCCTTGAGCCTGAAGGGAAGGACTGTGCTCACAGCATGCAAACAGCCCCACAGAATCTCCTCTTCCTGCACAAACACAGGGCAAAACCAGAAATGCCTTTGTAGGTGGGGCCATGGCTACCCAGGTGTCTGTGGAAGGACAAACATCCAAAATTCATGTCACACGTGGCAGGGTAAAAGTAAAACTTTGCAGGTCAGGGTGGCATTTGGAAAGCTGGTGAGTGAAATTTTGATTTTTAGTTAATATATTAAATGGGAGCAATCAGCACTGCAAAGAAAACCTAGGAAAGGGAGGAGAGGATTGCGCTATTTGGTATTTTTATGTAAGTTCATGTCCTGGAAGTGTTTTACGTGGGTGGGAATGTGCATGCTTCCCTCTGAAACAATCCAAGTGCATGCAGGTAAACACCTGCTTTTCACTGTAGCCAATTTAATCTGAAGGGGTGTTGTGGTTAGATTCATGCTTTGAAATAATCCTTTGGAAAGTCAGATCCTGCATGGACAAGATTAATGGCATTACTCATGGCGTGACAAGCACAGATCCTTGCCCAGCTTCAGGAAACACCACAACAGTTTGAGAGATAAAAGATACGTATCCATTTCAGTGGAGCTTAAACAAGGAATCTCTTTTGTGCCTCTTTAAGCCACAAAAGCACACAGAGCTGCACACAGCATCCTTGCAGACCGCCTTTGTCTGGTGTTTAGGAGTGTTAAAGCGCCTCATACTGAGCCTGCAACTTAAGAACTTGTACGAGTCAACAGCTGTGACCTCAGCCAAGCAGGCAACTGAGTTTTCAGATAGCAAGCTGTGCCTCATTCTTCCTTGGCCAGAGCTATGTATATTTAATTAGTGTCCTCTCACCTTCATGCTACGTGTTTTCCCACTTGACGCTTCCTGGCATCAAAAGAATGTCCTTGAGAAAAAGTCAGGCCTATTGACTCCCGAGCACATTATTTGACTTGCTGTTCAAGTAGTCTGAAGGAAGAGCTGGAAATAATGAAAGACACTGCAGTGTGGAGCTGCTTTAACTGACAGTGTCAGGTGGGTCGAAGCTATTGAACAGTTCCTATTAAATTAGCTTACCTTCATCTCAGCTAGTTAAAGCTGGCATGCTGACAAATTAGTTGCTTTCTGTATATAAAAGAGGAGAGGCAGGATGAGATTCCCATTTTGTAGCTTAGTGACAGTAGATATGTCACATCACAAGGTCAATAACAATCTGTCCATGGAAGAAATGTAAATGTGTGCCTGGTGTCAATACATTCTGGATTAGATTGTGAAATATTCATTCCTATAGCAGATGAGCTCATTTGCACTAATAAAGACCACTTTATTCCAACCCAGTTAATTACAATGCCTTATATTGTCTGTTTTAAAATCTGATTACAGCTTTTGTTTGGCTTTTCCAATATTAGCTCTTGTGCATTCTATGTGCTGTTTCTGTCCAAAGAGTGTTAATAGAGAAAGTTAATGGACATGCCTGGAATGGGAAAAGGGTTAGGGGGACATTTATTTATTTATTTTTGCTCATCAGAGCAGATGGATTTTACAGTTTTCTTTAGAGGGAGACTCTGAAACTGTCATAGGCTGGGTTTGACATTCAAACAGAAAATAATATTTTGGTTGGTTGGTCGCTGTAGCTGTGGATTTTCTTATATGGCTAAACCCAGATTTTAGGAATAGAAATGCTTAAGAGGTAAAACTGTTTTTATCACTCTGTGCTATGCTGAGTGTTGGGCTGGGGGTACTTTGTTTCTCCTCTTGACACACTCCAGACTGCTTCACTGCTGGGTTTTGATCCTGAATTACTTTCTGCATAAAGGGCTGAACTTCACCCTTTAGGAGAAATCTCTGGTGAGGACATCATGACCTGTGCTTAGGCACAGCCAGAGCACACTGCTAATTACTGCAGCACTACCTGGTAATGTTCTCAGTCACATCACCATTTCCCACATGCCAGCGTGAGCATTTTAGATGTGTTGAAACAAAAGTGTTTTGAAATTTAATTACTGAAATCACCAGTTCAAATGACTATATCATTTTTGGAGGGATGGAGAGGTTTCTTCTTTATAGCTGTCCTTTGATAGGGCTGTTCAATTCTGTGAGCAATTTCTGTCTCTCCTCTTCATAATTTTTTAATTTTTTGGTTTTTTTAAATGAAAATATGTGAGTGCTGTAATTATGTCCTGGAGTACAATACTAAACTTGCTTCTGCTGTTTCCAGGATGTCTGCAAATCTGTGAAGTTTCATTACCACTGAATTTAGTCTTGCCAAGTCATTTGGGCACAAACCAAAGCTCCAATTGTGCCACTTAACTTCTGATCTGAAAAAGTGCTGTACTGCACAGGGCTTGGTTTGAGTAGAGGTGAAGACATTCACCATCTCAGTGGCTACTAAACCTAAAAGAAAACTTTAACATCTAACTTTCAAAGTCATAGCATTCTTTTTTTGACAAATTTTAAGAATCTTCCAGAGGCACAACATTTGAATCTCACTTTCCTCTGAGGAAGATTGTGCCAGCTGCAAGTGAACCTTCAGATGTGGACGGTTTTCATTTCTTTCCTTTATTTTTTCATTCATTCAACTGATCTAAGTAACTTGACTCACACCTATGAAAAGCTTCTCAGGTGGTCTCTCCGTGTCTTTCACTTCCAGCAACCTGTGAAAGGTTTGTGCTCAGTTCTCCAAAGAGTTTAGAAGGTGAGGTTTGCTTATTGATTATTTTTTTGGCATCATCTTCCTGCAGGCAAGCTGGGCTGTTTTCAGTGCTTTTTGCCATCTATTGCAGGGCCTGGATTCTGGATTCTGGAATCACACAAGGAGTTGTGTGTCCTTGGTGAGGATTGTGGCCATGCAGGAAAATTGACTTGCAGGAAGGCACAGCCTGCAGTGAACACCCTCATCTCTCCCATCACAATCCTCAGTGAATCTGCATTTTTTGTGCATCCTGTTATGCCAGAGAACCGTTTTACCCCGTGGTTTGATGTATGGAATAAGCAGTCTCTGCTTTTCCATCCACTCAAACTCAACCTCAGTGTCCATTCTCCAGCAGCTAAGCCCAGGAAAGAGCATCCTCACAGGTAGTGAAGCACTTGGGAATGGGCTAATTGATGTGGAAGTGAAAATATTAAATTAAAATATTAAAGCTCCTCTGCAGTTAGACCTTTAATACTGAGGATTTTTCTCACTGAGCAGGAAACAGCTGATGTGCAATACATTTCCCAGGATTTATCTTTGGAAACCCTCAGTGTATGACACTTTTGTTCTTGTGTAGGGAAGCTTTTATCAATATTTGTATCCATTTAAAAATTATGCATCTTTAGAAACTGAAAGCACAGTCAAATTGCATCAACATCTAACAGGGAAAACACACGAACCTCGTTATAAATAAATTATCTGGAGTAATAAGAGAGCTGGTGTTCCATGAGCCAACCATCAGCCTTGGTGTATACCTGCAGGCAGAAAAGAAATAAAGTCACTGCTATTCCATGCCTCAGATTCTGATGAACACAGAACAGAATGTGGAAATACAAAGATATTAAAAGTATAAATTTTTCATCTGGTGTGCTCAGCAAGCTTGTTCTTTCTGCCTTACCCCATCTTTGAAGCCTGTGAGTCTCTTTACTGAGGTTACTGAGCTGTCTTAATATTTTACATCAGCATTAGTTGGAAAGAGCACACAAAAGTTATCCCCAGGTAGTGGAGTCTGTAAATGAAGCAGCTCTCAGAAGATATTCAGAACACTTGTGATCCCCAGTTCCTGATGTCCTGTTTGTGTCTGTCTGCCTATTTTTATCAGAAAATATGGAGGACATGTTGGCAAATGCAGTGGAAATTTTTATTTTGTGGAGTTATCTATAGAAGCCGATTTTAATTTGTGCCGGGCAGAAATTTATTATTGGCAAGCAATTTTAATCAGAAGTGATATGACATCTGCTGTGGAGGTATGAAAGTGCATAAATATTTTTGTATTCTCAGTAGAAAAATAAACACTCCTGGAATATCTCCTCTGCAATTTTACTTCTAAAACATCCCCCTGCTTTTAGCAACAATTATTATTGACAGATACCACCTATCCTGTGGCACTCCCTTGAATCCAATTAACTGCAGAATCACGCCCTGAGGTATTGAGAATAACAACCCACACAAATATCACTTTTATTGGTCAGGAAAATGCTCCTTCTACTGGAGTTAGCAAAAGTGGATTCTTTTTCTTGCATGTGTTGTTTTGTTGGATCTCAGTTTTAGGGTTATCTCTAGAGGGAAAGCACAGAAGCTCAGGGAAAGAAGCACAGAACAAATTCCAGAGCTTTCCAGCTGTGAAAATGCAGTTTCACTGGAGTGTGTGTGGAAAAGGAGGCAGGTCCTTGAACTCCAGCTGCTTCTCAAAAGCTGTTTGGTTGTCCAAACATTATTCCATTATTCCAGCAAAATCCTGCCGATTTTTGTCTGCAGTGTGGATTATCTTCTTTCCTTTCATGCTTCCTAGTTTGTGATATCTTTCTCCTCCTGTGAAAAACAAATCAGAAAGAACCAAAAAAGTGACTAGATTCTTGTATGCCATCAGGAAAATTACTAGGGTGCTCTTTTTAAAGGATATTTTTTGCCTTTTCTTGAGGTTTTTATGTAGAAATAGAGGTATAAAAGTGACATGAAAGCCCTATACAAAAAATTTTCTTGTGCCTCTCTTTTCAGCAGAGCAAGGTAAAATAAGAATATGGTTCAATAATTAACTAATTGAAAAAAGCCATATTATTGGGTTATGGAAAGATATTTCTAGCTTAGACCAGGCTGAAATTCCCTGTTGTGGTGCATAAAAGAAACTTCAAAGTAACTTTGCTACTCAGCAAAACATTTGATCACATGATCATTGATTTTGGTGTTTCATAGCTATTTCTGTACTGTTTGAAAAGTCTTAAGTCTTATTTATTTAAAAAATAGTCTTATTTATTTAAAAAATATATAGTAATACTATAATAATAAGACTTATTTTTATTAAGAAATAAATATATTTTATTTATTTTAAAAATACCAGTGCCAAGCTCTGTGAAAGTCTCACTGGGAACAAATGAAGCTGCCTCCACAGTTAGCTGAAGTTAAGCAAAGGCTGTGCAGAGCACCTGCCTCAGGTGGTTCAAAGGGCAGAAGAAGGGCTCACTGCAC
Organism: Dicaeum eximium; assembly: GCA_013396995.1. Lineage (NCBI taxonomy): Eukaryota > Metazoa > Chordata > Aves > Passeriformes > Dicaeidae > Dicaeum > Dicaeum eximium. The sequence continues at coordinate 1,237,951 of VWZP01003405.1, forward strand.
AGTTTGTGTGGAGCTTGTCTGAAATCCTGCAGTGTCTCCTGAGGGAATCAGCTGGTCAAGGTGGCAGCAGTGACAGGAACCTGCCACCAGTGACATTTTGCTGTGAGCAGCAGTGGCTGGTGGCACAGATTTCAATTGAAAATTTCAATTTTCACAGATTTCATCCCATTTCTGTTGACAGAAGGGATATTGCAGTGTGCTGGGGGAGATGCTGCCCAGAAATCATCCTTATCCCCATCTGCTTTCAAAGCATTCAGCGAGCTCTGCAGCAACAAACCCAAACCTCCAGCACCTCATCCCAAGTGTGGCACAACATCCAGGGCAGAGCTGGTTTGGGCTGGGTCCCAAAAGCCTGTCTGGAAGCAGAAGCAGCTCCTCCTGGCCCAGGAAGGAAGGAGGGCTGCCAGAGGTGACCCCCTGGGAAGGCACCATGGGCACTGGAACCATTCCTTCCCTTGGGGAGCTGCAGATAGGAGGTGAAAAAACCCCACAGCTGAGTAATTCATGCTCCAGAGACAGAACTCAGACTGTAAGAGCTGGCAGCTGTTGGGGAGACATTTCATAACTGTACTGGAGTATGGGTGGGTAACAGCAAGAGCTTGAATCAAGCAAACTGAGGAAATAACTCATTCTCCAGTGATCAAACGGTAAATGTTTAAAATTTCTCTTTCACTTATCTCCTGCTCTCAGTTTCATGCAGATTTTCTGGTCACAAGTTTCACTAGACTGCTTTTATGTATTCAGACAGTGCTACTGAAGTGCTGCTGCTGAGCTTACAAGTTTCCTCAGAAAAGCCATGAAGCAGGGGCAAAATACTAATGGGCTGCTTAGACACCACTCCATCAAATATTTAACCTTTTTCATTTCTTCTTCACACACTGGTTGTTCCAGCAGCTCTACTTTAATTGTTTAGGGCTCAATTCTCACAGTGGTACACTTGTGACCCACTTTTGGTGCCATCCTGTCCTTAACAGGCGACATGGGAATGGCAGAACCGTGAGCAGCTTCCAGGTTTTTCTCGCTGCTCAGAGGATCTGCTGCTCCAGCATTCCTCTGATCCATCTGAAGAATTCTTCCAGCCACGTGCCTCAATTTCCACACAGCACTTTCTGATTTTGCCAGAGGTTGAAGGTAAAAGTTTGAGAAGAATAGATCTCTGTTTAGGAAGAGGGGTATTTCAGGCTTAATATTGGCCCCAAATTGACAATGAACCAGAGAAATTTTGTGTACAGAGTTCTGTTGATGTCCAGAGGTTCACAGTCAGTCTCAGTGAGCCTGGTGACTCAGGTGAGCTTCATCCATGATGTTTGCTGTCCTGGTTTGTTATTGGAAACTCACTGGCAGTATTAACTTATAGTAAGACCTACCAATATTAATGTTAATTTAAAATTATTGACGAGTAGCAGTTCCTGTAGAGAGATTTTGCTGGACACCAATACTTTAAAAAATAAATTACGGGAAATGTGGAGATTGTAATTCCATTGCTGAAGTTAGCAGCAATATGGGGCTTCTCTAACCTGATTTTTTACCCAGCCTCCTGGACCATGTGGTTGCTGGCAGTGGGAGGCTGCCATCCCCTCATTCTAATTCTGATGGAAATTGCTGCCCCATCCCTGCTCTGTGCAGTGCAGCTGGTAATAAACTGCCAGCTTGCTCCCATTTCCAAATGGCCTTATAAACTGCAGAAAATGCTTCATGTGAGGGAACAGAACCACTCCGTGCTTATCTGAATAGAACTGACAATTATAACCAAATCTGCTGCTCTTTTTCTCTTATATACTCTTGCAAGACAGAGAAGTGCTTATGTACAGAGTTTTATCCGAGCCTGCTGATAGCACTAAAATCTTTTGGAATCTTGATGGAAATTCAATCGCTTTTCTCAGAGTTTCCTCAGCAGCAGCTTTGTGCATGTTCTTTCAGTAGTACCCTTGTTAGGGAAGATTTTCATTCAATGGTCTTTTCAGACTGCCTGAAGATTATAGAATTATTCTGGGGAAAGAGTGGATTGCAAAGGGTTGTTTTTTTTTTTAACGCCAGTTCTGATATTTATTTTACAGTGTGCATTCATCTACTGATAATTATTCAGTGCTCTCTACTAGGATAAGGCATTCTGCTGAATATAAACAGTGGTGCAGCTTCTAAAGGTATTAAACAGTGGCAGCTTCTTTGAAATGAATAGGAGTTGCAGGTATTCTATCTCTGCTTACATGATTATGTATGAATTTATATTTTATTCTGCTGTCTGTGTGGTACCATTGTGGTTCAGCAAAACTAAATCTATAGGGAAAAGAACTAATCAGATAGGAAGCTGAAACAGGTTATAAATGAATTCACTATGTAGTCAGAGAAGAAATATAAAAATCATATTCATTGCAGGAAGGGAGAGAAGATTAAAAATATGTGGTGTGAAATGTGTTACCATTGTTCCCATCCAAATTAAAGTTAGAACATGGGCCATTCATGAGCAAAAGTGGAGAACATGATTTCAGTAAAAATTATCTGGGCTAATCATACTTTACAAATCATATAAAGTCTATTCTGCAGATTAATTCTGCAGAATTAATCACACTAAATGTTAGGACTAGAAATAGCAGGTATCTCTGTTGGGAGTCCAGGCCCCTCTGTCATTAGGAATTAAATGATATAATCCTATTTGCAAATGTTACAAGCTTTATTTTGCAATTAATTAGATTTCATCCCTAACTATTGCTGTGAAATTGTTATCTAAACACTCTAAAACCTCACTCCCAGTGTAGGCATGATTAGGTAAAATTACAGAATCACTCAATCATTTAGGCTGGAAAATGATATCGAGTCCAACCCATGACCAACCCCCACCTTGTCCCCAGCCCAGATTACATTTCAGACAAATTTTAATATTTCAGGGTGCACATTTCCCAGTGGCACAGGAGCTTTTTGTTGGTGTTGCTGCAGCAGCATGGATCATGTTCCCACAATCAGTCTCTTAAACACTTCAGGACTTCCCATTTGTTTTGCTCCAAGTGTGTTGCAATTCCTGATAAATCCTGCTTCCAAGTCAGAAGGCACAAGTTGTGTTTGTGGAAAGGCATTTCCCTGTTAGACCTTGCCCAGTCCCAATTAAACCACATCTTACTGATGTTTGAATCAGTGTTTCAAAAGCATAATTTTTCTTCCAATTTCATCTCTCTTAAAAAGATCTCAGAAAATGCGATTTGATTCCTGTCTTGGTGCTTTCGAAAAGTTTGCCTTTTTTTTCACTAGAGGCTGCATCCTTAAAAGAAGTGAGGTCTTAAGAGTTGAAGCCATAATTAAAGGTAAATTGCTGTCCTAGGGGAAGATTTGTTCCACTTCCTCATTCATTTTCAGTAAAATGTAAGAGTTAGTAAAGTGTTTTATGTACCCTACATGTTATGCCAGTTTATATTCATTTGTTTTGTGCCTCCCAAGTAATATGATGAAAGGTAACCCAATTTATTATGACAAACTACACAGGTAATTAGAACCATGTTTGGATCAGATCTATTACTGCACTAAATCTCCATTTAAAATGAGTAGCAAGTGGACTTCATAGTGTGTTCAAATGTACCAGAGTTCAGGATAGCACTGTCCTCCAAAGAAACCTTTTATGAGTCTCCTTTCAAAAAATTTATATTATTTGAAGGAAGGAGTTAATACACCAAGTCTCAGAGAACTAAAATTTCATACAGAAACAGTTTCCAAAATAGTTATCTCCATTTTGTCACTTTTAAAGGAATCCATCACTGGAGTCAGGCATGGTTAAGTTTGATTTTTCTGTTTATACAGATGTAGAAAAAGATTTCCTCCTTTGCTGTTCTGTGTCACAGGTCTTATAAGTGAGATAATGAATGCTGTGTAAGCCTTTATACACACTTCACAATTAGGAATTGTTTTCATTATATTTGATATCTGACCAAACCTCAAATGTCCCTTGTACATTGTTGAAATCTCTCTGTTCTAGAGCTGATGGCAGATGGATTCTGTATCCATCTCAACCTCAGCTAATGGCTAATAGAAATTATTCTTGCTATTTTAGACACTATGATCAATGGAAAATGAAAATATTTTTTAAGTTCTTCTTGATGACCGAGCTCCATTCCCAAAGGACTTTTTCCCCTTGTCAAGGCAGTTAAATTCTGAGCCTTCCATTTGTATTCTTAGCATGAATTGAAGCTTCATAGGCACTACTTATGTGGGTTTTTTTAAACTTGATTTATCATTTTGCTACTTTCTCTACTATTCTAAGCATTGCTTATTGTTGAGACATGCAGGTGGAATTAGAAGGAAAACAAAATATAAACACCAACTCTAATTCAACAAAGAGTGGGAGATTTTTTGAACTAGTGGTGTCTGTTCATTCTTAATCAGCCTGTCGTTAGTATGAATTTGAATATTTTTAAAACAATCATCATGGACTCTACATCATTTAAAACAGGATGCTCAGTGCCCACATAATTCACATTTTTGTTCCTCTTCTTGTCCTCAGCTATGATACACCAGTAAAATCACACTATTAAGATGGAATTAGTTTCCATCTGGCTTTTGTGTGGAATTTGTAAAGTCTACTGTCAAAACAATAAGAGGAAAAAATCTCCCTGTAACTAGGGAATTATAACTAGGGAACCAGGGCACAAAAAGAAGATACAAATATTCTCTCAGTCCAGGGTGCCCAAACCAAGGAAGCAAATGCTGGTGTTTTCAGCACCCATAATTATGTGGAAATTTGTATTCTTACACTGCAGCTTCATTGACTTGATGAGCTGTAATACCATCCCTATAAGCACAATCCATTTTCAGAGCTGTGTGCTTGGGAATTAATGAAGATACCACACTCCCCCAGGAGGAAAATGACCAGCCCTAGAAAATCCTAAATTAAAGGGATTGCATAGCACTACATGTGGTTTGTGCTACAAAGGCAATTCTAATTTGTATTTTGGAACAGCATTCAGCTGTTCTGACTATCAGAGAATCCTTTTTTTCTTTTTTAACAATGATGTATTTACATTCCAGCTTCTGCAGGAACTGAAACAACAAACAAGTGCACAATGGGTTTGTGTATCGTCCACTAATCAGTCACTCAATACAAGACAGACAAATCTTTCTTTTCAGGCAAGATTTATTCTCATGTTTTAGAATTTGGGGGGTTTTTTTGAGTCTTGGCACTTTCATATATCTGGGGTTTTGATGGGTGAAATTTCTCCATTGGTTTTTCATCATATTGTTCCATTTCCAGCATCAGTTTTGGGGGTTTCCAGTGCAGTTTTCAGACTTTGCTGCTCAGCCCAGCCCAGCAGAGCACCTTGCTAAAGAACTCTCTGCTGGCACATCTACCAGGGTAGGAGGGAACAATTTACTGCTAGGTTTCAGTAAAAAGTGTAAATTTTCAGTAAAAAGTGTTCAAGGAGGTGTCCCATTCTAATTGAATGCTTTCTAGAAGCCATTTCTCCCTACCTTTGTCTATTTTCTTGTCCATTTTCTTCACTAAGCCAGAAGGTTTTTCACTACACTCATTTTTAGTTCAGCCCCTCTATATCCATAATCAGTCCTCCCATCCCAGTGTCCCACCTCAGTCCTTGCTGACTGTCCCACTCAGTCTGTGTGATAGCATAAAAGTGGTATTTCATGTCTTCCCATGCTGCCAGAGTACTTTCTTTTGTGTGGTTTTTTTTTTTTTTTCCATTGACTGGGAGCAGCATCCTGAATTCTAGAATAAAATGAATTTTTCCGATGAATTTGGTGATTTGGTTGTGTTGAGCCCTCTCCAAGTGCAGCTTTGTTATTGTGTAAGTACAATCAGCCTTGAATGTATAAAATCTCCTTATGGCAGCCTCAATGTCCTTTAAAATGGCCTAGAAAATAATGGCTGTACCTAGAGTGAATAAAGGGAGATATATAGGTGATGTAAAAAGCTTAAAACCACTCCTTGGTACAGAGTTTCTCAGGTTAATTAAGAGCCATTTCAGCATGAGGAACAACTGGTCATGGTGACTCTGCTATGACGATTTTAATTCTTCTTTCCTAATTTCATTCACACATTGCAGAGACTCATAGAAATTTCCCTAGCAGACATTTCTGGACTCAGGCCTGGGTTTTGTTTTACAGAGGCAGTTTTAAGGAGTGCAGAGGGGGGTTTGGCAGCCTGGGCTCACCCCCCCAGCTCTCTGAGGGTCCAGGGAGCCCAAAGGTGTCGGATTCCTCAGGGTGGGATGTGCGTGGGACTGGCTGACCTGTGAGGGCTGAGAGAGCACCTTCAGAGGGTTCTCACCTCTGCCTGCTGCTTTTGAAATGTAATATAATAATTTTAAAGGGTGTTGAGCCATGGGTTCCATTAAATGCAAAGGAAACAAGGGAAAGCACAATTTCAGTGAAAAATACGTCCATAAGTAATTCCCTGGGGACTCGCCATAGTCTGGGGATTAGGTTTGGGATTACTTTCAGAATTTAGCAGTGACTTATTGTGTAATTTTTGGTAAACCATCTAAGCTTGGAATTTTAAGTTTTCTGTTGAGAGCTGAGGTTGATAGTTTTCTGTCACATCTATTAGCATTTGTAAAGCATGCTGTGCCTTTTCTTCTCTACATTAAACCAGCTTCTCCAGGTGCCTGGATTTCTTTTTCTTCATATGTTTTTAAAACTATATAATTTCTTTTCTGCTCCAACTGCTCATGAGAAATGCCCTCCTATCTTCTAACTATGGAACATAATTAACATTTTATATGTATGTATTTATATATGTATGTATGTGGGGGTGTGTATAGTATTCAAACCAAAAACACAGCTATGTATATTTTGTCTGAGTATATGGGAAATGAACCTGAAAAAAATCCAACACAAATAAATGAATCCCCCACAAAAATAAGGAGAGGAAGAGTGAATAAAAAAGGAATTCCTCCCATTGGTCTAGATTTAATGGTTGCTGATACCTCCCCTGTTTAGTAACATGTGGTGTGTGACCCATCAGATGGGGCTTTCTGGATGTTGTAGGGGTTTAGTTAATTTATTTTTGTGGCTTCTTAATTCTGTTTCTTGTTCAGACATTAGGTGAGTGCATTTCTACCAGTCACCTTGACCTGTTCTAACTCAGGAACAGGACATCTGTACAAATCCTGAGCTGTTTTGCCTTCCCAGCTGTTCATTTCCAGCGTGTGGGGACGTTTCTGCTGCCACCGCTCCCGGTCTGGGACTGTGTGTTACTGGATACCAGTCAAAAACCTGGGCCTGTTGAGGGGACACCAGCTGGTGTAGCTGTACAACCCTGTGTAAATCCTCACGGGGGATTTGGGCTCCTGAGCTGTGCCGCCTCCTGAAGATGAAGTACAGGATCAGGGGCTGCTGTCCTCGCACGTTTGCTGGTACTGACTGACTCACCAAGCACTCCTGGCTGCAGGGCAGGAAATTGTTCCTTGTTCACCCAAGATAAGTGAAGGATTCATTGCTATTTTACACATCTCGGCGTTGGAAGCCCTCAAGCAGCGTGGTGGGTGAGCTTAAGCACATCTGTGCTGTTTCTTTATGCTTATCCTGCCAAGTTAACTTCTGTTGGTGGTTGTTGGTGTTGGCTTGGTGCTCGGGTCCCACCTGCACAGCAGGAACAGCTTTCAGGTATTTCTTGAGGTGAGTGAATGATTCATCAGTATTTTTGCATATCTTCTTGCCATCAGCCCACAAACTGGAAGCACTTAACATTTGTCTTGTGCTATTTACTGCTACGCTCCCCTCCACGTATCAGATGTCACTGCTCACTTCTCTGCTGAGCATCAGCTCTGTGCCAGGAAAAACTTCCCATTTACCGTAGCAGCATTGCTGAGCAGCTGGAAAATAATTTTTCTAGCATGTGGCAGAACAAATTATTGCACAGGAGGGGGTTAATGGGATTGTCTGCCAGAGGAATAAATAATTGAAAGGACATGGATCTACTTATTAGCTTGAGTAGAGGCTTGATGTCCTAAATTATACCTTGTTAGAGGTAGGGAACCTATGCTTTATTTCAGCAGAAGCTGACTTCAGGAAATGATGTCAGTGTACCTGATATTTTCGTGTGTCACATATATCCTAAGAAGCTGAAAAACTAGAATTTGTAGTAATCCTCACTTAAAAGAAAGATACCATTAATTTTCTCTATGAATTTTTTCTCTGTTACAATGACACAGCGGAGTCAGAAGGGCAGAAGGTAAAGTGTCATCTTTAAAAACAAAGCTAAAATATTTTATTTTGTTCTGCCTAATACTCCTATTAGTGACAGGACTCTGTGAAATGTAAACTCCACGCTTGGTTCTTTTCACAGTTTTCTTCATGCAACATTTTTCAAATGATTCTGTTTAAGTGATGTACCAAACCTCTCTGCTGTTTTCATATTAAAATCTTAAAATGAACTACATGCAGTAGCATGAAGTTGTAGCAGTTTTTCTGGAGCTGTTTGTCAAAATGACATGGTTACTTAAAATTTTATTTCTACTCCTTTTTTTACATAGAAACACAGCTCAAAGCTGACTGCTTAGAAGAATACTTTCACTCTCTAAATTTTTTTTATTGTATGCATTTCAAAGCCGTATTTGCAAAAATGATCTTATACATTTTTCAACTAGGAAGAACAAAGTATTTTCTTAAAATTAAGGGGATTTTTGTTTTGTTTTGTTTTTTTTCTTTTTTTAAGAAAAAGAAAATGGAATATATCATTTTGACGTGTAGCAGAGCAGATAGAAGGCAAGGTACAGGAATTGCTAAACACATTTAGAGATTGATTTGGCTATAAGGTTATTATATGCTAACATTTGGGCAAAAGGGCTGGATAATTAAAAGTAAAACAAATATCCCCTTGAAAATATGATTATATGTTTCTATGCATCTTCAAGCAGTAAAGAATTTTGAACATCTTCCTGTAAGTAAATTAAAATACAGGTTACAGGCTTCCAAAATCAGCTCATGTGAAAAGTGATTCCAGCTACCGATGATTTTACATGGCCTTGTGCTCTTCATTCAATCACCTTGGAGTGCCAGCCTGAAGTTAATCCTGGGATTCTGAGGCAGGGCTGCTCTACAGCAGAATTACCCATAATTGCCTCGATTCCTGCTGACTGGTTATTTTTGCACCAGTGACTCAAATTAGGCACAGCTGGCCCTCACAAGTTGGAGTTTAATAACAGCCAATTGTCAGAAAGTAGCTGACGGTCAATGTTTTTGTCTCAAAAGGGTGAAAGGAGCAGTGACAGCTCTCCCCCTCTCCCTGCGCTGAACAAGGAGGGATCTTCCTTCTGAAGCTGCAGAAACAATGACTTGAGTAAGCTCCTTCCTGTGGGGAAATGTTCTGAGCACTTGCCACAGTGTTGAGGTGTCTGTAGAAGCCACATGAATATTTGATGGTCCCAACAACAAAGTGCAACAAACATCCCGTTGGTTTTTGTTCACAGGCATTGTGCATTGGGCCAGTAAAACTGAAAAATGGGAATTAGGTTTAAATTGAGAGGGGTGGGCGACCCAGACAGTGAAATCTTTACATCTGAAATGAGACTGAGGGTGCTTGTCCAGGCACCAACACTAGCCCTTTCCTAGAGCTGCTGGCTGATTTTCCAAAAAAAAAAAAAAAAAAGGCATTGAAATCCAGAATAATGAAATGTAGAAGTCCACAAGTCAAGCAGAGCAGAATCTCACTGCTGAAGAGGCACCTGTCTGGATCTTGCTGTCACCTGTTTGTCATCTGTAAACCACTGTTTACATGAAATGGTATCTGATGCTCTTTTTCTCAGTAGAAATGGGGATGTTTCTGTGGCAAACTTGGCAGGACCTTTTTAAAGGACTTACTGTGAAGATACAGTTCTGACAAACACACTGAACATATTTTGAGAAATCATCTGCTGAGTAAATCCATGGATTTGTGATGTCAAGTTTTGAGGCAGTGCTTCAGCTGCATTTGGTTCTAGCAAAGTGCACAAGCTTTTGCAAAATTCCCTGTTTAAATTCCTGCTGGCCTTACTGCAGCAGGGTGTGCACACCTGATCCTGCATCTGGGAAGTTTAGATCCATTACCGTGTTTGCTTCAGGGCTCACCTGTCCAATTAATACGAAATAACCCTTGAAGTTAATTAATGTTGCATCAAAAGAGATCGCTGGTGACTAAAGCCACAAATCAAAGTTGGTTAAAGTTGGAAATGCTGGTTTTCATCCACTACTTTAAAGCTCTCCTGAAACACCAGCAATGTGCATTCAAAAACAATGCACAATGCAAACATTACTGAAAATAATGTGGAATATTTCATATCAGAATACATGGTGAATCCAAAGATATTTGCTGCTTGTGTCCTTCTTCATTATTTTTGGAGACCTTTAAGAGCCACAAATGCCAATGTAGAGACAGAATATCAAGACATCCCAGGGGTAAGTTGACTAGAAGTTCCCTAGAGCCCATAAATCTCTTTGAAGGTGATAACCTAATCACAAGAATGCCTGTCAAATATCAAGGAAAGTGATAAGTAAACCAGTAACTCTATGGAATATGGACTTTTACTTATCTGGCTTGACCTTTCCTCCTGCTCTTTAACCCTTCTGCCCTTGGGTACAGGACTGAAACAATATGAAATATGAAATATGAAATGTGAAATGTGAAATATGGTTGGGTACAAAGAATGCTGTAATACAGACTTGGTGAGCTGGAGATGCTGAGCACTTCCCTACCCCATGGAACCCTTCCCCCCTGAGGGTCTGTTTGCCAGCCAACAAAATTAAATGAGATAATGTGGGTGTGTTCAGCTGGCCACGTGTCCTTCTGTGAAAAGGAATGTTCTGTGGGAAAGCAGGCTTGCTGATGATGCTTTGAAGCTCAGTTTTTGGAAGGGATGTGGCCCAGAAGATGTTAGCTGAGGGTGTGCTGAGCTCTGTGCTGCCTCAGTTAGCGACTTTGGGCTTCCAAACGAGGTCATCCTGCTGCTTTGTTCTCAGTCATCCCTTCCTGAGGTGTTTCTGCGCTGCCACCCACACAGAAATGCAGAGAAACCTGAAAAACTGAGCAATAAACAGCTGGATCAAGGTCAGGACAACGAGCTGGTTTGCAGCACCTTTCTTTAACGGTGTTGGACCCGAATCTCCGGTGACCTGGTGGACACCAGCTGTCAGTGGAAGGCTTGAGCAGCTCCCCTTAATGAGAGCCCTTGTTTTTCACAGACACGCTTAATAAACACTCCGATTAAATTCATGGACCAACCAAGGATCCTAAATGATGGGAAGGATGATTAAATCTTAAAATTAACAAAGTGACGGAGAAATTAAAGAATACCTGCAGTCCTTAATGATAGGACTTTTTATACGAAACTGGCAATGCAAATCAAGGAGTTGCACACCAAATTCAACACAAATGTATTAATTTCAAGGAAAAAACCCTAACTAGATTTTTTTTTCTTGCACTAATTAACTTCTATTTAGTCAATAAAATAGCAAACATGAACGTTTGCATGAGCAATATTTCACATCCAGGAAAAGATGATATTCACTTGATTTAAGCTCTCTAATCAAAGTTTGAGTAATGGTATTATGAAGTTCTACAGATTCATTTCACTATATTCATGCTACTCCCATTAATTCAGCAGATACAGTCATACAGAAAACATGCATATAAGAGACTCAGAAAAATGGATTAACAATTTTGCTTTTAGCTGCTAGTCAGTCTTGATTACAATAAATCCAATACACCATAAATTGCACTCATGAGTATATAAAGTCTTTCTTGAGTCATAAGTAATCAAAAGTCAGGGAAAAAAAACTCAGTTACGGACCCAGAAGAGCCCATAAGAAGAGCTTTGGTTTATTGGTGGTTTTCTTTGTTTGGCAAGGGGAAAGTGAAAAGGGATGTTTATGTGAATGCATGGAAATGTCTTAAGGAATGGTTAATGGCTCTACATATTAGAACAGCCTGGAATTATTTAAAAGGTATTTGTAGTGAGCTTCCTGGTTTCTGCCTGGCGCCTTAGAAAGGTGTACCAGACAATGATTTGTGCTTGGTAGGGGTACTGCTGCACTGGGACAATTTGGAGAAGAGATGAAGAAGTTGCAGTGCATTTCTCTTTCTGAAGCTTACCTGAACTTGAGCTTCCAGTCATGTATTTTTATTTGTTACTATTTGTTTCCTGGAAATGACATATTTGGGCTAAGACAGCTGTATCATTAAAATGGGTGATTGAGATCACTGGATGAAGCCTAGGAAAAAGTGTTCGGAGCCTTTGGAATGGCCAGCCCAGATTGCAATCAGCTGAATAACCACCACAGTTAAGGGAAGGAGCTCCTCAGGCCACCAGCTGCTGTTTCCCTGGGCTGGTTTCCTAAGGCTCAGCCTTGCTGGGCTTGTCCTGCCCAGCTTGGCCTTACCCTTGAGTCTGCTGTGTGTCCATTGCTCCACCAGGTAAGAAAAGTCTCACTTCTTCTCCTTTTATCTCCTCCTACCCTGTGCTTTGGTTATGGCTGCTCCATCCCTCTCCTTGTTCTGTGCTCCTAATCCCGTTTACCCCAGCTTGGCCTTGTGTTACAGCTGGGGGAAAATTCCATGTATTGTCCATCACAGGTCTCTGTTGTAGGATCAGTTCCTGTCTGAGTATGGTTCTGCCTGTATTTTTTTTTTTTAATTACTTCAGAGGTCTTTAAGCAAAAGACTGGTGTTAAGCTTTTGCTATTCTGTGTTCCAGGCCATGGGAATTCTTGTGTGCCCCATTTCTTCTGTCCCTCTGCATCCTCATTGCCAGCTGGCTGCTCTACCCCTCACATCCCGTGTAATTATAGCTTCAGGAAATAGGGGCTCATATGCTACATGTATTTTAACTGTATTTTACTAAAAAAAGTCCCTGAAAGGTTCAACTCGGTTGAGAGGAGACCAACCCAAAAGTACCTTTCATAGGGATCCAGTCTTGACTCAGAGTAGGAGATGGTTTTCCATTTCACAGAAAAAGAAGAATTTCTTTTCCCAACAAAGTGGAAATCATATATTTGATATTTTCCCTGAAAAGTACAGCAGGTGAACAGTTCAACAGCTCTGCTAAAAGACCTCATAAGGCAAGATAATTAAATGTGGCTGGAGCAGGGAGTTCTTTATTTCTGGTGCAGAAGTTGGCTTTTAGTTGACTTATCCTGAAGATGTATCTGCGTGCCTTTTTACGTGCCAGGAACTCGCTTACCACCAAAAGAATTACAATGCCATTATGGAAGCATGCCTATTCCAGAATTGTGCTACTTTGTTCTTAAAATGTTACTTTATTTTGGTTTATTTTGGTTTTGTGCTGCAATCTCATTCAGTGCCATCTGCTCTTCAGCTTGCTTTTCTCTATTTTGTTTCTGGTTTTAGGCTGTACTAGAGAGAAGATAATTTTTAAATATTTCTGAGGTACCAGATCCACTTCTGATGACGCACGCTAAAAACAATTGACATTTGCTTGCTCTCCTATTGTTGCTGCAAAGAGAAACATCCAGAGAGACTCATAAAGAAATGAAATACTTTTCCAGACACCCTCTTTGGACAGTTCAGACATTTTAGCTTTTCAGCTAGAGACCTTTTTAAACTAAATTTATATAAAAGTACTATAGCTTAACCAATATATTTCTAAGGAAGTCTCCTGGATTTTATTAAGTTACAGAAAATCCAAATGACACGTGATTATTGTGCTCTTTGCAGTTATAGATGGAAAAATGCATTTATCAAGTACTTAAGGCCATCTCAGCCATCCACCTATCCAGATGGAGGATATTCCTTGTTGTCAGAGGTATAATAAAATAACAGGATTATTGCCGTGCCACATTTTGCTTTCTTAAGTGCAAGCTTTTCTCCTCTTAGCTTGATTTCTGATTGCCAAAGCTTATTTCATCAGGAGAGACATCTCCTGAACTCTGTGCTTTATCTATTTAATTGTGTTTAGGTTTGTGAGGGATGGTGATTAACTTCCAGGAATAAAAGCCATTTTATGGTTTCCAGTAGCTGAGGGAGGACGGGCACAAAACTCAGAGCACGTGCTGCAAAGGGGCAGCTCAAAGTCCTTGAGACCAGAGTTTGACCTCTCCTCTCCTGGAGCCAGCCATGTCCTAAGGGGTTTCTTTGCCTCCCCCAGTCTTAACTGGAAAATACATAAAATTATATTATTTATAAAAGTGCGGTCTTAAAATGAATATTCTGTGCTCCAGAGATCTGTTTGTCCAAACCTGAAGTCTGTCTTGTATGACATTTTCAACTAAGTGAAATTAAAATAAGGATACAGTGAAGTAAAATATATCCATTTATTTGACATTGTGGATTATTTCCAGTTCCTTGCAAAGTATTTGTATTTGCAAAGTATCCTATTACTGTAGTAACAATTTAAAAAGACTTTAATACCATAACATCACAACCTTTGATAATTTTAGTTTATTTAACTAGGATATAACCTCTAGGATAATTTTGCAGGGTATTTTTACCAGTGAGGGGCTGTAAGGGATTCAAGACTTTGCTCAGTGTTTTACATTTAACATTAACTCATTAGCATTAATATTCTGGATTTTGAAAGCCCATTGAGGTAACCTATTGCCCTGATATTTTTAGGATTTATCTGTCAGCCAGGATGATGTGGGAGTTGTGTTGAAAGACTTTTTGAATGAGTTTGGATTTTATCACATCTAAAAGCAAAAATTTGTGTTGTTTCTGAAATTGATTGCGAACTATTTTACTGCTGTAATTTTTAGGACAAGGGAAGACTTTTAAACTGCTATGTCCTTAATAGTAGGCAATTAATGAGTAGATAAATTGGGAAGAAAAAATTTAATTCAGTTTTTAACTGATTTACTTTTAGTCATTCTCTATCAGCCTTCCAGAAAAAGCATTAAAAAGCTGAGAACATTTCCTGTAATGCAGGAAAGGATAGGAATATTCTTAATAAAAAATACAAGCAGTTACCAGTTTAATTTTCCAGCAAACTTATTAATATACTGAAGATTTTTAAAGTCCTATTCCCAGTACATATATGGTAATGTACTTTATTACCTTGTTTGGGGTAGGATGAGTTGCAGCATCAAGTTTATTTTTGAGTTTTGGGCCCCTTGTGACCAGAGGGACATAGAGGGGCTGGAGCAGGTCCAGGAAAGGGGCTGGAGCCCCAGGAGGGGCTGAGGGAGCTGGGAAGGGGCTCAGCCTGGAGAAAAGGAGGCTCAGGGGGACCCTGTGGCTCTGCACAGCTCCCTGAAGTTTGGTGCATTCAGGTGATGGTTGGCCTCTTTTCCCAGGCAATAATTGAGTGGACAAGAGGAAATGGCCTCATGGTATGGCAAGGGAGGTTTAGACTGGGTATTAGGAAAAAGCTTCACAGAAATGTTTGTAAAGCTTTGGAAGAAGCTGCCCAGGGAAGAGGTGGAGCCACCATCCCTGTAGCCCTCGAAAAGGATGTGGCACCTGGGGACAGGGTTNCTGAAGTTTGGTGCATTCAGGTGATGGTTGGCCTCTTTTCCCAGGCAATAATTGAGTGGACAAGAGGAAATGGCCTCATGGTATGGCAAGGGAGGTTTAGACTGGGTATTAGGAAAAAGCTTCACAGAAATGTTTGTAAAGCTTTGGAAGAAGCTGCCCAGGGAAGAGGTGGAGCCACCATCCCTGTAGCCCTCGAAAAGGATGTGGCACCTGGGGACAGGGTTTAGTTGTGAGCACGGTGGTGGCACTGGGCTGGTGGTCCTGATGACCTTAAAGATCTTTTCCAACCCCGTGGTTCCATGAGTCTGGTCCATGGGAACATCAAAATGCTGCTGGGAAGTGTCTGAGCAGTTCATTGATGCCCTCTTCCTTCAGGTCTGTGAAGCCTCAGGTTTCAGCTTTGGTGTGTTTCAGATTCTGTGCTGCTTTAGTGTGTCCTTTCTACTTCCCTTTTTAAGGGATAACCACCCCCTGCAAAAAGAGTCTTGCTGGGAGTTGGCTGCTCCTGGTGTGGCTCAGAGTGACCTACTATGACTTTACCAGGCCGTGAGCATTTACAGGTGAAGTGTACTTGTGCTAGAAATACTGAGATTTTATTTTTGGTACTTCTTACTATGTTCTCTCCTTGACTGATTTTAAAAAATATGAAGCTGCCATGGTTACATTGCCAATTTGTGAAGTCAGATGGTGGCACCTTCCTTGTTCAGTCTTTGAGCAGTCTGGGTCATCTGTGAGCTCTGCTACGTCTTCTGTGCAAATGGCAAACTGCATGTTCTGCTTCTTGCACCCTCCTCTTTCACTGTCAGTTTATGAATTTCATGAGGTCAAAAAAGAAATTGCATAGAGAGAACAAAATATGTCTGTTTATCAGCTAGAAAGACTGTTTATAAAACCAAGAAATCAATATTTTCATTCAGGTAGGAGCAGAAACAGTCTGTGTAACCCATCTGCATTTAGAGATTCTTTATACTTTTGAAGATGAGTGAAATTTCCAGAAAGAAACAGTATTTTAAATTAAAAAAAATATATGCAGTATTGAAAATATCTGGTGTTAATGCTTTGATTGAGACATTCCAGGTTAAATGTGGGTTCAGTAATTATATTTTGGACTTTTATTTAAATGTATTTTTAGTACCACTCCTTGTTTCAAAAAGGCATCTTGTGTTTATCAACAAAAATTGAAGTGCATTTGTTGAATTAATATCTCATCTAGTAATTCAGGAGATGGAGAGACTGAACTTTGAGATGTTCATATATGTCTGTGTATCATTGTAGCCATTTCTGGTTATGATCATCTTGTTAAATTCTGAATCCAGCTTTTGCTTCAGCCTTTCATCTCCTGTTTGGCTTGCCAAGCAATTCAGTGCCAACTGAATGCATTCATCAAAAATAATTTAGTTCCTTATTGAAAGCTTTTATGAAATGTCCAATATTATGTGAGCCCAGCTTTTTGTGAAGTTGCACCAATACAGAAATTTTCACTTGAAAAAGCTCTGGAGACTCTTTTTGCATCTTTGTTAATTCAAATTATATTGTTCCTGCATCATCATCCTTGTATAACCAAGGAAAACTTAAGACAAAACATGCTTCTTACTTGATTATTGAAAGCAAACATTTTTGTTGAAACTTTGTATCTTTGTAAATGTCAGCAAGATGTGAAAATGTGTACTCACTCTTGGTAAGTCCTCCTTTGTCAAGCTTTTCTCTTTACCAGCTGCATCACCTTGCAGTGTTTTTCACACATGAATAGGCATCACTTTCTCTCTTTGCATACTGCTTTATCAAGGGCTCCTCTTGTCCAGAATCTGTAGACTAAAGGAAGTCTGGAATAAGAGAACCTTTTCCTCTTACTCAAGATTAGATCCTCTGTGAACACCTCTGCTTGACTTCCTTTCAGTCAGAGCTGAACACTTCATTTGTATTTTTCTTATTATTTGGTTGTTTTTTATTAAATTTTTTTATGTTTTCTGATGGAAACAAAGGGAAACTGCAGTGCATTAGGGGGAAATCTCTCAGGAATATCTAATTTTGTCACCAAAGAAAAGATCTGTTGTAAAATATCCCTGAATTGCTCGTGGTTCATCAAAAACTTGCTACTTGTACTTCCCTCCTCAACTCTTCAAATGCTGAAGAGATTCAATATCCAAACTTCTGGGAGCTCAGCCTTGCCCCTGTTTATCCTTATGACCTCAAATTCCCAAACAGTTAATCTGATTAAACAATATTTCTACATGCCAAGAAACTTTGTCAAGCCTTGAAGAAGAAAACTATTCCTCATCTAAAATTTTGTGACAATAGAGAAAAATCTGCTTTTTCGTTAGAAAAACCTGCTTGGTTCCCACTTCTAAGGATACCTTCAGTTTTGTCAGAGGGAGGAGAAGAAATACACAGAAATAATGGGGGTGGTTAATGTTAATTTTATACATCTGTCCTTGCCTTTCCAGGCATATTTTAAGCATCTGCTAAAGATGGAGTTGTCCATTCATGGTCTATTTCTATAACCATTTTTAATAAGGAAGAGGTTGTATTCTCACATCCAACAATGGAAAATATGTTTAAAAACTTATGGGTTTGCCCAAGCTACAGTTCTTTCTTCTGAAATGCCATCTTTCTGTAGAGAAAGCAAACTCCAATATCAGTCCCCAAAAGTTTTTCTTGAGTCACACAAATACTTTTTTCTGAGAAAAGTTAAAGGTTGTACATCCTTGGATAAGCATCTGGTTTTTACAGTGCAAACAATGATAAAGAAAGCAAAAGCTTGAATAAATCCAGCTACATAACATACAAAATGTCATGGCAGCAAAAAAAAAAGTTCCAAACCTTCAGAAGCTCTAGTGCTAATTTGATGCCTTTGTGAGGAATATTTTAATAGGAAGCTTCAGACTGTGACAAATCAAGTGCCTGTGTAATAAACTGGTTTTGGTTTTTTTTGGTTGGCTTTTAAATTTTTTTTTTTTTAAAGTACTTCATTAGGTGTAACTCTGTATAGGTGTGGATCTTTTGAACTGTCATTTACAAGAGAAAATGAAAACACTTTGTAATTGCAGAGCTCTGCTCCAAGTGCTGCTGGTTGTTACTGGATACAGGAGATCAGAAGGCGTTTGCTTGGGGCAGGGAAATCATTTTTGGGTTTTTTGGCATCATTTACTTGTCTCAGACCACAGAGTGAGGTCAGGTGGCCTCAGCAGCAAATGGAGGTGCTGCCTTTCCTGCCATTCTGGTGTGGTGTAGAACAGAGGCCCAAAAATACACAAACAGCATCTCTTAGGCTGCTGGGTTTTTTCCCAATATGTTTAGAGTATTTTTTTCCAGTCTAGAGTGAAAGTAAAAGAAAGACAGAACCAGAGAAAACTAAACTGGGGTGGTTTCTATTTATAATCATAATTTACTATTTGAAGAGTAAGCTGCTCAAACAAAAATAGCTCTTGATCGATTTTTAATAAAGGAATTTGGGACAAAGTTTTGTTGGTAGAACAGTAATAAAAAGGAGACAATACAAGCTGTGCAGGATTGTTTCCAGACTCGTGGAACAGAAATTAGCAGCTCCTTGTCTTCTGTCTTTGATTCCATGCCCTGGTACTTGTGACATGCTCACCCAAGGTGAGGATTTTAGTTTAACATGGTTTAGGGTGCTGTTCTAAAATGCTTTGTGGAAAACTTTTTTTCTTGATGGAAATTTCAGTCAATGTCAGCCAGAATAGTAACTGGGCACTAATGAGAAGTGGATACCAAAGGACTTCTACATGTTTATTCCTTTAGAAATTACACTTTTGAAGCTGTCCTTGAAACCCCAAAAAATGTTAGGACCGGGTAACTGAGGCATGGGATTTCTGATTTTAGATTAGTAAGACTCAATAGACAGATCAGCTGGGTTTGACATCCCAGTGCAGAAGCAGTCTCGTGTGGCAGTGAAAAGGTAACCACAGATCCCTGACAAGGTAATTGCTCAGAAATGGAAAATCAGGTGGGTGCTCAGCAGTAGCTGTGGAGCAGGAATTTCACAGCCCCAAATAGTGATAAAAATTTCTTGGGAATTCTTCACATGTTCTGCTTTAGGGTGAACACTCTCATTGGACCACTCCTCCATTCACTTAAAGTCTTTGGCTTAAGGCTTGTGGCTTTTACAGTCCAGAGTACAACAGAGAATGATCAGAGCAAATCTGAATTGTGGTGGAAAAAAAAAAAATTGAGGAACTCAAGAGCTGAGGGAGAAAACCCAACACCTTCCCTGAGATTTCCTGTGGGGACGAAACAGAGAAAAGGGGAGATATTGAAATTATTACCAAAAAAACTCCAAAAAGGACAAACCTTGTATTTCACAGACAGCTTTGGATGAGTTTCCCGTAAATGTCAGGAGTGTTTAAGTGCCTGCTCACTTCCCACTCACACACGTGTTCGTGGCTGTTCCACCCTGCTAGCTCTGGTTTCATGGGCTCCAGAAAAGCCCCAGTGTTTGTCTCCGTGGTGGTGGCAACGTCTATTAATGTTATCTTTTGTGATTTCATCTTCTCATAATGTCTGAGAGCCCTGCTTTAAACTAGCAGTCTGTGATTGTGGCTGCTGAGATAAAAATTTCAGGGAGATAGAGAGAACTGACGCTCCTGTGTGTGACAAATTGCAATGACAAGGCTGTGTTGATAGCAGCTTATGATGTGAAATGAAATCACAACCACAGTGCCATAAAGATGTGTGCTTAGGGCATCTTTACAGAGCTCCAAGTGAAAGAAGATGTGGTCACAATGTCTGCTAGGCACTGAGGGCCTTCCCTGCACTTCATTTTATTGCTGGAACTGGCCAGGACTGCTCAATAAAAATACTTCATGCATTTCAGGCTTTTTTTTTTCCTTTTTTTTTAATTTTTCTTTATGGTGGCTTTGCTGGGTATCTCTATTCCAGCTCCTGTGTAACGGGTAAAACCAACATCTGAAAACTGGCTAAATTCACTATACAAATACAACAATTGCTGTAATGTTCAAGATAACCTTTTGATTGGGTTCTTGTGATTGGCTGAACAATCCAGTTGAAGAATGGACAACAGAAAAGGAGAAATAACAGCAGTTAGCTACAGAATGCATCCTGTGAAACTGCAGGGGTTACATCAATTTATTTATTCAAGTTAGCAATTCACAGGACTGACAGTAGAAGTAACTGGGTGAATCTCTTTGGGATATCAAGGGTAAAAATCAGTTGCCCAAATGTCAAAATCTAAAGCTATTTTTTGAGGATTAAAGCCAGGTTTGTGGGGCTGGCAGGTGGAAGGATGGATGGGACACCAGCACTCCTCTGAAGCAGCAGCCAGAGGCTACAGAGGAAATTTCAAAATGGCACGAGAAACCTGTACTCTCACAACAGAATTACTGAGTAGTGACCTTTGTGGCAGCTAAAATCTGGGATTCTAGGAGGTAAAAAATGGTCTCTGGGAATGGCAGGAAACCTAAAAAGTAATAGGATTAAATTTTTTTATAATTTTTAATAATCTCAAATGTTGTTAAGCCCCTAAGGGGAAAAAAGAGTCTCCAAATCAGGACTTACATTTGGAGGTGATATCCTTCCAGTACAGAGAAATGTGCACTCAGAGGACAGCTGTAGCTATCCTAGAAATTATTTTAGCTTCCTGATATGGTGTACTAAATAAGTTACTATTGAAGAACTGAGTTTCCAGCTTTCTGAATAATTAGATCAATAATCAAACAGGGGGGGAAAAAAGAAAACTAGAAAATAATTTCCACACAGGACCCATACAGAAACAGTGTTCATAAATATTAGTTTATTTATTAATTATTAATTTGGTTTTAGGGGTTTTTTTCCTAGCATTATTATTCTAGTTAAGTACCATTCAAAGGGTAATTATCATTTACTACCTCTACAGCTGCAGTGGTTTGCTTGCTCAGATTCAGGCATGCTCTGCTTCCATTCCAAGTCTGGTTTTGTCATTGATTTCTGTCCCATCACGCAATTAAAACAATAAAAATCATACTATTAATGAAGAGGGAAGGGTGCAAACTAATAATTACCATAAACAGATTTTCTGCAGTTGATTAAAGAACAAGCAAAAACTGATAGTGGTGATGCAAACTATATTTTCTACCAATAGGTGCCAGTATAAGCTAATTAAGCTAAAGTATATAATGACACCTTTAAAGGAGACATTAAAAAGATATATTTTCAAAATTCCAACAAATTCTCTTCACGATTTATCCTTTTGGGTGGGGCATAACCTTCCTTGGGAGTGCTGATGGCAAAGGTTGTTCTGTCCCTCCCCTGCTTCTTTTCTCTCCTCTCCACTACAGCTGAATATGAGCAGCCCTGGCTCCTGTTTCTAACTCATAGATTTTTGTTATCAGTGTCCTTTTTTAAACCAGAAATTCATGGAAGATCTGTATCAGGTAAAATGTAGAGGGAGGAAAAGCAGCAGAGTGATACACTACAGCTGAATCTTGCCCACGCAGGTTCTAATTTATAGGAAATAAACATTTATTGTGGAAGGACAGAGTGAACTATCACTGCAGTGTTTCTTTAGTCAGATTTTCCATTTTGAGCAGTAAAGATGTGCCTCAAAGCTGGTCTCACAGAGCATGGGGAGCCAGCCCCACCTGAGTGTGTGGTGAGCAGAGCCATGGAGCATCCCTCTGCATCATTTGTGTGCAACCTTCCCCCGTTGGGTGCCCTCTTGCAGATATCTGTAGCCAACCATGTAATTTAATTTATTCCTATTCAGTCTTAATGGAGAGATGACCTTTCAGCAGATTAGAATTGATTTGTTTATAAATCTGCTAGTCTTGTCAAAGCCCTGTTGTTGCAGACAATAATTTTGCTATCATCCGCCTGATACTTATCAGTGTATTATACCAGCTGTAATGACTTTTTTTTTTTTAATTTTCCTCTTTTTTCAGCTCTTTTTTCAGCTTTTATTGGAGTCACCTCCTCCAAAGCTTGGACAGTGTCACTGGTGAAGCCTCTCTCTCTCTACCACATGAAATCTCACAGTTTCTTCTCTTTAATTTCTCAATTCCACTCTCATTTTAAGTGTGCCAAACAAGGCCAGATCAAACAGAAGAATATGAAAAGAATGAACTTGTCAACACCAGCAGAGTTTTTCAGCCCAAATTTTGCTTTCTTTTCAGCTGGCATGGTTGTATCACAGTTCTGTTATCTGTAGAGACTCTGTTGCTCCTGTGGAAATTCAGCTTGTGCCATTGCTGCCCTCCGTGGCACTGAGCAGATTGAACCCTTCACCCACTTTGCACCCTGTCTTCATTTCCTCAGGGCTCTTTGGGTGGGGGTTTTGTCTGGGTTCATTTTTACTGTACTTGAATAGAGCCTATGGCAATGCTCTTGTTCTCTGTGGGTGCTTTTGAAGGAGGGAATGGAATGCACTTCCCCAGGTTTAACAGCAAACACGGAATTAATTGCCTCAAAGCTTTTTCACTGCTGATTGTGAGCTTTGTATCACATCAGCCTTACAAGCAGACAGGTGTTTGTAGAGAAATTTGGGGAGCTATTAAGCTAAAATATGCTGAGGAACATCCTGCTGGTGGCAGCAATAACTTACATTTAACTTGGCAGGAGCTGTGAAGGTGACAGAGCTCCTTTGCAGCCTGTGTGCAATAATGGGCTTGCTGTGCATTTGAACACTCTACATTGATCCTTATCTCTTAATAGCTGTTTAATCCAGACTTCAAATCACACATCGGGTGTAATGTGCAGCTAATACTTTGCATAAGCTTGTGAATCTGGACTAAAGGGTAGTGATATGCCAGGGATATTTGTAATTCCAGAAAAATTACCCTGTTTCTGGTGCTCAAGGGTTTGGGGGATTTTTTGGTGGGTTTTTTGTTGGTGGTGGTTTGGTTTGGTTTATCTTCGTGCTATTTTTGTTTATTTGGTTTTAGGCTTTGTTTTGTTATGGGTTTTTGTTGTTGTTGTTGGGATTTTTTTAGGAAAAAATGTGATCCAGTGACTGTGTGTTCTTCAGGGTGCCATAACAAAACATGTATGGTTTCCCCACTCATAACACATTTTGGATACTGATGATACAGCTCTTCTTCCAGGAAAAAACGACTGGTGGATGGTTGATCGTGGTGTGTGTTGCACAAAACCATCCAGCCAAATGCATGGGGACACATATTTTAACTCTAATTTGGGTTGCCAGCAGTAATTGGTCACAGAGGCCAGTTTGGGCTGAATGTGCACTAAACAATTATTTGAAGTAGAAGCAAGATGGTTCTTTTAAGGTTAAAACTTCCTTAGACCCCATTTCAGTACCTAAAGGGGCTACAGAGAGCTGGAAAGGGGCTTTGGACAAGGATCTGCAGTGTCAGGACAAAGGGGAATGGCTCTAAGCTGAAGGTTTAGATTGGATATTAAGGAAAAATTCTTCCCTGTGAGGGTGGGGAGGCCCTGGAATGGATTTCCTGGAGAAGCTGTGGCTGCCCCATCCCTGGAAGTGTCCAAGGCCAGGCAGGATGGGGCTTGGAGCTCCCTGGGACAGTGGGAGGTGTCCCTGTTCATGTCACAGGGTTTGAAAGGAGATGATCTTTAAGGTCCCTTCCAACCCAGACTGCCCCAGGATTCTGTGATCTCCAGCCACATAATTCTATACCACACCACAATTTGTGCATTTTTACACCACAGCACAGTACCAGCTGCTGAAGCTGTTTTGCACAAGGACTTTGACACCAAACTTTAGAAGGTCACAGCTATTTCTGTGGTTTCCAAGGGCTGTTTCTGTGCTGCAGCTACCAGACTGAGGCAGGGGGGTGTAACTGAGCAGTGCCACAGCAAATCCTGGCAGTGACCCCTTGGGAAGTGTTTGTTGGGCTTAGTGAGGAGCAGATCCCTGCTTGGCCAAGGATGGAGTCCAGACAGAAAGGACAGACTGAAAGCAGCCACCCCAAAAATGTTCATGAATATAACTGCCATAACTATTTAAATTTCAACCATCTGTACTCAAAAGCAAGACAGTCTATCCAGAAGTCTGCTGGGGAAAATCTGGGTGAGACCAGAGCACCTGGGCTCTCAGCAAGGTCTGGTGCCAGTGGCTTTGTCACGATTGTCCCCTCCTGGGCTCTGATCCCAAATGTCAGCTCTGCTCTCACGGCTCAGCCGTTCCTGCTGAGCACAATCCCACGTGTGGGTGTAACTTCAGCTCAGCACCCACTGTCCTTGCACTTCCAGGAGAAATTATTCCATTTCTGCTCCTCTCCGTTCTGGGAGCAGAGCAGACACTCCTGCATCTTTTCCAGCTCTGCCACAGGTTGAGCCAGGTTACTGCAGGGAGGAGATCAAGCTGTACCTCACCAGAGAATGTGCTTTTTGTTGTTCTGTTGCTCACCTGGCTGGGAGTTTTGTCCCCTTTTTTATTCCCCCTCTACCACCTTCCAGATTAAGTTAGGCAAAACATTTCAGCTTGCAATGATGGGGGTTGTTTTCCTCTCTAGTTTCAAAGAAAAAAAAATCCCATTTTACTGACGTTAGCACTTACAACATTCCAAGGCTTTCAAAAATGGAACCATTTCTAACAGAGTAATTTTGAAGTCAGTAAATGAAACCAGAATTCGTCCTCCAGATTTCATTTCTAAACCTACAGGATACATAAATGTATATCTTATGGCAGGTAAGTTTTGTACAGAATCTCCTGTATAACACACTCTGTAATATCATTTCATAAATGTACCTGGCATCCAGGGGTCCAATACATTCTGATGAATAACATAAATTTGCTGCTTTTTATCTGAAGTCTTCCAAACTTGTAAATATTTTCTTATCTCAAGGTGTCAATGCCTGTTATTTCCTTGTCCTTATTCTGCTTTGTCAAATATGAGTTTGTGTCTCAGAAATGATTTTATTGTGTTTATATTCCATATGTCATACTTAACTGAAGATAAGACACTTTTGGAATTGCTGCTCATTTGTGCTTGTGTTGCTGCACTTTGCAAAGGTGCTTCTTTGCACAGGAAGTCTTCCAGGGCTTTTCTGTTGTGGAACTGGAAGGGTTTTGGTCCTGAATGAATGGTTAAAACATCTCCCCACCCAATATTTAGTCACTGCTTTTTCCCTCAGTGCCTATTTTTGTGCATGAACATTTAGCATATTTGGCTGCAAAGAGAAAGGCAAATACAAAGCACACGAGGGCTGATTTTCTGCATTGTCTGTATTCC
Source organism: Dicaeum eximium (assembly GCA_013396995.1). Taxonomy (NCBI): domain Eukaryota; kingdom Metazoa; phylum Chordata; class Aves; order Passeriformes; family Dicaeidae; genus Dicaeum; species Dicaeum eximium. Next base: position 1,263,511 of record VWZP01003405.1, read on the forward strand.
CAGCCAGCTATGTCAGCCAAGATCCATGCCTAAAATAAATACAGTTATTTTTATTGTTCTGGGTATCTTTTCCAGTGTGCACACTGAATTGTGACAGAGTTGTTTGCTTTGTTGTGAACATCACTCCATGATTCCCAAACCCTCCCAGCAGCCGTGGCACAGGAGGGTGGGCAGGGATGTTCTCATCTGCTGGGTTAGAGGCATTTGGAATTTTGGGGAACCAGCTAAAGCCCAGCACTGGGGGTGGGCCCCACAGGCTCTGCCATTTCATCTTCCTCAACAATCTTCAGCTAAGGAAATATTCCAGGGGCAAGGGCTCCTTGATATGTGGCCAGTGTTGTTTTTTTGGGGAGAACTTGTGCTGCTCACTGTGCCAAGCTCAGAGCTGCTGAGCTGCCATCAATTCACCCTCACACCATGGGGACATCTGGGTTACTTGGCCTGGTGACTTTTCTGTCAGGCCTTTAAAACTATAAACAGGCTAAGAGGAAAGTATTGTTATCAAGCTGGAGCAGTGAGTTTTATGACCTTCAAAGAAAGTGCAGGTGCTTCATTCTCAAAGTGTTTGGGGTTATTTTTATATGTATTACATCTTGTGTTGTGTCCCCATCATCTTACCTGAAGAGCTGAAAGTTTATTTTTTCCAGGTTGTGCTGAGTGCTGTTTTCCATTCCAGAGCTCTGTTCCCAGACTGATTTGAGCTTGCAGACATGAATGACAGTCCAAGCTGTCTTTGGGATTCAGTGGAAATAAACTCTCTGAAGTACCAAAACCACATCTGACTTGAGAGAAAGTAGAAACTTTGTGGGGAGCTGTATGGTGCAAGCTGGGAAGGGAGGTGCAAGCAGTTGTTTTTCTGTTTATAAGGCAGAGTTTGGCCTAATTAAATTCTCAGAGTATGAAATGTGCTGCAGTTTGCTGTGAAAGAACTCCAAGAACACCCTGACAGTGGTAGAGAAGCCACGTTGGTAACTTGCCAGTGTCAGACCTTTGAACTGATTTGGTTTTGTTCTTCAGTTTACAAAGCACTTTCTTAATTAGATTAGCCTGCCACAGGCTCCTGGCAAATTCCAACTTTAGTGGCAGTGAGAACAAACACAATTAATTAATACATACATAAAAAAGGAAGGAATAAATGCTCTGGTTGCCCTGGCAGGAAAAGCTCTGCTGTAACCCCAGAGTCTCACTGGCACAGGTTACAGTTCTTTAGTGCAGCCATGGGTTAGGCAAATGTGCCTAGTGGAAAGCAGAAAAAACTTCGTCATATACTTCAAAATTCACTCTTATTTATAAAATTGCAATCCAACTGCTTATTTTTCACTTACAAGGGTTACAAATTTTCCATTTCAGAAAGACAAAACTGGCCTCAGGAGCACCTTGTGTCCTTATTACAAACATTTAAAGTTGGCATTAATATTTATTTCAGTAATGTTGCTTCAAAGTATGGTCTGATGTTTTAATTTTGCATGACATTTGAGAAGCAGCATAGTCTAAGTGATTTTCTGTAAATACGTTGACTTTATAATATTAAAGACTTTATTCTTTGGTGCAAGTTAATAGCACTGTTACCATGGAACACTTATTCCTTTAATTTCATGTAAATTTAAATTTTATGATGTTTGCTTCTCCAAGATGATATAATCCCTTTTTATTGAAAAGAATCACAATTATGCAAATGATGATATCCAAGGAGACAAGCAGCAATTAACTGCAAAAGGCAGGCTGTTACCAAAAGAGTTTACTCTCAATGAACAGAACAGGACCTTCTTTAAAATAAACCTTTATTTAAAGAAATCAATTTGGCATAGTTTCTAAAAGACAGCAATTCATTCAGACAGAAGTTTCTAGGCTTAGCAGCATGTTCAGTAATATATTTGAGGTTTTTCCTTTGGCTCCAAATGCATTATTTCTGCACACAGAGCATGGAGAGCAGAAAGCTTCAGCATCGCTGTGGACTCTGCTGGCTTTGCTTTCAAGAAAGCCCCAAAAAAAGATTTGTCTTTCTCCAGGAGGCTATTAATGAAGCAAAATAATCATCTGAGAACGTGGAGTTCCTCAGTCTGATGGGTTTTGAGCAGCCTGGTCCAGTGGAAGGTGTCCCTGTCCATGGCAGGGGGTTGGGGCCGGGGACCTCCAAGGTCCCTTCCAACCCCAACCATTCCGTGACAGTCACTGGGCACAGCTCTGGGAATGCCAAATAATGCCCAAAGGAGCTGTGTGGGTTATCCCAACCTCCCTGGAGAAGGGCTGGGTTTGGACCCAGCCCTGTGCACGTCCCTTGTGCTCCAAATGATGCCGCAGTGTCCCGTGTGCTTTGGGATGCACTCTGAAATGTTCAGGTGGCTTCAGCACGTCCTTAGGAGCCTCTCTCCTTGGATACCTTCCCTGTGCTTGATGGGAGAGTGATGCTGCTTCAGACAGGGGCAGATATTGCAGCTGTGGGCATGGATGTGCTGCCAGGTACAGAATTCATCCCGTTTTCCCAGCTCCCTGCGTGCAGAACTGAGCAGTGCTGGAGCAGGAGGAAACAGCAGCTGGTTTCTGGAGAACAGGGCTTTTTCCTCAGTAATTTTGGTACTCTGAGCTGCTAAGGAGCCTCAAGGGAGATGGTGAAAGGGAAAATGGGAGGTGAGGGTGGGATTTGAAGGGGTCAGAGGGCAAGCAAAGGGGGCCAGGGATTAAAGTGCAGCACAGCTGCAGGACAGGGTCAGCATGAGCTCCTGAAATCCTCTCTGGCACTGCAAACCAGGTAACACTCATAACCCCAGGTGTATTTTCCCTTGCCTCTTTACAGGTAATGGATGTGAACAAACTCTGGGACCAGGGCTATGTTGTCCAAGAAAAAACACAAATGTGCTTTTCCTCCTGCACAGAATCAGCCGAGGGAGCAGCCTGGGCAGGGCTCCATCAGACTTTAGGGAGGGCTGCTGCTCCAAACAGAGATTTTGGAGTTGTGCATGAGCTCAGGAAAGCCTGCCAAGAGCCTGAAGAGTGTCAATAGATTCTGTGTGCTTTAAATCACAGAGCTGCCAGAAAGTTTCATAGCTGCAGATAACTGCAATTAGTGCACCTGGGAAAATATTTTTTTCCATTAGTGGCTTTCCCTCAGCGAAAGTCAAAGATTAAATAAAAAGCTTCTTCCACCTCAGAAAAGGAAAATTGGCTTCAGAATTTGGCTGGTAACAGCAAAGCAGAGAGACCTCATCTTATGCATTCTATTTGCACTTCTCAAAATGTTTTGTAACGTGTTAAAAAATAGGTGTGGTAAACTCATAGTATCACATTTTATAGGTGGGTCAACAATGAAAATAGAGATATCCTGTAAACTCTACATTGACTGCCTTCTTATAAAGGGTTTTTATCTGAAATTGTAGTCACAGAGATATGAGATTGTGTGCTGGGCAATTACCTGGACACTCAACAGAGACAATATCACCTTGGAATTGCACAGCTCTTTGTTAGTTTTGTTTCAGCTTTTTTTTTTTTGCTTTTTTTTTTTTTTTTTTTTTTTTGGGGGTTTTTTTCTCTTTTTGNTTTTTTGGTGGGAGTTTTTTATCATTCTAAGGGTTTTTTCCCCCCATTCCTTAGATAAACTCTAAATTGTGAAAGGATTACTGTTCCTTTAGAGCTGAATGTCAGACCAGTGCCAATAATGTGGGTGATACTCTTTCCTGGGCTGGGGTTGAGGTGCAGCTGTGAGGACCACAGAGAGGAATTTCAGAAAGTTTTTGACACTGCGAAAAGGTTGTAATAAACTGTGCAGGAGCAAGGTAAAATTGGCATTTTCAGTGCAGTGTGAATGTCAAGTCACAGAAAGGTGTTGACCTCCAAGCATCAATTTTAGCTCTGTTCCTTCCCTGTGCTCCCAAGTGCTTTGCCCCAAAGTTGCCAATTCCTCACAGCTGGCATTAGAACCATTCCAGCTCAGAAAATCTCTGTGAAGTGCAGAGATTAGATTTTCTCCAGTGAGTGTTGTGTGTAAGAGGTGGGCTTGATCATGTCTTTTAAAAGTAGTTTGGACATCGCGTGGGATAAATCTAGAAAGGTCGGGGTGGAAGAGTTAACCAGAAAAATCCACCTAAGTCTAGTTCAGATTTGGCTTTCTCAATTTTTTTTTTTCCCCCTGTATGCACCAAGTAAATCTCTAGCAAACTGACTGAAAAGCTGAGTTTCAACAGGTTGGAACTCACTCTGTTTATGCTTTATTAATGAAAAATCAACCCCCAGGCAGAAAGGGAGTGGTGGTGATGATCAGTTTGTAATGCCTGCACAGCAAAATGAGAAAATCAGCAATCAGGATACAGCACAGGCTGGAGGAACAAAAGCCTCTCCTTCTGTTATTGCATTGCCTCAAAGAATATTGTTTTATCCTCTTTTTTTTTTTATTTAGGACTGAGTGTGGATGACTGAAACCACTTGCAATTAAATAATGAACACTGGAGAAATTAATATAGCTCAGAGAAAGACATCGAGCAATTTAAACATAATTTGAGTTTTTAACTTAATATATTCAGTTGTGAGGAGTCTCTGTGTAAGTTTTTTATGGAGATGTATTTAAAGTTCTACAATTTTAATGAAAATATAAAACATAACTGTAATAACCCTCCAAAACAAACCAAACTTAAAAAAAATCAACTCTCAGTTAAGTAGAAAGGCATCTTTACCAATCAAGTGAATCAGGCTGAGAAGGTTTTTCAGGAGGGACACAATTTATGAGAAAAGTTGAGAAAGAAACCAGCTATGAAGATGTAATATTGAATATATGTAAGTTTTTTTTTTCACACCCAGTGCCTTGATTTCCCAAAATAGGTATGTTTCTGAAATCCAAGGAATTTTATAAGGGCTTCTTGGAAATCTGAAGCTCAAAACTTGGTATTGTTTCTGGAGGTAAAATATCTGTTCACGAGAGCAGCTCTTGCTTTACGACCAAGAACAGTTTTTACATTTGTTGGCCGAGCCTTTGGGAGGTTTTTCCATCAGGATCTCTCTGGAGTGCCCTGGGTGATGAGGGGAGATGGGCAATGTTCACATGGCACAGGAGAGGGCAGGGAGGAGATGGCACAGGAGATGTTTTTCCATCAGGGTCTCAAGCAGTGGAGTGCCCTGGGTGAGGAGGGGAGATGGGCACTGCTCTCATGGCACAGGAGCAGGCAGGGAGGAGATGGCTCAGGAGATGTTTTTCCATCAGGATCTCTCTGGAGTGCCCTGGTTAATGAGGGGAGATGGGCACTGCTCTCATGGCACAGGAGCAGGCAGGGAGGAGATGGCTCAGGAGATGTTTTTCCATCAGGATCTCTCTGGAGTGCCCTGGTTAATGAGGGGAGATGGGCACTGCTCTCATGGCACAGGAGCAGGCAGGGAGGAGATGGCTCAGGAGATGTTTTTCCATCAGGATCTCTCTGGAGTGCCCTGGTTAATGAGGGGAGATGGGCACTGCTCTCATGGCACAGGAGCAGGCAGGGAGGAGATGGCTCAGGAGATGTTTTTCCATCAGGATCTCTCTGGAGTGCCCTGGTTAATGAGGGGAGATGGGCACTGCTCTCATGGCACAGGAGCAGGCAGGGAGGAGATGTCACCGTGCAGGGTCCCCAGGAGGAGCTCAGCAGGGACAACCTGTTGGACTCTGCAGCAGTTTGGGTCTCTGTGCAAAGTAGATCTGGAGAGCTTAGAGGGGCAGGCAGGGGAGATTTTGTGCAGAGTTCCTGGTGAACTTGCTCCAAAACTCCTCCAGGTGATGGAAAGTCCAGGCTTTGCACAGGTGAGCTCAGATGAAATCTTTTGTCTGATCTCTCAGCTATCTTTTCTTGAAATAAAAAGATTTTTTTCCCTTTAGAGCTACAGACACCAAGTGTTATCCCTTAAACCCAGGAAACAGACACCAAAACCTGCCAGAGTTCAGGATATCCCTGTGTGAGAACATTCTTGATATTCATTATAATGAATGTTTGAATGAATGAGTCTGTTTAAATAAATAATGAAAAATTAACATCCCCCCTTCTCCCTCCTGCTACTCCAAGTGCTGTTAGATTTGGGAGCAATGAACTACTTTTATTCTGTGCAGCATTTCAGCAATTTATTTACTACTGAGAAAAACCTTACCCTTTATAAAACAGTACAAAGCATATATTTGTGTTTCATTATCTTATCTAGACTGAATGGTTTATTTTTATTTTTACATTGAAACAACTTTTTTTTCCAAATACTACAACTATTTGCTTTTAAAAATTATTCTAAAATAGGACCATGAGCTACCACACATTCACCATTTTCTCCATTTATCTTTTCTGACTCTCTTAGATGTACAGGGAAGGGAGACCAGGCTCTTTAGGTGTGGCCAAACCCAAAAATGCCAGGATTTGAGAAATGCCCCCCCTAAATTTGTCAGGCTGGCATTTCTTTCTCAAGTCCAGTGTTCCTTGGAGCTTATGCTTACTTGTTTATAAAACACACCTAATAAATGCAGCCAGGCAAAACCGAGCCCACGTTGAAGGCAATGGTGCAGAAAAGAACTCTCCAAAGCTGGAGGAAAAAAAAAACCTGAACTTCAGAATATGTGATGGATACAAAGTTGTGTGAAGTTGGGAGGTAGGAAAGGGAAAGTCAAGGAAAGGTGATGAGACACAGAATAAATAAATCCTGAGTATAACCTGAAAATGTTTCCAGAAAAGAAGGTGTAAAAGTAAAAACTACCAATGTAGTTTAAAATATTAGCTAAAAAGAAAATGAGATATGAAATATGAGATTGTTAGCTTAAATTGATACACTTTACATTGGTTTTTTTTCAGGCAAATAGAGCATTTATGGTTTTTGTATCAGTGTCTAAAAGAAGAAGTAGGAACTTCTAAACTCAGTGCATTCCCAGTCATTTCTTTTGGGCTTTTGATCAGGGTGTAGAAATGTAGCTTGTACTGTCTTTGTGGGATCACTTGTAGATGGCTGGCTGAGTTTCAAGTCCTTTTTCTCTTGGGAAGTCAAGTCTTTTCCAGCTTCCTAGTAATTAAAAAGAAAAAAAGCAGACTCCCACTGTGAAGGTATGACATTTCAGCACAATTTTTATAATGCTGGAGCAGAATGATTTCATAAGCTTTGGAAGGACAAAAAAGAAATTCAAGTTAATGCTTTTGGTTCTGCATTAAATCATATTCTGTAGCTCCTCGTTGCACTCTGGTGTGGTTATCACTTCATAACTCTGAGTCTGAGCCTTGCTATAGAATGTGTATATTTGTTTGTTATAATCCACCTCGTGGAGAACAGCTTGCTTTCTGTATCTCAGCTGTGTTTTACTTGGAAAGGTAAATATGTTTTGATATTTTTAAGCCTCTCACTTTTGTTGTCTGGTTCAGTTTTCCATGTTTTTCAGCGCTGCTTAAAAATATCAAAACCAATTATCCTGAATTGCAAACCAGAATGTGTGGCTTGAGGTGTGGCCATTCTACCTTTAGTTTGCATATTGTGATTAAGAAAGGAGGCAGAAGGGCTTGCTGGACAGTAGAAAAGTGCTGGTAATTGTGGATATTCAGAAAACACATGCTGGGGGTTAATCCTGGTGTCACAAACAACTGCAGAGAGTTGTGAGCCTGGAGAGAAAATCCAGACAGTCTCAGGTGTGACAGAAGCCCCCAAAAGGAGTCTCAGTGGGGTCAGAGCTCACCCATCGTGCCAGATCCACAGTGCCCAGGTGCTGGGTCACAAATGCAGGCAGAAAGGTAAAAATGGATCAGACTGATAAGGACAGAAAGGGGCAGCTGAGCCTTCAGCAACCACAGCTCACCCTTTGGGCCAGAGTGGTAAAAAATGTCCTTTTTACCTCTTTACCTGTGTCTCACTGCAAAGAATCCGTAAGAAGTCCCAGAGGAATGGATATTCCATGGGGAGTACACCGTGAGATGAGCTGTTCTATTTATATTTGTATTGAATTCCTGCTGGGGAGAGAATTGCTACAATTTGACAGCATCCTGGAGGACTCAGTGTTTCTTGGGCTGTGGAGGTGTTTGGGAAGGGTTTTTGTTCTCAGCTCACTTTGTTTCTGTAGATTTGGTTAATTTTATCTAAATAAGGTGGTTATGGTTTGCCCCAGGGTATGACCTGCACCTCTCATAGCTACAGGAATAATTAAGACAAGAGACAATCACTTAGGAAGCAAAGTAATACATTAAAAAGTAAACTAAAATAAACTAAAATTAAGAGAAAAATTTCCATTCTCTGGGATGAGAAGGCATAAAGAAACAGGCCAGAATGCCATAGCCAGTATATCTATATATCTCCATATATATTCATATATATTTTAAAATTTATTTATATTTTATTTATTTATTTACTTATTTAAATTTTTATTTATGTATTTACTGTATTGTATTATTTTATTTATTTTATATTTTTATAAATTTTTTTATATTTATTTATTTATTTTATATTTATTTTATTTTTTGTATTATTATCTAATATGAAAGAGATTTAATAAGCATTCCAAACTATACGGTAGCCATTGTAAATGCCACAAGAAATCAGAATCTTTGCAGTGGCAAACTGACTCTGATCACCCCATTACAGAGATGAAGGGTGCCCTCCATTCCATCCTGCCTCAAAGAGCTGAGCCAGGAAAGGTCCAACGTTGGCTGGAGGTCAAATGAAAAACAAAATCAGGATAAGAAAACCAAATTCCTCCTTGCTGAATAAAACATCTGCCTTCTGTGTTGTGGCTGTGGGGCCATGGAGCTCTGATGCCTGAAGGTTTTTAGCACTTTAATGTCCTTTTGTCCTTCCAGGGCTTGAGAGCTGAGTTTCCCCAGAGAGCAGCTCTAGACCACTGAGATTTTTGAGATGTTTACTCAGTGGCTGCAATTAAGTTAAAATAAATGAGTGAGAGTAAACCTGATCTTTCTAAAGGCTGACAGAGAAGCTCTGGATGTTCAAATTGAACAGTTCCAGCACTGTGTGCTCTTGCCACGTTTATTCTGTGAAATAACACTGAAATAAATACAGCAGCTTCACCCCCACCAGGAAACCCACCTTTAAAAGTTTCAGCAAGGCCAGGTGTCCTTCTGCTGCCTCACACCTGGGCAGTGAAATGGGAATGATTTAATGCTGGTTTTGTCCAGTATCCTGGTGATCATCCCACAACAGCCTAAATTCTGATCCTGGCAGGAATGAAGGGGCTTTTCTGGCCTCTCTGATTTCACCACCTGAGGCACCTCACTGCAATGTCTATGTGAGTAAACTTAAAGCTTTTTCCTTTGCTCTTCTCCCCAGGTTTCGTGTGCAAGAGTGGAAGCAGGAGGAGCATGTGATGATGCTGATTGACATATATAGGATAAAATTAATTCATTTAATGTAGGGGAGAAAACCACTTAGAGTAATGACAGAGGAAAAGTGCAAGCTTCATAAGTGGTGTGGAATATCTTAAAAATAGAAGTATCTACTACTGGGGTGATTTTAAAAAAAAAGTTTTTCTTGTTTTGTTTTGTTTTGTTTTGTTTTTCTTTGTTTTATTTGATAAATAATCCTAACCTCCTGAATGACAGATATAAAATGTCAAAATCTGATCCCTTGCCAAAGGAGGATGGTGAAGGATAGAAAAGCCAAAGCAATAACAGAAAAGAAGAGAAAGATGTGGATTTTCTTTCCTGTCTATTATCTGACAACTTCTGTTTTACTGTCATTCTACATATGTCTTCTGATAAAACCAAGCACTTTTCCTTACAAAATCTGCCATCTCACAGTGGTAGGAAAAGGGGAATTTACAGTTTTACATCACTCAATGAGAAAGAGAGCGCAGAGGGGGATTTGTGCAGTCACCTGCTTTCTCCAAGGAGACAATTTATTTGTCATCTTATAATGACAAACTCACATTCATCTTTCTGACCCTTTTTTCCCTCTCTCTTTCTGTCCTTCCCTCTCTCTCCCACTCCCTTTCTGTTCCTCCTCCCTCCCTTTTGTAAAGCTTTCCACATCTAATCCAATTACTTTGCAGTCTGTCTTCTCCACGCCTCAGCTTTCCTCGGGGAAGGTTTGAAAGCGTTGGGCTGCACATTCCCTTTGGTGGATTGCCCAAACTACCTCTGTGCTCTGCCTCTCGGGGACACTTTTGTGCCAGACACCCCCAGGAAAAGCACAAGCCTGCCTCTGACAGCAGTACATATCCTGACCTTCAATTAAGCTGCAGGTTAAGACAATACTGGAAAATCAATAGCTCATTTTCTGTCTTTTGTGCTCAGATTTTGATGTTTACTAAGATAAAGGATGACAAGGCTGAAGGCAGGAATCTCTGCAGAACATCTATTGATGCTGCCAGAGGCTCAGGGGCCAGGTGTGGCCTAATCTTTGCAAAGCTCCCAAACACCAATAAGTCAATAAATCTCAGCTGGAGCTCTGCAGGACATCCCCTGCCCCAGGATCCTCACCAGGCAGCTTTTCCTCTTCTCCTCCAGTCTCCTGACCCAGGCTTCCCTGGAAGGGTCACAAGAAATCCAAATTCATTGGTGGTTACAGTTATTGGGTGGAAAAATCTGTAGCTTGAAGGCTTAAAGTCTCTGTATATAATTTTATAAGTTATTTTTATTATTAATTTCTTTTTGGAAGATGAGTTTTGTTTATCTATGCAATTTAAATCTGCCCTATAGGTGCTTCCTTTTCTCAGCTCTTTCAGCATCTAAATGGACTCCCAGAATGGAAAGGGAACATTGAACTCCACTTTTTGGAGCAGGCTTGGCTGAAAGGTAACTTTAACCTCCAATTTATATTTGTGTAGTTGCACACACAACAGGAATTTATTAATAAACCTGTCAGGTCAAAGTGAATGGTTCAAGGCAGCTCCTCTTTGTGGCAAAGATAAAGAATCAGCCAAAAGATAGATAATTTTGTATATGACAAGAGAAAATGTCTCTTAAACAACTTCTATTCTTCCACCTTTTGATGAATTTTGAAATATCAAAGCCTTAGTTTCAATTCAAACTTTTTTTCTTTTTTCAAAAGCAAAAATGTGATCAATTAATATTTCCAGGAAATACTGTTTAAACATTGTGAGTCACTATTAAACATGATTATAATGGTGGCAAGGCATGGACATGACCTCAGTGTGAACATTTTTAGCCCTGGAACTTCTCCCTGTGTGTCAGGGTGAGATTGTCTGCCAGGGGGAGATGAAGGCGGGGAGAGTCAAGAAGGAAAAAGAGGCAAATTGGAAGGACAGATAATAGGGAAGAAAAGCTAATTATCAGTGTTCCTCCAACTCCCATTGCCCATCTACTGCTGTAATGACAAAGGGTTTGACCTGAACTGCAGCTGGAATTTGCCATAAGTGACACCCTGGATTTATCTCAGATGCATTCCTGTGGGCAAACACAGACTCAGCAAGTCAGATTTCAATCATAAGAAAATGAGTACCTGCAAAACATTTAAATGAAAAACGCTCCTTTCCTAAATGTGTTTGGATTTTGATCTGAAATACAATGTTACTCGTTCTTAAACTCTCATGATTTGCTAACTCTTAACAAATTGTGTTCAAGAGCAAAAACCTGAACTAAAATTTGAACTTGGGGGGCGGAATTTGCTGTGCCTCTTTGGGTTTGCACTGCTGTGTGTGCTAGGCCTGGAAATTAAACATTTGTCAGAGATAGCAGCCAGGCTGGGTGTGCAGGGTGTCAACTGAGATCATTCTGATCTCAGACCCCGCAGCAGGAAGAGTGAAGGTCACAAAACCTGCAATGTCCCTTATGAGCTCCTGGAGGGACCATTCCCAGGACACTGCCTGCCTCTTAAGGGGGAGTGCAGAAAGAGCTGGAATAGTTTGTGTTGAGTAGAGAAAAAACTGGAACAGTTTTCTGTTGAGTAGAGAATGAACTGGAATAGTTGTGTTGAGTACAGAAAGAACTGGAATAGTTCTGTGTTGAATACAGAATGAACTGGAATAGTTTTGTGTTGAGTAGGAGAACAGACAGGAGTGGAACAGTTTTGTGTGAGAGAAGTGAAATGTTGCCGTGTTCATGGAGCTGAGTAAGAAATCTTCCTCTCGTTCTCGGTTTTGTGCTGGCTCCCAGAGCACCTTTTATTTTATTTTATTCTTCTTTTTTCACATTTTTTGCAGGTTAACATCTCTCCTTTCTTCAGGTCTGGGTTTTTGTTTTGTGTTTTTTGGTGGTTTTTTTTGGTTGGTTTTTTTTTTTGTTTGTTTTTTGGCGAGCCCTGCGCATAACACTCTAAAAAAGAATAAAAAAGGGTGCCGTTCTCCCCAGGCAAGGTTCCTGCCTGCCCAATAATCCCTCTGCCACGCTGCTGCCCAGGCTCTGGCTGTGCCTGAGCGTGGGGTTCTGCAGAGCAGAGAGCCCAGCAGTGCTGGAGGCGTTCTCTAACGAGCTGTCCAGGTCACTCTCACTTTCTCTGCTCTGCACGCCTCCCTGACTCAGGAAAAGCCACCCAGGAAAAGCCAGGGTGTCCCTGCCATTCCTTCCCATGCAGATCCCAAAGACAGGAGAGCCTGGCTCTTCCCTGAACTTTTCCAGCCTTTGATTTGAGTGTTCAAACAGCGCAACGTGCCCTCCTACATGAGCGATGAGTGTTCCTATCTTTGATATTTGGTGTGATGATTCCATTCCAAACAGCAAATCTGAGTTCATTTCTTCCATGGCTGTTTTATTACCTTTTTATAAAGTAAAAATAAACTCATCTTTTCCACTGATCACGGAAAAGCAGGGAAGCAGAACTTAATGTGATGTTTTCTTACCCTCCTACAAATCATGCAGTGATAAGTAAAATAAAAGCATCTGCATGTGGGAACATGAAGCCTGAATAAACCTTGTTTTGAGCTCTTGAGCTCACTTTTTTTATTTTTACTTTGCACGTTTTCTGACAATAGCCACAGCTGCTAAAATCCAAATATATTTCTGAAGTGAAGATACAGGCAAGAACCTGTTCCCAATGTCATTTAGTAACTCAGGAAATAATAGTTAAGTCCTAGAAGGACAAGTATTGAGGCTTTATTTCTTCCTCAGCTCAATGTGATTTTCATGAGAGGGTCGTCAAAAGGTGATGACAGCATTGTAAGGTGAATTTTGTATAAAACTATCTCTGCTTCCCTTAGAAAATGTTTGCATAGATTAATGCTTTAATTCATCCTTTATATTGAAAGTAGATGAGCAACACAACTGGAATGTCTGCTTGAGAATGGAGAAAAATGTGTATGAATGTGAATTTTCTTACTGAGAAACCTAATGACCTAGAGAAGAAGTGATTCACTCAATAAATCAAATGAGGCTGTATTTTCTATAGTTATCACCTGTTATTTCACTCTTCTGGAGGGGAAAGATTAATCTGGTCCTAAGGGGGCTGATATGGAAGGAAAGGAAGGATGGAACACTGGATTTATATTGTCCCCATGAAAAAGTAAACAGGAAGAAACCCTGTTCAATAGACTCATTAAAAAAATGATTCCCTGTATCCACTAAAATTATAGCTGAATTTTGATGGAGCTAAGCACTTAATACATTCACTATAAAATCTTAAGTCTTTTTTTTGGTTGTTTTTATGAGCAAATTTTAAATTTTTGTAACAGATATTAATGGTTTAAATAACCAAGGTTTTAGAAATAATTTTGATTTGCAGAGTTCATGAGCAGCTAGGTAGGTATTGACTGCTGGAGGTTGGGATTTTGTGGTAAATCAGATAAGTCCCCCAGCAGTAAAGCCCTTCCAGCACAAACGCTTTTGTGTGTGGATTTTACTTTCCTTTTGCAAATACTGGTGCACAGTGCTTTGAAATTAACTTTGCACAAATGTGCATGGCAATAAGTTAGTCACTCAAATGTTCATGAAAATCAAACACCCCAAAGGATCTGAGCACAGCCTCAAAGAAGTGCTTTAATAAAATCAGCTGAATATTCAGATAGTCTGTTTTCCCCAGGAAAATGGTTTTGCCTTGGACAGAACCTTAATACTGACAATTTTGATAAGTACCTCTGGAACTCTAAAGTGATGTCTTTGCCTGGGGGCACTCATGAGTTCAATCATGGCCAGCTTTTGGACAGATTTTATTCAGGGAAAAAAAAAAGGAAGAAAGGTGATGGAGAATGGCACAGTTTACACAAAATAAAAATGCCTCAGATTCTCAGAGCTTGAGTGAAGACACTTGCAAAGCCCTTGGAGTCCATCAGATCAGGAGCAGAGGTACCACTGCACATCTCCAGCTCATGAGGTTTCCTTTGGATCATATCCACTTGGAAAACCTTCCTTTGGCATAAAAAACACTTGAAATAAAGAAAACCCACATAAAACCCAGAGTGTAGCACTGCTGCTCTGCCCTGAGCATGGGCTGGGTTTGTGCTGCTGTGTCCCTGTGCTCACACCTCTGCTCCAGCTCTGCAATCCCTGCATCTCACCACCACACACCTCCCAGAGAGTCTTCCTGGAGCCTTTTTCCCTAAGATGAAAAGAATTCATCACTGAAAAATGCATGTTTGATTCCTGATTCCTCTGCTATTTCTTTACATTTAAGGCTTAAAAAAACCAAAACCGTTTTTGAAAGTTTGCCTGTAGAATTATGACTTTTGTGATGGTGAAACCTCAGAGTTAGTTCTGCAAAAGATATCGGTCCTTGACCAGTTCACAGCCCCAAACCTAATTTAGGTTTCAGCAATCAGAGTTGCCACTGAATAACATTCTTTAATGTGGCCAAATTGCAGCTAGCAATGACAAAACCATGAGATTTGCCAGGATTACTCTGGGTGTAAAAAAGAATCCTTAAGCTATGAAATGACAGAACACCGAGAGCTATTTTTTATCCCACGGCTATGCAGCAGATTTTATTTTCCTTCATGGATGTCCAGCATTTACAAAATGGTTTATTTGAAACCCAAAAGTAGAGCAAGAATCCCGGTAACCTCTAGATGCTTATTTGGTCTTTAAATATAAGCATGGCTTTGCATTGTGGTTTGATGGGATTTCCAATTACAGCTTGAAGGTGCCTTTCCAATTCCTGTATAATTAGTAAATTTAAATTTAGATAAACATGCATTAAAAGTTGGAAGTACCATCAACAACTTTGTATTTAACGTCTAGATATTAAATTAGGTTTTTTTTTACTGAAAGTAACCATAAGAGATTTTAATTCTGCCAGTATAATATTTTATCAGAGTCTACTTTGTCATTCAGCATCTAGAAACTTCTTCCAAAACATTGCCATGTTTTCTGGACAGAGCTGAGAGGAATGATAAAAATCTGGAGGAGTTTATTTATGTATTTCCTCTCTCACCTTCCATTTGTCCAGGCAGCTGTGTGGGAATGTGAGGACGAAGCTGTGACCCCTCTCTGCTGAACTTGGCAATTATTTTCACTGCTTCTGTGAGTTTTTAAATAGAAAGCTTGTAGAGAGCTCCTGTTGTTCAGCCCATGTGCTACTGCTTTTTAACACTGCTCCGAAACAGCACTTGCACAGATCAGTGAAAACAGGGTTAAAATTTAATCAAAGACCTTGTGGACACAATTTGTTCAAAAACCTTCCCAGGTGACACTCAAGATCATGTCCTGTCACAGGAAAACTCCTCTCCAACCTTTGTTATGCAAACTCATGCCTAACATTTTCAGGAGTGACCAGCCAATTTGTTCTGGTGCAGAAGGTTTTATCCATTATTTTAATTCATCTGTTGCCCTCTCAACTAAGACCAAATGAATCCCCTTTTTAAGATGTTGTTGGTGGTTGTAGATTGCAATTCATAATTGTGTATTCATCTGGGCTGCATGATCATTTTAGGTCCCTTTCAAATGAAACAGTCTCTTCTGTGCTGCATGAATAGAGCACTGCAGATTTCTGTCCTGAGTCAGGAAAACACATTCTTGATGTAATTAAACCTCTTTAAAATATGGTAAAAAGTCAGTGACTGCAAATGTTGTACTTGCAATTTAGAGCATTTACGTGAGAGACGTGCTTTGAAATATTGCATCTCAGAAAAAATGGCAAATGTGTAAATAATCCTTGAACCAACTTTGGTGGCTCTTTTATTTCATTTCTTAGCACCTCACCCATTTAGATTTGATGGGGGGTGGGTTTTTTTTGTTTTGTTTTGTTTTTTTTTTGGTTTTGTTTTTTTTTTTTTTTTTTTTTTTTTTTTTTTTTTTTTTTTTTTTTTTTTTTTCTTTGGGGTTGGTTTTTTCTTTTTGTNTAGTCAATATGTTAACTACTGCTATATTCTTTTTAAATTCTGCTTCTGAGGATTCTGCCAAGACAGATTATGAGTTCCATTTAGGTTGTATGGGCTTTGGGATTTTTTTTTTTCTTTTAATGTCAACTATTGAAGTGCCAATAAGGCCTGGAAAATGATGGGGGCTCAGACACATTTATGGCTAGAAATGGTTTTTCTGCTGAGCTATTAATACAGGTATCAAAGAGGTGAAACAAGAGTAGGTACAGTCTGTTTATCAGACAGAGACTGGCCATGGAGCAGAAACAGTTATGGCTATGGAAAGACCTTTGGCTGGAGGAGAGACTAAAAGGAATAGGACAGAAAATATAAGAGTAAGCTTAGCAAAGAAACAGCAGAGATGAGCTGATCTCACCTGGATTTTACACTAAATGTATGTTTATGAATTAGTAGACTTTTATTCTCTAATTCCTACTTATGTGGCTGAAACTGTCCCAAATTCTCTTAAAAGAGCTAAGCTTTAGAGATCAGCCATGTGCTCAAATCTGAAAAGAAATGAAAGTGCTGCCAGAAATAAAGTGTCAACTGTCCTGTAAAATGGTTTTGTACATTTTCTGTAATGTTTGGATAGTAAATTTAGACTGTTTCTCTGAGGTGAAATAGTAATTTTTCCTCACCTGTGCTGTAGAAACAAGGAGTGCCATAATTGTGTAGGGTAGACAGAAAATCATCAGAGCAGTTGTGATCACCAACCTGCCTGAGGGCTGGTGGGAGGGCAGGTGAATGCAGTGCAGGGAGCCCTTCATGCCTGTGAGAAAATGAAAATATCACAGAGTCATCCTCAGTGCACGCTGCATTTACCAGGGCTCTCCACTGCAACGAGGTGACCTTGACTGGGGAGGTTCTGCTGGTTCTTGTGGCTGAATTCTGGTGGTCACAGCAAAGGGTTTGCTCACAGAGTGCTGCCAGGGCAGCTGACCCAGAGCATGGAAACACAAAGGTCCAAATTGAGAGGAATGACAGATTTATCCTTACAAACCAGCTGTGGTCTGTTGGTAGATAAAACCAGCACTGAGAGATAAAAGAAACCATGGGAAGGATTCCACTGATTGATGAATGGGAAAAAAGATATTTGCCTTTACAAACAAACTGTAGGCTTGCTGATAAATGGAATTGGATATTGAAAGATAAAAGGGGGATGGGGGAAAAAAACATAACTTCCATAAGAATTAAAAATTGAAAAGGAGGGTTATACATTAGAGGGGAATCTCAGGTATCAGTCTGTGCCTCTCAAGCACCTCAGCCAATGGGGAAAGAGAGAGGGAAATTGGGATAACAAGGAGGAAATTGGGATAAAAAGGAGGAAATTGGGATAAAAAGGAGGCTACACCCTGTAAAAATTGGAGAGACCCTAGGGAATGGTTCATGGCCTTTCTCTTTATTCAGGTAAAGTAAAAGGACTCCTCTGTCTCCTTTTTGGACACAAACCTCTGTTTGTGGATTAATTTTCATGACAAAATTCACAGAAATGCAATCTGAATAACCTTCTCCTTTCTGGAAGACTTGAGGCTGCTCTATGCTGAGTTAAAGGCAAATGAGATTATTAGAATGATGTACTCTATAAATAGCTGTGAAGAGACTGCCTGTACCCAACAAATGTAACATTTCAATGCAGCTATATTTCACAGCTAGTTACTAAATTCCCTCATGCAAAATACAAATTAATAAATGGGCCTAAATATCACACTGCACACGTCAGCAGAATTGTTCATGTGCCCTTTAAGCATACTTTGTTTGGAGGTAAAAAAACTGTGAAGATTTCAGTCATCACAATTTGTGGGTTTAGAATAATACTGGGAGAGCTTTCTTGTCTTTTTGGTTATTATTACTGAACAAAACTGCTACATATTGGAAATTTTTTCCTAAAATTTAAAGGCCAGAAAGGAGGGGAAATGTTCAGACTGATAATAAGAAACTTCTTGTCACTGTCAAAAAGATCAATATGACTTTAATTACGGATACAAGATGATGATTGCATTTAAGAATTGTTATATATCCAGAGAAAAAATGCAGAAAAATATCATGTCACTTCTTTCTGTCACCTTACAGTATTTTCCTTAAACATACAATAATGCTTTTCTTATGGGTGTTTTTGGAAATCAGTGCCTCCAGATGACAAAGGTGTCTGTTGAGACAACTCATAAAGTATCTATCACACATTTATGCCAGAACTGCATGTAGTTGAAAATATGTAGTTGAGATATTTCAATGATTAGAGCGATTTCTACAATTAAACAGAAACTCTATTTTTTTTTTGCATTCTCAGCGGAGGTAAATGGTTGTTAGCTATAAACTATATTTGTTTCATTTGACATAAGCTACTTTCAGTCTGAGAGCCATTATCGTTTTCAGAAAAGGAACTTTACCACTCCTTCCCAAATTATCATATTTCAAACCATGATTTCCTTAGAACTGCTTAGGCCCAGTGCTTTATTCTTGTTGCCAGGAAAACCTTTAAGCCCATAATTCCCAACTTCATTGGATTATAGCCCATTATCTATCATCAACAGTTCTGAGCCTATCATGGATCGTTATCACAGAACTTTTAATTGAAAATATTCCAACAGGGCTAAGATTTGGAGGCCACCTGTGGAACACCCAGTAAGGTGTTGAAAACATAATTTGGTAACCGCAGTCGTGAGCTCAGGATCTCACAAATAAGAAGCTATTTGGCTAACAATGGGTTTGCTGGTAGCTTTGGGGTATTTCTGAAGTGATATGCTAAACTGACTCTCTAAAGCAATTAAATTCACTCCTGAAAAATATTAAGACTCACTCTCCAGCTGTCACAGCATAACCAGAAGGAAATGAGTACCATGGGAAAACGAAACTCCTGCCTCTCCTGGGCTTCTCTTCAATTATACATTGGCATACCACAGCCAAGACACTTATTGACATTTATGAAGTTTTATGCAAATTTATCTGGTTGGGAGGTTGTTTTTTTAATTATTTTTTTAATAACACTTTGAAAAAAGTTACAATTTATTTGAGCAGTTGGATTTCCAGCTCCACCAGGTAAATCGTGCACCTCAGCTGTTTCCTTGGTTTGTGGGTGAATCTGTCCAGCTGCCTGTGTGACAGACAACGTTTGCTTGAGTTCTTTGTTCTAAATTTGCATCTTATTTCTTGTGTTAAGGAGTGATTAGGCAAGGTGACAGTGCCTGGAGGGAGGGGACTTGTGTCTGTCCTGGGGAGCTGTGCCAGGCAGGAGAGGGGGACAGGCTCAGAGCAGCAGGCTGGGCACTCCCAGGGATCTGTGCCCCAACACCTTTCCAGCCCTTGGCAGCTTCTGAACAACCTTCCTGGACCAGCAGGGATTGTTAAGATTTGCCACTCTTCAGACAGGTGCACAACAGGCTGAAACTCACCTGGAGGCAGGGATTTATCGTGCCACTTGTTTTTAAGTTGGTTTTGTATTTCTGCCCAGGCTTACTTAGCTGTTTTGAATGTTCTCTACAAAAAAAAGACCCCGAATATTTTGAATTATTTTGTGATTAAGCCTAATTCTTCAGTTAAATGTCTTTTTAAGAACAACATCAAGGCAAAGCTACTCTAGAAGAATGAGGAATTTAGAGTTGAGTTTCTATGAGTTTTTTCTTCTGAACGAATAGCTGTTGACACAATTGATATTGAAGGAAAATAAATTCAAAACTAATTTAAGAATTTGTGCTATAATGTTTTATCAAGTCATTAATATATAAAAACATGTAAGGCTGAAAACTTTCAGTTATGTCTATTTTTTACACACATTTGGGTTGGTTTGTCAGGTTTCTTTGTTTAACAGCAGCAGCTTTCACAGTAGTTCATTGAAAAGTGCAGTGGTGCTCCCATTTTGATTCTCTCTGCCTGGATCAATAGAAATAATCAGGTTTCAAAATTTCCAATCAGTGATACCCACACAGAAGTTTAGTTGATCTAGAATATCAGTCTCACTTCTTGTAAAATTGGGCTCAAAAGCTTAGATTTAGCCATTATCCACTTTACCTACCTGTAATTTGTTTGGTGCTTCTTATTCTCATTAAACTAAATATTCCCCTTCAGTTCCCCCTTGCCAGCAGGTACTGTCATACAGGAAGAGCATATTTACAGTATAATAATGGATTTTTGTCAAATTTTAGATACAGGTTATGTGTAGATACACATCTCACCATGAGCTGCTTTTACATGAGATGATATAAACAAAATTTAATGTCTTTTTTTGGTCATCTCAGAGGTGAAGGTGGGCTGTTAGCTTGGCCATGCTCTGCTCTTTACACAACTCTTTTGGTTGCCACTGGTCAGGAAAAAGAAGCTCCGTCAGAGTTTTGTTACACCTGCTTTGCTCGCTCTAATTTGTTTTGCTGTGTTGTGTTTGCAGCTAAACCTGGTGTGAAGAATGAGGGGCTCATGAAGCTCATTATGCTTCACTTAATTTGAAAATTAAATTTTGCAATTTGAGACTTGTAAACACTTTTGAGAAGCATTGCTTCCTGTAATGGAAAACAACACATTCCTACGGTGTTGTTAGGAAATAAATTTGTATCATGAATCTTTAATAAGTCATTCAATATGTTGCACCCTTGAGCTATTGATATACCAGGAATTGTACCTGTATTCTGGACAAAAAAAAAAAAAAAAGTGCAATTTGGAAATATTTTTTTTTTTCTTTCCAAGACATGTAACAATCTGAATCTTATTAAGTTGGTAATAAGCCACAGCTATTTCAGCCTTTTCTTCTTGCACTAAAGCTTCTCAAAGACAGAATGCTTTTTGTCATGTCTGCTTCCAGCACTGAATCTTGGCACGTTTGTCTCAGCAGAACTGAACAGGGAGCCCAGTTCTATTAAGTGTCACACTTCCAAGTACGTAGTGCATCTATTTTCTGTGTCCTTTAGGGTTTTTGGTGAGTCAGTTATTGAATCAGACCTTGAGGAGACCAGACAGTGGACAGGCTCCTGCACACACACCTTCCAGCCATACATAAAGTATTTATTAGGAGAAGGTTGAGAAGAGAAGAGCGGGTTCTTTTTCCAGAGGTCTAATGTAGAACCTAATATGTTATCTGTGGATAACAAGGCAATTTGTGCAGAAGAACACTTGTGCAGAGCCTCTTGCAAAGATGCCTCTTTCTTTGAAAACAGCCCTGTGTTTTATGGGTGTTGATGTGCAACCCCATTCAAGAATGTTTTTTAACAACTGGAACCAACAGATATGAGAAAGCCTAAGTGAAGTATAATTGTTTCAATATTTATATATATATATATATATACACACACACATATATATATATAAAATGAGAGCTGTTATTTTTCCAGAATGTTTTAGAACTTTTAGACTTGGAAATTAGATGATTAAATTTCAGAAATTGCTTACCTGGAGTTAGAAAATAAACATCTCATGTTTAAATAGCCTCTGGCTAATTTTACAGAAACCCAGATTCTTTTTCTCGCATTCCATTTCACCAAACTATTTCTGACTTTAATTTTTTTTTTCAATTGAAAAGTAGAGATAGCTGCAATATCCTCCTTTGGTCTTTTCTGAGATTAAAATTCCTCAGGTAGAAATTACTCCTAGAATAACCTCAGTACTTTTATTTATTCCGTGGACATTTTTCTTCTCAGAAAGAATGATGAAAACAGATCCTTCCTCTTTTCAAGGGCCTCTTAAACTCATAAAGGACTCAGAATTTCCTTCCAGCCAAACACCACTTAACACTGCTTTCCCTAGTACATATTTCTCTTGACCTCTCATCCCTCCCATTGCTTTCCTCCACGTATGTCTCGGAACACAGTGTCTCAAACTCTTATTTTAACAGAAATTCTCATGCTGTGTAAATAGGGATCACTTCCTATACCTTACAGCTATGAACTCCTGTTTGTAGATACCAGTGTGATATTTGCCTTCACCAATGTCGTGACTTTGGCTCGTGCTTTGCCCAGACTCAAACACTGCCAAGACTTTTTTCTGAGGAACTTCCATCTGATCTTTGATCCTTTCTTGTATGTTTGCAAATCTGCTTATCCCCGCTCCAGTAGTTCCTTCATACATTGAAATTTGCTTTTAGAAGTGTGTGTGTAGGTGCATGTAAGATTACAAAAGTATGGATGTGGAATTAATGCATATTAGCAGTAGCTCTTGATTAAGACTAGTTGCAATGCTGATAAATATTGTTGGGGAATTTGTGAGTTTTTGTGTCTTGCCCTTAGCTCAGTTAAAAGTCTGAAATGCTCCCAGAAGTCAGACTCTGAAGCTGCAATGTCAGGCTGAATTAAGTAATTAGGGACAGAAGCAGACCCAAGGCTCCTGCACAAGAAACTTAATTTTGGTTTCAAGCTCCGTGCAAGGAATTGTTGGGTTTTGGTTGGTGTGGGAGGAAGACTGAGCTGGTTCAGCCTTCAGAGGGGGCTCCAGGGAGACCTTGGGCCCCCTTCCAGGACGTAAAGGTTCTGCAAGAGAGCTGGAGAGGGACTTGGACAAGGATGAACTGAGAGAAGGCAGGGATAAGTAGCTATTGGGAAGGAATTCTCCCCTGGGAGGGAGGTGAGGCCCTGGCACACGTTCCCAGAGAAGCTGTGGCTGCCCTTGGATCCCTGGCACTGCCCAAGGCCAGGATGGACAGGGCTTGGAGCAGCCTGGGACAGTGGAATTGTCAGGGGATGGGAACAAGGTGATCTTTAAAGATCACCTTGTTCCCATCCCCTTTAAAGATCACCTTGTTCCCATCCCCTTTAAAGTCCTTCAACCCAAACTGTTCAACAATTCAAAGTTTAGGTTTAATTGTGCAGCAGGTTAAGTTCACATAAAAAAACCCAACAAAAACCCCAAAACAAACCCAAAAACTATTCCATGTGTGCAGTCTGTGTTTTGAGAGAGCAGGGAGCATACACAAGAGAGGACCCTCATGTGGGGAAGATGGGTTGGGCTTTCCCTGAGCCCTTCAGCTTCCCACTCCCCCCCATGAGTGGTGGATCTGCTAAAAATCTGAAACCCTCCAGTTTCAGCTTTTTAGCAGTGAGTGCTGGTCTTGAGCCCCATTAACTCATGCAGCTATTCCCTATGTAAATTGGGGGGTTACCATGGCAACCTGCTGCACAAACAGCCATCCCTGCCAGCCCAGCCGCTGATGCTGAGCCCCTGGTGCTCGGGAGCTGCTCTGGTCCCGAGGAGCCGCTGTCACACACGTGGTGCAGGGGACAGCAGGCACAGACACCTTCCTTTGCTCTTCCTTTGCGTGGAGAACTCCACCCACATGTTTATTTTTTGGAGGATTATTTTCTTTTACATTGCTGCTAAGGCAAACGATAATTTGTGACGATTAACTGTGACCTTTGGCGCCTCGTAATGAGATTACTCTTAATAGTTTGTTTTTTCTAGCGGGGAATAAATTATTTTGTGATTACATTAATTTCTCCATTATATTCCTTGCATATGTTTTGTGTTTGTTAGCCTATTAATATTTTCTTTTCTTTTCTTTTTTTTTTTTTAAATTTCCCTTTGTCCTTGACGACAATAACAGAAATCAGTTTTCCTTAGTTTCACTAGTAATTTAATTTTTGGCATATCTGAGGCAGGCTGGGCAGACTGCATTCATAGTAGAATATCACACAAAAGGCTCTGGAGTGGTTAAAACCAGAGCAATGCTGTTAGAGCACAAATGCTACATCATTCACACCTTGCTGCTTAAGAGGAGCAGTGTTTGTAGAAAGGCTTAATGCTCAGAGCTAGAGTAGCACCAAATAAAAGTACAGCAGGCAACCAAATCACCTGATGGATTGGTACAGGGCTCACCTTCATGATTCTCATTTTTCTCTCCAGTCTGTGCCCTTCCAGCCCTTGCTGCGGAGGCAGAGCGTTCCTGTGATTTTCATTGAATTTGCTGTACAACCCGGGGCTTGTTTCATTTTCCACCCAGCTGAGAAGTTTTCTTGTTAACTCCTGTACAGGTAAACCTGACCTGATCTGCAGAGTCCTGCCAACAATGGTGTGCTTTTCCTTTTTCTCTCTTCACACTTCCCCTGGCCACCTCAGTAGGCTTGAAGTTGTTCCAACAATGCCTTTCAGCATTTTGGTAGGACAGGCCTTCCTCTGCTGAGGCTGGTTCTTTGAATTTGTCAAGTTTTTTTCAGAGTTAATGCATTCTTTGCTCTCTTCTCTGCTCCTCCTCTCCCTCTCCCACAAGAAGGCTGCTTCAGCATCTCACCCCTTTGGGAGTTATAAACCAGTTTCTTGTTTGTAGCCTAAATTTCTTCTTTGCTTTAATGCTGATGTGACAACACTCTCAGAAGCTTTAAGAGCTTTTTTTTTCTTCCCTCCCCAGTGGTTGCTATCACTAAAGTATTTGTAAATTACAGTTGTTCAGGCAGTAAATTAACTTTATTGTGTGTTTAAGCTTATGCTTAAAGTAATTCTAGAACCCAGAATGCCAACAAATTTTGCCTTGATTTCTCAGCAGTAAATGAGGTTGAGTGCTGAAGCTCTGGTGAGAACAAAAGTGTGTTTGTAGCCTCATGTGTGGGCACATTCCCTTGAGACAGGAGGAGACAAACTGCTGGTTGGAGATCCTGAGGGAAGCAGCACCACTTCTTCCTCCCATCCCTCCTTCCCCACCCCAGGACTATTTCCAGCCTTTAGAAAAAATCCAAGACTCCAAACAGTCAGGACAGGGGACTAAAGCACACAACAAAAATCTCAAGCAGCTGCCTATGGAAAACTGACTCCTGTGATTAGAACACAATAAATGTGACCATCAGGGCTCTCAGGATTGATACATAATTACAGTTTCTTCTTATTATTTAATTATCTTATTATTATTTAATTATCCTTCAAAAACAAAGCTCTCTCACGGAACAAAAGTTGAGAATCTGGTTTGAGAGAAAACTCAAAACACGGGAACAAAACTTAACTATTTTTCTGTTGATTTGATGCAAAAGAGTTTAATAATTTAATTCTTAGCAGCATGCTAAACCCAAAAATTTATAGATCTAAGAAAAAGAAATTTTAGCTTGCAAATGTCTCCAGCAACTCGAAGACAACCACCTATTATATACATAATTTTAAAGACTCCCTGAAAAATGTTTTAGTATTAAAATATTTAAAGTTCAGTGCAAC
The DNA here is from genome assembly GCA_013396995.1 of Dicaeum eximium. NCBI lineage: Eukaryota > Metazoa > Chordata > Aves > Passeriformes > Dicaeidae > Dicaeum > Dicaeum eximium. The sequence continues at coordinate 1,288,784 of VWZP01003405.1, forward strand.
CTTTGGTAGAAAGTGCCTTGCCTCAGCTGCCATTGCATGCAGTGTTTTTTGAATTTGGGTGGAATACTGGAATATTCTGATGTACAGCATTAAGCTGAACATGGTTAAAGGCTGAATGAGTGAGAAATGCCTCTGGAAATGTTTAGAGAGAGCCATCTCTTTCACAAGGACACTTGAAAGAAAACAGCTTTGAAAAGAAGAAAGATAAACTTTAGAATATTCACTTTTTATTGAAAGAAAATGGAGTGTGTTTTACACAGAAAAATTCTCGTTTGGTAAAAGGACCAAATGTTCAAAGTGATTTATTTCTTTATCAGCAAGGCAAGTTCTTATAGATTCATCTAAAACAGGGGAAATTTTGTCCAAAAAAAGGGCAATTTTTTCAATCCCTTAAATTCAAAACTAGCTAGATTTCCCTTTATTTTCAATGAGACCTGTTAGATGTTTGACACTGTTAACAATAAAAGCAAAAGGATGATTTTTCAGTTCAGGAATCCAGACTTCCTCTGCAGGTAAGAAAAGGTTTAGAAGAAATATTTCTCTAGAGCCTGGAAAAAAATATTAAATTCTGAAATTTTCAGCTATATGTACAACAGTTTTCTGAACTGCTGCATTCTCCAAACAAGCATATTTTAAAATTAAACTCAAGTATGTTGGACACAGATCTGCCAGCTTTAGGCAGGGATCATTCAAATGATGATGGTCACAATTCTCACTCAAAGAATTAGAATTCTAGTTCTTAATTCTAATAACTAATAAAAAATTTGTTCTTTTGGCACAGCAGGGAATGAGCAGGGAGGTGGGGGAACCTTTGTGGGTTTCCCTTTATGAAGGACAGCAGAGAGATGAAAGCACACTGGTGTATTTGCATTAAAAATACATTTACCAAACCATGGGAAAGGAGCAGGTAAAGAATATCTGAGAATATCTGACTGTTCCAACCTGAAATTCATATTTCCACCTGAAATCTCCAACATCTGATTAAATAGCACCACTGATTCCATTAAATACGTGTGTGGAATGAACACACATTTTTAACATTAGGTTCAGGAAGTAATTTTAATTAGAAAGAAGTCTCATTTTTGTATAGCACAGAAAATTTTATTTTTCTTTCTTTTGTTCTCACTTTTAATTGGACATGGTTTCTATGAAAATTATTAGCTGTTCAGATATGTGCAATTTTGGAAAAGGAAAATGCATCTTACCATGAGTAAAGATAACCTACTTAAAAGCATGAGGCTTATTTTAGCTTTTGAGTACTCTTCATGAGAAAGGACCCCTTTATAAAGAGTATTATTTATGGTATTATTAATAAATTATACTTATCATTGCTTTTTCACAGTAGTAAAAATAGCACTGTAATATTACTTATTTACACCAAATATCACATCATTCAAAGCTGACATTTTCATATGCTACTCATAAATCTGAGTTTGCTTTATAATAACAAAAGAAGCATCTGAGAGTGGTTTTTTTCCCTTACTGAAAAAAAAAAATATATTTAAAACTGTGTGCAACAAACTTTATCCAGAATTTGAATAGTGCAGTTTAAGTGACTGGATTATATAAAGATGGGAGTAGGCTTTTGTCAGTTGGTCACTGGAATTTGTCACTTTTGCCACTGGAATTGGCAGTTAAGCATTGGAGAGAGCATAAAGAGTGAAGCAGGGAGGCAGAAGAGTGTTCAGTGAGGGAAAACTAAAAGGGAAAAATAAAATAGACACAGGGGGCAAATGTTGAAATATGTATTCCTCCCTTCTGTCCACCTTTAATTGTATTAACAGCAAAGTTTTAACAGTAATCTTTTCATTTTCCCCCATTAAAAAATAATGAATTTTATTCTGCACTCTGCTGTATTAGTTTTACGTGGGGGTGACTTTAATATGGCTTTTGAAATCAGCAGCCTCAATTCAGCGTGGATCTCACTGAGCACAGTCTGCATCCACCTGGAGTGAAATCCTGACCCAGTGAAATCAATGGCAGAATTCCCATTGACTTCAAAGAGCTTGGATTTCACACCAATCTCCTCTTCCTTTTTTCTGCAGCCTCTCTGCTTTTGCTAAAGGGGATTGCTTTTCCCAGATGGACCTCTTAATGCTCTGCACAGTGATAATTTCCACTTTCTCTTATAAAATGCTGCAAGTCTTCTAAGAAAAATTCTCTTTTCTTCTTTCTTCTTTTTTAATACAATCCTGATGTTCTCCATAGTAAGGCCTAGCCCCTTATCTCTTAACAGTGTTTTGTCTCTTTGTTTTTTACTCACAATTTAAGAAGGCATGGTTTTCAGAAGTTTACATGTTAAATATCATTTGGCTCTATATCACAGGAGCACAAGTTTTTTTTTATGAGGACTCTGTTCCACAATGAATATTTATATTTACCCACAATTAATCTCACAAACAGCTGAACTGCAGTGTGGTCATAATTTCCACCTCACTCATAACCTCAGTTCTGCTAGGTTTTAATCACATCCTCTTCATTAAGAAATAAACTAGAATATTTAATGTATATACATTTGAAGCAGCTGACCACTTGTGTTGTTTTTGGCATTCCACTTGTGTTATTTTTGGCATTCCATTTAAAAGCTGAACTCCCTTCTTGAGTAAGTTTTTTCTGTGAAGACCTCCACCATATCTGCAAATGTGGGTGATAGAAGGCTCTATTTACTGCATGTCTAATGTTTTACCTGACTCTTATACTTGTCCCTGAACATTGTAAATATCTTTAAGAATTAAGCCTTTCCTCAAAATGAACTACTTAATAAGGCTAAGCCATTTATTAGAAGTGTTGGACCAAAATACATACGTTCTCTTTGCAGTGCTTGCTGAGTGTTTATAGCTTTTATCTTCTGTAAATACGAGAAAACCTTTTTATAACTTGTTTACATAATGAACTATACTTGTGATTATATATTCATCATAGAGACAAGAAGCACAGACTAAGCCCTGAAATGTCTGGAAGTTTTTGATGCCATCCAACAGAAGAGATTTCCATGGGTCTGAATTGCTCCTTCCTGTTTGTTCATCCAAGGCTGGTGAGTCTAAAACTTTCCCTCTTGAGCTGAGCTTTTTTGGCATCTGAAATGCACAAACCAAACAGCCAAAGGGAAAGTGTGGACAGCTCAGCAATTTGGATGCACTTATGGACGACTGGCTTTGCCTGTAATGGCAGGAGGTGTTGAACCCCATTATTGGAAATTTGCTGACTGCTCATGGACACGAGCTCTGGATCAGCTGCTGACAGGAGTCCCAGGTTCATCTCCCTGGAATGCTGCCCTCCTGTTAAACTCCCTTGGGAAAACCCAATCTTTCATACCTCTGACAGCAGCACCTTGTTTTCTCCTGGATCTGCTTGACCCCAAGTCAAAGGCACACCTAGAACAACACCTGGAGGTTGGGTGAGGCTTTCTGACAGCACCAACCTTGTTTTTCATTTTAAGAATCTCTTTAATTAAACAAAAAATGCAAATTCCCTGCTAAGTGGAGTACTGTGTACTCCTTCAGCACGACTTTCAGCTTTTATCTGGTTTTTAGTTTTAAATTCTACCCAGCTTAAGGGATAGTAGCTATATACCTGCCAATAATTATGATACCACTGTAATGATTTGCTAAGTAATGGATGGAATACCTTAAAAGTTGAAAGAATTCATCCATTTCTGCACTTCTGGAAACATCTGCTCCTGTGCAGCGGGAATTTTTTTTGGTAGTAGGAAGAAGTTTTGTGGAACTACTCAGAATTACTCCAGAATGCAGCCAGTAATAACAGCAGAAAAGGAGTCTAAAATATTCTATTTTAAATATATTATGATTGTCATTAGGAGCAAAGTAAATTGAAATTATGCTGTTGAATATTTATCAGATTTGTTTTTGTAAGTTTGGTTTGTTGAGGGGTTTTTTAGATAGTCTAACCTATTATTCCAAAACCACTAGTAACTGTGTCAGAAATACAAGATTTTTAAATACCTTCATAATAAATTCCATCAAAGATTGCTTTCTAATATAATTATATATACACTTTAATGGTTTTGTATTCACTGCTGTCTCTCTTTAAAGCTAAATTACATGTTCTTGGCTGTAGGAAGTCACACCAGGAAAAAAAAAACCTTAGGTAAGAACAAAAACGTGCGGATTTACAATCTCACAAGGAACTCCTCTAGAGTGTATCTGGCACAATGATTAAAGGTAATGCTTTTGTAGTTCATAAAATTTCAGTGTTACACAATAAAAGATCCTAAAATTAGATACAAGAGTTTCTAGGAACTCAGACTAGCTAGATTTAACTAGAATGCAATTTATTTCCATTATGTGTGGAGGGAAATGTTAAAGAACTTGACCTTCCACTATGTAGCATGAAAGCATTTACAACTCCATTAAACTGAGGATATACGCTTCAAATAGTCTGTGTCTTCCTCCAAGACATTTAATTTTGCCAGCATTTACTTTAATTGGAAATAAAAGGAATTCTATCAGTAAACTGAAAACACAAGTTAATGTGTCAGGATTACGAAACATCATGTTTTCTGATTTTTGACAAGGATTGCAGTTAGAAAGTGCCATGATAAAAGCTGTCTTTATTCACAGATATGTGCTTCCATTTTGAAAATTCATGTTTTTCTTTTTGAAGATTTATTAATAATAAATAGAAGTTGGCCATTATTTTATCAGCTTATAAGTATTCTGAGTTTTGGAGGTTTTTTTGCTTTTGAAATAGATGAAATCTGCCATTGTGAACCAATTACCCTTTTAGTTTGTTATTAGTTATTAAGTAGTAAATAAAAAAAAGAAATTGCCATTTACATTTAGGGTGCTGTAAGAATACTGGAGTAAATGAATGAAAAGTACAAGTTCCATGGTAATTTTTTTTCTTCTTTTCCTGCAAACATAGTAAAGTATAGGGACAAATAAAGAATTAAACTATATAATCAAATTCAGATTAGTTTCAGATACTGGTGCACTGCTGTTAGGTGAGAAAATAGTTTTCTAAAGGACAGGATGGTGCAACTTAAAATCAAAGTACTGTCAGTCACATTCACTTATGATCTGCTAGGAAAATGGCAGCTGCCACAATATCTGCCAGAACCTCTTTGATGTTTTGTAGGAAACTGTTTTGCCATTAAAAGTTGTCTTGATTCCCCAAACTCGCATTAACGGCGCAATTTGAAGTCTGTCACGGGGAGGGAATTAAGCACAAACCCAACAATGGCTGGAAGGATTAGCAGAGCCAAGGGGGGAGGAGGAGTCCTCCAATGCTCTCCAGAGCCCTGCAGAGCATTTCCCTGTCCCCAAGTCCCTGATCCTCTTCCAGGGCTCCTCCAGTGAACCCCAAGAGCTCCAAGTCCCTGCCCACGGGAAAAGCTTTTCTCTGGCATTGTCTCCACCAGAAAATAAGGATGGAGAGGAAGTGAGGAACCAGGGAAACAAGGAGGCCAAACAAAAGGAGGATGTCAAGGATCCTCTCGTGGAGCTTTTGAAGTTAATCAGAGCGTTGGTTTGATACCTGCCAGCAGTTCCACTGACATTTAGGTGGGCCTTTGGCTTTTGTCAAGTGAGGAAGCTCTGGTTTGTTTTATAGCTTTCCATATGTTTGTGCTCCTATCACATTTTGAAGTGTCATTAGTGACTCTCTTTGTCTTTCAGCAGTCAGTCAAATCATGTTTGTTTTTTTTTTTTTTAGGGTTACAAAGTGACTTTTCACATACTTAACAGGCCACGTTAGATAGCTTAAAAATCTTCAGGAAAATAGTAATGTTTATCCATACCTGGAGTGCAGACTTCTGATGAGCAGTCACATAAGTTACAAAGTAATTTTTAATTTAAAAGTATTTGCTTATTGCTCTTTTCAGTTTGAAAAGAAGGTTACAGTGTGGACAAACTGAGATCCAGCGTGTCAAAATGGTGACACTGAATGACTGAGATCCATGAGGTAAGGGCAGCATCTCCCGTGTTTTAATGAGTTCTTTAGGTTTGAATCTGGAGCCTACTAGGAAAACTTTAAATTTAGATGATGGATAAATCCTTGTTATGCAGGCAAAAAGGAAGTCAGAGCTCTCAAGCAGAAAACACTGAAGTAAATGTTGTACTCCAAGAGAGTAAAGCAGCCCGTTTTCCTGGGGGAAATTAATTACCTTTAATTTTCTTATTTTAAAGTCTCACACCCTCCCTCTGTTTCCAGAAATCTTGGATTCCTGAAAAGATGCACATTTTCTTCTGTTTGATTATTCTGGTGGTTTTTCATCTTCACCTTCCAAGAGGTGATTTTTAAATATCCCAGAAGAATTGTTCCACAAAAGAAAAAAGAAGAAAAGGTATTCAGAGTTGACCTGGTGAAGACAACACCTTATTCTTGCTTAAGCTGACCTTTAGGTATTCCTAAGTGTGCTTAGATTTTTAGCAATGCTATTTTAGTAAAACCGTTGATGTTTATTCTTTTTAATTGAGTTTAATTGCCACATACATTTTCAGTTCCCGGAGGAAACTGCTCCCATTTATCCATTTCTGTTGCTCTCTGTGGCCAATTAACACCCAGGCTCTGGGGCTCCAGTTAAGCAAGGACATTCTCCAGGGTCATCCCCACACATCACAGGGTCTTCTGCCCAAATACAGCTCGTACAAAATCACACATCAACGCTGTTAAACAAGAGCTAATTATCAATTGTGAGCAATGAGCTGCCTACAGCACACCGAGTGCTGAAGTAGTCATTTAACAAAAGGAAATTATGCAGATTTCCAGTGCTTATGAAAATAGGATTTTACCAACATTATATGCTCTCAGATCCCCAAGATCTGAGGATGATGCAAATATGTGAGTGGGAAATGAGGCCATTTTCTGAGTGGTTCCAGTGAAGCTCATAGGGTATAGATCTCAGTTGATAAACTGCATGATTCAACAATGCAGTTACAAATTTGGGGAAAGCTAAACAATTTGCATTTGTGGGGTTTTTTTTCCTTTTCCTGTCTCTTTTTTTGGCAAGGGTCTGACAATGTTTTTTATTCTATTCTTTGCTCTTCTCTGGCTTCTTCTCAGCAGCGTTTCCTAAGTGTAAGACAAAACAACATTTAAATCAAGCTTTCTAAATGGATGTCTCTGCTGATTCTTTTGAACTAAGCTTCATATAGCTTTATGCCTCCAATTTTGGAGACCATTTCTCCTGGAAAGAAGTACTTGTTCAGCTCTGTGCTGTTTCCCATTTGCAACATGCAAACTGCCACAAAACCAGCAGTGGCTAAATCACAAATTTTCTCATGGGTCCTCTGTGATTAAATCATTAAAACTCCTTCCCTCTATAAAGTCTTTATGAGTGTAGCTGCAACATCTGGATGCAAGTACAGAGATACTTTTCTTTTGTAGAACCAGAAAGGTTTTCTTTAAACAAAAATTAAATTTACAGCATAAAGCAATCCATTTTCAGCACTGTCCTGAAGGATAGGTTTGTCACAGAGCAGACACATGCACTTTTATTAGTTAAAGTGATGTGTATTTGTTGTGGAAACTACTGAACATCTCCAAGGTAGAAATTTTTCTTTGTATATCCAGTTTAGTGAAGGAAGGATTTGGTTTTCTCTATTGCATGTTTCCAGCCTTGAAGAAAGAGCAGAACTATTGCAAATGAGGATACGACTCACCTTCCTGTTAAAAGCCCAATCCTATGTAAATCTCATAAGCTAATTTTGAAAAAGTTATATTACTTGATAGTGCAATTACAAATAGCTTTCTAAAAATGGCTTCAAGGATATTGTAGTTTTTTAATCATTTGAACACAGAAGGAAGTCTGCTGCAGTCACCTGGGGCACCACGAGAAAAATCTCTGCTCCAAAGTTTTCTCTTTCTTTTTGGTGTCAGATATCTAATTGTCTATCTAAATTGCAATAAGGACCTCAAAGGGTAGCTTACACTTATTTCCAGTTAATAACATTTGAAGATAAGAGAACATTTTCCCCTCAGTGCTCCACAAAAACAAAACTCAGACTGAAATTGTTCTTTTAAAATGAATGTGGTTAAATGAGATTCTGCAAAGGGTAAAGCAGAGTATTTATGATAATAAATGCAAAAAGAAATCACTAGTCTGTGATTTAATTGGCACATTCATGAGCCAGGTTCCTCCAAACCATTTGTTGCAGTTATTTCAGCCTTGTGTCCTAAGGAAAGGGTGTTTGTGTGAAAGCATCCTCTGCCTGCTCCCCCTTGCTCCCTTTGGTAAATATTGAATTTCTTGGCCAATTTCAACCCCGTTTGACAAAGGGACAGAAGTCTCAGAGATAATTAAGTTCCTAGAAGTTTCATGGCAAGCTTTGTCCAGGGGAGGGGGAAGAACTCAGATTATGCTGTGCTGAGGAGCCCCCCTGGCAGGGGCTGCTTTATCCCCTCGTGCACAAAAACTGGTGCAAAACCACTGCAGAGGAGCTGCAAACAAAATCAGAGTCCCTGGGGTGGAGACAGAGCTGGGGCCAAACAGAAGGGTCATAGCAAATATGAATAATTTAAGGTGGGGAATAACTGGTTTGCTGTGGGCATAGGGAGCAATTTCAGTTTTGTGAGGGCGGGGGGAAAATAAATACATAAAATGTACCTAAATGTACCTAAATCTATAAAATCTACTTTAACTCTACCAGTGACTTGAGATTTGTTAACAATTGGCAGAAAATTGAAGTTGGTGGGTGTAAGAAAAGAAAAAAAACTTGATATTTTCAGAAGGCAGGACTTAGCAGCAGATTGAATTTCACAGTGATGATGATAAAACTCCATATCTGAGATGAAAAATACCAGGAGGCAAAAAGTCTTCAAATATTTGTTTGAATTTAACAGGATATCTCACCAATTTGTATCCTTACTATTTTCATTTAAGAAAAAGAGTTTGTTTTAACATTCTGTAAGTTAAATATTAGATTAAAGCAGAAACCCTTCCCTGTATGAATTGCCAGTAATTTCACCAAAATCTTTATAGCTGGAAGAAATCTCATCATTTTAGATGGAAGTGCTATTTGTGACAAAATTAACTTGCAGTATGATTAATAAGTTACAAATGTAGAAATTTAAATTAATTGCATCAAAATGAATAAGTTAATCATCCAGGTATATATTTCCCTTTTACCAGAAGCAGTGGAATAAATGTTTCTCAGATCTGTGAGTATGGAATGGGTGATTACAAGTAAGGGAATGGTAAGTGAAGAATTATTTTAATTCTAGAAAGTCTAATTTAAAAGCAATGGATTTTGAAAATTCCTCTCAGGTAAAAAAGTGTAAGGCATTATAGAATGTTATAATTTTGGTCTTTTACATGGCTCCTTTGGTGTTCAATTATAGACACCATATGTTTCTTGGCTGTTTTTTCTCCCAGAAAGAGAAGTATGGCAGGGATATAGATGCATACATAATCATGAGGTGGGCAGGTCAAACTACACAAAGTTGCAGAGCCCCTTGAAACAAATAAAACTTTTCTTAAAATGTAAGTACCTTCTGCAAAGTATCCACCAAAATGTGTTCATGGAAGATTGGAAGATAATTTTTTTTAAAAGCAGTTTGAAGGTATATGAACAAAATATCTAAGAATCCCTACTAGCACTTGTTCTCTATTTTTATCCTTTTTTTAAATTTTTTTTTTTATATTTTAGATATTTATTGGAATTCATGGTTTCTCACCCTGGCAGAATATGAATTAAGCAGCAGTTTACTTATCTGCAATAGGTTTTGCAGATTAATGCAGTCTTGCCTTGTGTTTCCTGTATTCCTTCCTTTCAACTTGTCAGTATTCAGTGCAGGAAGTATAACAGAAAGTTGTGTTAGAAGTTAAAAACAAAGAAAAAACAAAACCAAAACAAAACAAAAAACCAAGCCTCTGGCAACTATAAAGAACTAACTGGGATCAAGATTAAAGACAGAAGTGGCAAAAAATGCATAAAACTGTTCTAAACCTCTAGGCATTGTGAAAGAAAGAACATGAAATGTTTATATAGATAAGGGAGCTCTAATGAAAGAACAGAAATTTGAGCAGTGCTGAATTTTATCACGACATTGTCTGGAAGAAGAAATGTGGATCCAAACCTCGGGCAGAAAACCCCTCAGAGAGCTGTCCCTCTCCTGTGTCAGTCAGCACAAACAGCCTGCAAAGAGGCAAAAAGGAGCAGAGCCACAGCAGCTGGGCCAGCTCTGGGAACCTGGGTGGAAGTTTGGGAAGTTTGTCCTTGTGGGGATTCAGCCTGGGAAAAGCAGGCAAACCCAGGGAATATCCCCCAGTGGGTAGGAACATCAAACACACTGCAGACTTGGTGAGCAGAAATGCAATTTAAAACTTTAAAGAGGCAAGGGAGGTACCAGCAAAGCAGCAATGGTTTGGTGGAAATCAATGCCATTGACCCCAGAAAAATTCATATTTACAGGGTGTAAATGGCCTTATGACAGGCCATGGGTTTTTGTCTTCAACTCTTGCACTGTCTCTTTGGAATAATTCCCTCACATTGTGGTGGAGTCTTGTCTTCCACCGACTCCCTGGCAGCTGAAAATGATGGGTTTGGGGACCTGTGTAAAATTCTAGAAGGTGGTGTCTCAATTCAAGAATCTATAGGAAATTGCTTTAAGAGATCACTGGAATGCACGTGGCTGTTGTGTAGGGCCAAAACCTGCAGTTGAACAATTTCTGGAAAAACTGAGGCTGCTGGAAGGCATCAATGGAGGAGGCAGCTCAGTAATTGAAGCTGTAGTAACTGAGTCACTGAACATCACTGACATTTGTAGCTGAAGGAACATTTCTATACCAGAGCAATAATGAGGCACAGAAATACGTGGGAGTCTGTGAACCCAACAGTGAGGACAAAAATTTGTCTGGGTCACCAAATGGTTTAAAGAGAACATGAAAAATACGTGGTTTCTTGTATCCAGAATATTAAGAAAAAAAATTATTCTCCAACTAATTCTTTTTTGATCCTGCATTATATAAAAGTCTCACAAGTGCAGGTTTTCTACTCTGTTGCAGTCCATTTGTTACAGAAAAGTAGATCTACCACATAGCATATTATTCTGGATTTTGGCAAAATACCCATAAAAATATTTTAAATGTTTGAGGGAAAACATTTAAATGCATACTATACTTTCAAAATAATTATTAGAATGGCAGACATCCTCCCAGTGTTTAAATTACATGTTTCCTTTACAGTTATTGCTGTAAGAATGTAACCTTTTTTTAATGATGTCTAACTAAAAGGGCAGCAGTCCTCATAAGACTTCTTGCTTTAGAAATGCTACATTTGCTTTCCTTTGTCTGCATTCTGGACAGACTACTAAAGATTTTTTTTTTTCTTAATAAGGCAAATTGAGCTCCTCTAGACTTTGAATTGAAAGAGAAAATATGCTGAAGTGTAATCTTAGCTGTATCCACGGAAACCAGTTGCTTCACTGGAGAATATTCTGTATTCCACTCAATAGATTTGTGCACCAGGAAAGAAAACTGGTTTGGACTGACTCATTATCCTCAGGAAAGCAAGAAGTCTAAGGTTACCATAAAGGTGTTTGTTGTTAAAAACTGTTCAGCCTAATAGTCCCTCGTGTTTACTCTGGATTTCTAATCAGGCTCCTCTGGCCCATCTAGGCTGAACATTTTTAGTCTGGGTCTAAACCAGCTTCAATCCCAGGTAACTAATTTTGCTGGTTTATGGGTGGGTGTTGTTAGAGGGTCTGATTCTCCCGAAGAATTCACATTTCTGCAGAGCCTCAGTGTTTATTTCTCTTCTGTTCGTGGGGCAGCAAAGGAAGTGAAAACTGTTTTCCATAAATTGCTTTCCACTGTGAAACACTGAAGTGGCTTCTTCAGAACTGCCTGCTATTATTGTCCTCCTTTTGCTGTCTGTGTCAGGAAGGACTTGCAGACTATAATGGAGATTTTCTAAAAGTGTGAAATGTGTTGGTGTCCAGAGAATGAGAAGGAAGCTGTGACTGAGGATCCTGAAAATTCCAGCAGGGAGAGGAGAACAGTCTGTGCCCCAGCAGTGTGAGAGAAGTGCCTGAGCTGCTGGAGGGGCTGCAAACAACTGCACAGATAAAACTGGCAAACCTTAGAATAGGCATAGAAAAAATTCGCTGTCAAATTCCTTCAGAATTTTTGGGATTCTCCGGCTTTGCCTCACTCTTCCTGATGTCTTCGTTAAATTCAAAGCAAGGAAAAAAGCATGCGTGCAAACTGGGATGATTTTATTTAATGGTTCCTCTTCATGTCTCTGTGAAAGAGGTAGCACTGAAGAAAAGCATTTAAAATACTGGATAGTTTATAATATTATAAAAATGCCAGCAGAGAACAAGTAGGAGGACAGCAACAGGAATATTATCCTGAGTACTCTGTTGGGAGCATCATCCCCTTCTGGAATCAGGTGGAGGTTCTGGCATATATGGCAAGTGAGTTTCAGGGTTTTGTGTGGGATGAGGTAAAATCAAAAATTAGGAGCTGAGAGGTGAAGGTTAAGTTTTGGGTGCTTGTTTTTTAAGTAACAGGAGAAGTAATCCAGTCTCATTCCTGCTGCTGAGGCACCACCTAACTTGTATGACCCAATTCAGATTAATGGTGAGTAAAACTGGACAAAATTCAATCCTGTACTGTTCATACCTCCAAAATACCGTACTGCTGTCAACTCTTACCTCATTTCTGCACAGCTACAAGAGCAAAGTGCATTTCTGTAATTCCACTCCTCAGAGTGCCGTTGGAATGGAGCCACCCAAAGCTCCTGCAGCAGCCTCTGGGCAGCTCCCAGGGGAGCCCAGAACATTTCCAAGTGTCCAAGGCTTTTTTGGGCATGAGTTCAGAAAGGCCTGATTGTCGTGTGAAATGGGATTTCACAACTCCCTGACCAAGTCTGTTAGGGAATGTTAGCAAAACTCCTCGGATGCATTTTCAGAGGCTGAATAGGGAATGTGCTTGACTAGAGAGATCTTTTCATTTCCAGAGCTTTGACAAGCTAAGGTTATACAACTCATCTCATACTGAGCATCTTACAGAAAACCAATCACTTTAAAAACCAGAAATTTTGACTACATCTCAATTTCTGTTACTATAAGTTTTTGCTGCCATCTAGAATAAGGATTTATTTGGCATTTTCTAACAGTACTCAGGATATTCTTACAGCACAAATTTAGTGTTTAGAGAATTGAAAATTTAAAGAAATATAACTAAAAAGGATTTCCAATTTTTTAAAAATAGAATAGTCTCATTTTATTAATTAATTGTATCTTTCAGAAAGGAAATAATTTTGGCATGATTTTCTTTTGATACTTGGTCTCCATTCAGTTTCAAGAGATCAATGCCTCTATTTCAGGCCACTGATAATGCCCCTGCTCTGATGTAGTTTAACTTCTTAAGGGTTCTGATGTGGCCACATGTGATGTCTATAAAGGATTCCTTTTGAACATTTTTGTGTCCATTCATTTCAAAGAGAAACAGCAGTAGCATTTATTTCATCAATTAGAGATTAATATTGACTTAAATCAAGAGAGGTGTTTTTTAAAAAATACATCAAACATTTGACTTCTTTTAAAATCGTGTTAGAATTTGCACAAAACTCTTTAAGTTATCATTCCAGTGGTTTTTGTCTTCTCTTTTATTATTAACTAAATACTTTTGATTAATGCTTCTGTGATTTTTATACTGAAACAAAATGATTGTTTGATCAGTGTATGAATTAACCAAAAAGGGATATTTTTTATAAGAAATGTTCAAAGCACTTAAGCTCTGTCTACTTTTTGTATAGCAATCCAACAATTTAGCCAGAATTCAAAGCTTTGTGTGTCCTGATTGGTATCTGCAATCAAATAAATCAATCTATTCACCATGTTAGTCAGTATATTCAGTATCTGGGTGCTGTGGGACATCTTCCATTGTCTGGGGAGTTCTTACCACTTAGGAATGTTTTACCCAGATAAATAAAGTCATAAAAAAACCCCAAACCACAAATTCTTTGGGGTGTCTGTGGCAGGATTTGGAGTAAGGAAAGGTTTCACCCCAGAGAACGGTGAGTTTGCAGAAAGCTGCACCTCAGGTTTTCTATGAAATCTGAAATGCAGTTTTGAATGTTTAAAAAAAAAAGTTATTTCATCACTTTTCCTAATTAGGCAGCAGCTTAATACCAGCCAAACAGCTCTTCCTCTGAGTGTGTGGTAGAAATGTGCTGGTTCCATTCCCACCCTGCAGAATGGGACACCTGCAATCTGAGATCTGTGACAACACTTGCTCCTCTTTCTTTTTGTGGCATTGAGCCAACACGGTATTGGCAAGGGAGAAAAACACAAAAGGAACCCATGTAAGGCTGCAAAGGGGTGAGTTATGCTTTATTGCCTTATTGCCTTGCACCTGGCTCCAGGAGCAACGTGTTCTCTGCTTGCAGAGGACGTGTGGAAGTACAGAAACAAAAAGAATTGTGTACAGATTGAGGAGAAACAGCAATAAGAGCTCTGGTGGTTCAGATCCCTGCCAGGGCTGCAGAACAGAGCTCAGCTGCAGGTGGAATTGCTTGCTGGATCAGTCAGCACCGGGTCTCCAGAAAAAGGGATCAAAATTAACATCAAAGTTAAGAATAACTGCAAAGTGCTGGAGCTGGTGCACCTGGGGGTAGCTCCCTGTGCTCAATTCACTCATTTCTAACAATGCATCTTGGAGCACTGGTGATTGTGGTCAGACCAGTGCAGTCTAGAGACACTTTTAGATGTTAACTAAAATGAGAACTGGTTCCAAGTCTGAGTTTAGTTGCTGCAGCTTGTTGTCATGGAAATGCCTTGCTGTGGGCTTGTTTGATAAATCTGTGCAGAGCAGTTGATGTGGGGAACAGTTCCAAGAGCAAGGCTGGGACCATTCAGACTCTGCTCCTGGGGCTGCCTGGGGCTGTGGTCAGGGCAAACACAGGAGGAAACCTGCAGGGAATCTTCTGCTCTCGTGGCCTGGGATGTTGTTGGAACCCTGGATTAGTTGAGAATTAACTGAGAATTTCAGACTTTCTGTGCTGACAGGCACTGGCCCCCAAGAGAACACTGCATTGGACCTGAGGCCGTGGAGAAGGCTCCAAAATTGAGTGATAGAACTGGGATTGTGGGTGTGGAGTGTGAATAGAGGTGGGTGGTGGACAGCTTGGAGCTTGGGGTTTTGAAGTGTAGTAATATATACAAAGCAAGATGGAGGTTTTAGAATGGAGGCTGGTCCTCCTTCTTCACCTTCTTCTCCATGGGTTTGGGTGGAGTTGTGTGATTGGACAGAAAAGTCCCCATTGCAGGGCAGGGGTGGTTGATTATTGGGTTAAAAGTAAAAATAATTTAGGTGTCATTTCTTAATTGGACAGTTTACCCTTAAAAGGCCTTGTAGAGAGAGATGGGGCTCCATGTTTAGTTTGTTAGTGAAGTGCTGTAGAACTCACGGGGTGTGAGACTGTGATATAGATAAGAACTAATAAACACCTGAGTCTGAATAAGAAATCCCATCTTGTGCATTTAATCCAGACTCTGGCAAAAAGAAGATAAAGCTTGACAGGCTGTCAGTGGGGAGAGCCCCAAAATACTGCTCTGGGATGGGGTGAGACCTCCAGAGAAATTCTCTTCAGCTCCACATGGGCTTCTTCAGCCCAGGGCATGGGACAGAGGCTTTGAAAGTGGAGTGATGGAGTGACCTCTGCAGCTTTTGGCAGGGATTGATTTTCATTCCCTGTTCCAGCACTTCTCCTGAATGTACCAATTGATCTGTGACTGCGCAGTGCTGAAGAGCATTTCGCTCTCCAAGTTAATAAACTTGGTCTTTAAAAGAAAAAAAAAAGGAAAAAAAAGCTTAAAATATTTCTGAAACAGACATTAGTGATGGTAGAAAGAAAATAGTTCTACTCTTTGACTGGCATTAATTTAATGTGTATTGATTTCAGTGAATTTTTTTTTTCTTTTTCTATTGAGGTATCCCAGATAGTTTTTCCTAAGTCTTTTCCTTTGAGATCATGACAGAGGCTTAACAAAAGCACTGGACTCTCTAAATCTTGGCAATACATATTCTTAGGGCTGCAAGTACCAAGTCATATCCCTGATAAGATAGTTTGGGAAAGCAGAATTTTTTATTACTTCGTTTAGCTGAGGTCCATTAAAGAGTGTATCTTGCCATAAAACAGGACATGTCATCCTCAAACACTCAGGAAGACCAACTTAACCTTGCAGCCTTCAGCCAAAAAAGGGTTTGGGGTTTATTTTGTCTTGTTTTTGGGAGAGTTTAAGTCTTTTCTTGAGAAAAATGGGTTTCTCCTCACTGCCACTTGGTTTGTTCAAGGCAAGCTTCTGTCTGATGGTCAGTTATCCATTAAGTTCCATTATGTGCAGGTTTAACATGTATTTATTTATTTTATTTGGTAATTTATCTGAAAGAACTCGCAACAGGTTCAAGTTAATAAAAATGCTTTCAATATCAAGGTGAATGGGCACTTAAATGCAGTTTTTAAAAGCTAAACTATCTTTCATGTCACTTAAATTACCTTACTTAAAGGCAATTTGGGAAAGAGAAACATGCCTTTCCTTGTGTTACCTTACTTCTGTATTCAGAAAGGTTCAGTTTAACTTCAAGTTTCATTGATAACTTTATGCATGAATGTCTAAGTTACCATTAAAGTTCTGAATTCCCGCTCCCAAGGAAGAATTTTTGAACACAATGAAGGACGTGTACTTAAATTATACCCTGAAATATTGAATGAGCCTGAGAGGGAAGCGAAATTTATTTTTTAATGCCATTTCTGCAAGCGCGCTCTGTTTATCATGAGTCATTTTCTGGTAAGCCCTAAAGTGGGGGTATTATACTTTAATATCATTTTCCGTAACATTAAATTTGCAATGGAGAAAGGCACCAGGTCTGATTCATCTTTTCATTTCACTGCTCAGATTTCTCTGACTCCAACAGCGAAAATGGGTGTAAGATAAAGGACAATCTGGTTTCCCTTCTCTTACAATTTTTCTGATTAGCTTTCTATTTTTCATTGCAGAATTTCCTGTCTTCTAATCTGAGTTAAATCATCAATGAACCAGTTTAAAATATTGAGGTTTTTTTCATTAAAAAATGCCCCAAGTAATCTGGATTCAATGGAAGCTAACTCAAGCTGAAGAGCTGCTCCTACAGCTTTAGAAAGTATCTTAAAGAAATATGATTTAGTTATAACTAAATGATAATTCAGGAATCAATGAATGCTTTGATGAGAGAAAGAAAGCTCAAAGAGACAAACAAACAATAAAACCACATTTACTTATTGTTGTTCAATTATTTTCTCAGACTGCTGGTTCTGTTTCCCTTACTGGACTTTGATCTGATTTCTTTGGTGCCTGTGCTTTAATGTAAATGGGGCTTTCCAGATTCTCATTTTTAAGCATATTTTGGGTAATTTTTCTCTCTAAGGAGAAGTTGCCACTATTCAGTGAGGAATGCCAGCATTTCAGCCTATCCAAATGCTAAACACACCCTTTTTCTCTCCTGCTTATAATTCCCTTCTTCAGCAATAGCTGATAAATAAAACAAGTATATGAAGTTACTATTTAGTATACTAATACTATAATTATTAACTAAAATACCATTTTAGATTGCATAAAAAATGAAGTGGTTTGACCCAATCAAACAAAATCCCAACACCCCAATAATTCTTTACTCTCTGCTTTCTTCCTTGTTATCCCCTGACTCTGGATGGAAATATGTCCAAATTTTTATTCTTCAAGCTTATTTTGCTCAGCAAGGGCCCTGCCAGACTTGTAGCTCCTCATTTTTATTGCTTGGTTTCCGGAGTGGAATCCAAACCCAGCTGAGCTTCTGTCAATGCAGGGAAAGATTTCCAAACTCAGAGCAGGAATTTCTATGCAGAAAACAGGGAGCTGCCTTATCCCAGGGCTGCACTCTTAAATCTTGCCCTTGGGAACTTGGGCACAGTGGATTCACTCTGAAACTCGACCTGACAGCAAAGTGGGGTGTGTAGGATCCTTCCCATTCTTTCCCCTTCAGAGAGGGATGGAAGGTTTGGAGAGCATCAAACAGGGTGAAAAGAACCCCAAAAAACCAGAACTCGCACGAGGAGTCTCGGTGAGGATTTTATACTTGAAAATTCTCTCAGTTCCCTGGTAGGAACAGCTGTGCTCTGGCTGAGTGACTTTAATGAGTGGAGAGGCTGCTGCCTCCCAGTCCATCCCAGAGCCACTGGAGAAAGCAGCAGCACAGTAACGGGGCAGAGACACACCAGGCTGGAGGTGGTTATTAAATCTGGACCTCATATCCGAGCTGGAGCTCATAAATTATGCACAAGCTCCCCAGCTCATCACAGCTCAATCCTCAAAAAATAATATGAACCAGAGGGTCATGGTAATTCATGTCTCCCTGTAACTCTGAATCCAAATTACTCTCTGAGTGAAGCATGAACAAAGACTGGTAGAAGTTCAGCTTGAATTCTTATAAGAGCAGTTTCTCACCAGGAATGAAGGCTTTTAAATACAGCGTATTTTTTTCGTTACCTAAAAGATTATGAATAACAAAAATTAAAGACAGTTGTAAGAATGCAGCCAAAACTCAGGAGTGTTCACAAAATAAACAAACAAACAAAAAAACCCACAAAAAAAAAACCCCAAAAACCAACTTCTTGGTATCATTCTTGGTCCAGTGAAGTGAGGAGCAATTCCCACTATTCTCAGCCATCCTTTCCACCAAAGCAGTGACAGCTGAGAGCAGCATGGAGAGAGAAGTTCCTGGTGATATCTGCCATATTTATTATACCTGGTGCATTTCCATGGAATACCACAATTTCCTGTGTGCTGTCCCAGCTGCGGCTCTGGGAAAAACCCAAATATTGCACTCAGTCACTTAAAAATGACACACAAAACGTTGTTTAGGGAGGGCAACCAGACTGAAGGAGGGCAGGCACTTGCAATGGAGAAAGATCTGGCAGGGAACTGGGAAAGTGAGAATATTTTCAATATTGGTAACCAAGAGCACCAGAGAAGATGGTACAGACCCAGCACAAGGGCTGTCGAGGCTTTGCAGTCTGTGCTGTTTCACTGTGCTTTGCTGGGTAGCACATTTGACTGATAGTATCAGATATTTTTCTAAATTTATGGGGTTTTTTTACAGTTTCTTGTTAATTTTGGCTAAGTATTCTTTCTGAGCTTCTATGACTTTTAAATTTTTTTTAATGAACATTTTTCGTTATGAAAATGAAAATTTTTCATTATAGACAACGCATTCCTTCAGAAGTTTCTGCACATGGGTGTGTTCAGACCAGTGACTTGAAGCTGCTCTGTGATTCAATGTACAGATCTTTCTTATGAAGTAATAATGGAGACTTTTAGTTACATGCAATAAATAGGAGGTCTTTAAGATTCAAAAGTGACTGATGCATATTTTTAGTGGTCGGCCAAAAATTCTAAACCAGCTTTGATACTGGAACAGAAAAAGTCTTAGTGCTTGAGATTACTCATGGATAACTCTCTTCTTCCTTGGAGAAAATGTACACATTTTATAGGTATATTTTAGACTCCAAAACTGGATTATACTGAATTCCATACATAAAAAATGCTATACAATAACAGCTACCATCATTCCTTTGTAAAGATCACAGGTTTTCTGCTTGCACACACTACCAAAGTCTTTTTTAAGCCTTTAAAGGCAGAAACTATTTTTATTTAGACAGACAAACTAATGGAGCCAAGCTGCTGTTCATGTGTGCTTCCCTCCTGGGAATGATTTGCTCTTTGGAAGGAGAAGTGGTTGTTGTAGGACAAGATCTGCAAAGTCCTGCCTGTCACAGCCTGATTTTTTATCAGCTCATGCAGCCCACATTCTATTTCTCCCCTTTCCTCTCATATTAGAAGTTTAAGCAGTTAAAACTTTTTTTTTTTTTTTTTTAATTGGAAGCAGCTGAAGCCATAAACTGTGCCTGATGGACAGACCAGAAGCAGAGGGAATACATTCTGGAAAATTAACACCCCAAGGTGGAGTGATGTGGACGAAGATACAAAGGAAAACCAGTATAGATGGAACATAAGGATTTCTTGATCTGATTCCTCCTCTTTGCTGGATTAAGGATTTCTGTCTCATCAGTTTGATGCAGGAGCAGGCTGCCTGTTGTGCTGTGGGTGTGACTGTGCTGGTATTCTGGGAGCTGTGCTCCAAAGCTCTCCAGGAGGGTTTGGTGCCAAACTCCTGCTCAGCCAGCAAAGCAAACCCTCCCTGCATGCCTATGGGATAACACAGAGCCTTGGGAGCCCCTTGGGAACCCAAATATCCATCCTGAGCATGGAATAACGGAATGTGTGCCATGGCTGAAATCACCCAGCAGGACAAATAGTCAAAACCTTACCCTGAGCACAGCCTGGGTGTAATTTCCTGAGGTTTGCTCATTGCCCAGCAATGAGGAGCAAAGTGCTGAATTCAATGAATCTTAAGTACCTTAATTTCAATGCAACCTTTGTGTATTTTTTTAATTACCGAATTCAGCCCAGTCATCAATCCCACAATAAAGCATGTGTGCCTACCACTTAAAAAGTGAACCAAAGAAAGGAAAAAAATCAGTATCTTGCACTTTACCATCAGAATTGTCCAGATTCCCACATATAATCTGATATCTATGGGTAAAGTAGCCATCTGATTCACCACAATTAATTGTGTCAGATTTGTGATTCAGACTGTGCATTGGAGGAACTTGAAACTGAATTTTTTCTTCTCATTTCAGTAAGAGTTCCACCAGACTCCACATGAAAACCTGCCTTGGTTTTTAGCTGAAACTTCCACATATCACCTGGAGGTGAGCAACCACTGAAACTCTTTACCCAGTGTCATTGATGTGAATGTGCTCACCAGTTGCTATTTAAGCTAATCCTGCTGTGCTGATGAATTAACAAACCATAGGATTTATCCTAATTTCTTCCTCTTAGAAATGTAATTTCCTGCCAATGAATCCATGCTGATACACCCACTGGTTTTTTTCCCAAAGAAGAGATCACAGCTCTTAACTTATTAATTAATGACCATGTTTTTCAAGAGTTGGGATTTGCATCTAGTTCTTTATTACTTTAACATATGCAATTTTTGTTGAAAATACCTGTCCAATGGCAAATGCAACAAATTAATACTTCTGTTATTCTTGCAGTTCTGGAATCTCACTTATTTGAGTGTAGACAACATCACAGTATGGTGCCTTCACCACTGAATAGAATATAAGAACCCATGATTTTTTCCCCCAGTCACCTTGAGTGAGCTTTAAAAATAAAATAAGTTAACAAGAAAAACTTTACTAAAGCAGTTAAAGTGTCCAAAAGTGATTTTGAACATGTTTTTCATTTCCTTTTCTGCCTACAGAGTAAAATTATGTGGGGTTCTTTTTTTTTTCAGTAAAAAATTAGATCTTAAACATTAGTTCTTTTAAAATGCATTTCCAAGTGGGTGGGGAAGTAGTCTCATGTGTTTGGCTTTCAATTATAATTTACAAGTTTAGGTGATTATGGATAACCTCCCTTTCAAACATGTACCTCTCCTGGCTTTAAATAACATTTTTCTTTCAAAACCACCCCGTTTTATCTATTGATGCAATTTCCTTATATCTGTGCTTAGCAAAACCAAACCAACTGGCAAAATTTGGCTAAACAGCATTGAGACTAATACTAAAACTAGATTCTTGCAATATTTAGCATGCAGAACACCAGGTTTTGTCCAAAACTTGAGGAAGTAAAGCACGAGGGACTCAAACACCTCCATAAGTGCTACAAATCCTCCTGGCAGAGCTCCTCAACAGGTGCTGAGCATCTGCACCTTCCAGAAAGTTCTTTGGAGCTGTGGGTGCTCAGAGACAGGTGGAAAATGCAGCTGTGAGTCTCTTGGTTTGCACCTGTATTTCCCCAGGTTTAGAGGCACTTTAGTCAGGGAACAAAATCCTGTATCTCCATCAAGACAAACATTTTCTTGCTAAATAATTATTTCTCTGTAAAATACAATTTTTCTGTCTTGAAATAGTTCATGGGTATCAGTAATATTTAAGAAAAAAGGAATTCTGTAGCTAGAATGGGTGTAGGGAATTACAATTGCTGGTGAGTGATGGCTGTGCTTTTTATAATTTGTATATCTTAATGTTATTTCATTTCCACTATGTTTGTAGAAAATATGGATTGAGCAGTCTATGAATGTGCAAAGGTTAAATATTTGCAAGAAAGAAATGCAAAAATGATAAACAGAGACATAATTTTTCATTAAGTGCCTTTGTCACCTTGTTTTAGCAAATATTTGAAATGGTTTTGCGAATTGCCCTGAGTGATACAGGTTTGTTCAGGTACAGAGCTGCTGAATTTCATATGATGTATTATTTCATTTTTGTTAGGCTTCATGTCAATGGGTATTTTAATCTAATCCTGCAAGCCATTTGGTTTGACTCATTTGCTTTTAATGTAAAATACCATTTGTTTGGAGATACACTGAAAACGGGGAGTTGGCAGATGCAGAGCATGGAGGGAAAGACCTCGACAGAAAGTTCAAATAAGTTTAATTCAGGTTTTGAGAAGTTGGGATCAGTGTACTGGGAAGGAGAGAAACTTGAGTAAAACTCAGAGATTCATTTCTTAACTTCCAGCCTACAAGGCCACTGACTGCTGTCTGCCAGTCCAGTCTTTCAGAAAAAATGGAAAACAACAACAAAAAGCAGCTGCCTAGGGACTCACTTCACCCCTTTCTGATTTTTCTCCCCTTTGCTTCCCTTGTAGTTGTCAAAACCACATTGTTCTTTCCATTATCCCAGGCCTGGGCACTCTTTTTCCATAGGACATTTCCTTCTAAATGCCTTTTGGCTTTTACTCAAGCCTCCATCCATCTCTGAAAAGCTTTACAGAGAACAGCTCTGTCAAAAAGTCTGCAGAAACAAGGCAGCTTTCAGGCCTTTCATATACTGACAGCACAAGCAAAAAGCAGAGAAATAGGAAGAAGAGAAAAAAATTGGAATTAGATTATTTTTAAGGTCCCTTCCAACCAGAACCATCCTTTGGGTCTATGAAATAAACTTATGTGAGGTTCTCATAGACCTGTGGGGCTTGATACTCAGGAGAAAATGGCAAATTCTCAACAGACATTCTTCTCCAGTCTGTCCTCCAGCTGACAGCAGAAAGATGCCCTAAAACCCCTTTTTTGCTTCCATTTTTTTGCTGTGTTTCAAAGGCCTGGGAGAGAAAGAGCCCTCAAACCCTGCAGCCTCTGGGCTCAGCTCTAACTGGACTGAGGAATGCCCTCCCCCAGTCCTCCTGTTAAAGGCTAAAAATGATGGGTTTACTTTAGAAATATGAGATTGGGATTATAACATTTCTCATTTTTCAGAGCAGAAGAGCCTTTTCTGAGGCTAAGCTGCTCTGCACAGTTTCACCAGTAAGAAGAAGGGTTAAAATGAGTTTGGGTATTGCTGTGTTGCACAGCAGTCACTGAGCACAATTAACTCTCAGCCCTCTAATCTTTGTAGAGCAGATTTTTCTTGCCTTCTTATATATAAGATGTTGTTACCTAAGCATGACTGTATGATTAATTCATTTCAAGGCTTACATCATATTTAAATGGCTTCTAAAGTAACAAGGCAACTGAAGTATCAAGTAGCATCATATTCACATTCAATATTCATGTGTTGTATCAGATAATTATTATTAAGAGACTTTGTGTTCAAATTCAGATGATTCCAAAAGTGACTTTAATGAAGCTTATACCACATTAAGTATTGGAAGGACAGGAAATGTATTTGTATAAAATCCAAACAAGAATTAGAAAATACTGATATTCTGATTTCTAAAGAGCTGAGTTTCAGAGTGCTTTTACACATGGGAATCCCACATTGCTTATTCCATATAATTGCTTCCTTACTGCATGTTTCCTACTCTCTTCCCATGAAAAAGAAATTGCAGAGCTTGTGCAGAGGATCTCTTTTAAACTGAGTAAAGGAGGAGAGAGACAAGCTTAATATTGTCAAACACAATTTATCTTCCCTTATTTTGGGGTTGATCATTATGGATGAAGATGTCTTCATGTCTGGCACGAAGTTTTGCGGTGAAATATCAACTAAATTATGATGCCTGCATCAAAGACTTTCGAGTCTATTTATATGGATGTACTGCTTGGGGATTTTTCCAGCTTGGTGGAGGAGTTTGTCTGTGCCATGCAGAACATGGTGAAACTGGCTACTAAGTGGCTTGTGTATAATTAAACCTTGGATTTCTAGAAAGGTCACTGCACCATAAAGCTCATGGTAACCACACAGCGAAACAAGGAAGGTTAAATTCTGCCCTTAATTTTATTTTGTAAAGTAAAGCCACTCGTGCCTTAAACAGCAGAAAGTTGCTAAGACTTTAAGTGCCTGACTTCAGAGTTGTGTAGAGGTATTGTGAGGACAGCGAGAGGAAAAACAATTGGTCCAGGGAGCATTCAGATAAAGCCAGCTCTTATCGCTGCTGCGCTAAAAACAATTTACGAGTTGTGAAGCTCCTGTCCCCTCCAGGATGTCTCTGCTCACGCCAGCCCTGCCCCAGCTGCTGCTCTGCCATCCTTTTGTTCTCCCCAGCACCACTCAAACCCAGGTGAGCATGCACCAGGAAGCAGCATGTGCTGGGAGCACCAACCTTTGCCAGAAAGTGTGGCTGGAAAAGAAGGATTAAAGAAAGGGAAGAGGGAAGGGAGTTCAGGAGCTGAATGCTGGAATGCTCTTGAGCCCTCCCTTCCACTCAGATCTTGCACAGATGGCAACAGAAAGCAGATTAATGTACAGCTCCTCTCCCAGTGATTCTTCTTTTTAAGAGACTGGTTCACCACTGGAAAAATACCCTTTTTTCCCCCTTAGTATTTTTATTTTTAGTCTTGTTTATTTTTGCAGCGGACTAGCTTGTCGCTTATATGAGAGACATTCATTTTTCCCATAAAAATCACTCTTTCCAATATGTTTAACCTCTGCTACTTTATTATGTAAGCTATTTTTAAAGAATTAAATTAAAAACTAAAGTCAAGAATTATTTGCAGACCCGTACTTAAGCAAGTAGCTGCAGCAGGATGAAGCAAATCCATGGATGCTACAAAGCAAGCAGCAGCTCTGAAGCCATGTGTGCTATGCCATCATTTCACCCCGATGGAAGAGCCTCAGTCTGCCCCCAAACTGGGCAAAGTTGGATTGATTTTGTGCCTGCCAAGCCACTGGGGGCTACTTTGTCTTAATCAACAAAAGGAGCAGGAATCCTGATTTTTTAAGGCAGTTGGAATATTTGCTCCGACATGCATGAAGGTATATAATACTTAGAATATTGTAAGTGATATAGATTGGAAATAATTAAATTTAACAGATGCTTTATCCCCTATATTGTTCTCCAAATAAAGCTCCAGTGTTCAAGGCAGTCACCTGAGTGAAAAAGGACACAGGAGAGCAGCAGTAAAACAGGATAAGGGATATAAAACCAGGAAACAGGTAGTAAACACAAGTTACTATTCAAAAGGTTCTAAGCAGTTAGTAAAGGGAAGAAAAAATATAATAGCAGTATCAATAGTGAATAGAGTAAGTAAAAAGGAAGGTTTTTCAAAATAAAGAGTGTTTGGGTTAAAAATAGCTTTGTAAGGCCAGCATAAGAAATAAAAGTCATACCAGGATTTGAAATCAAGAAGTTCTTTCAAGCCCTGGAGAAATAAAAGTGTTGTCAGCTCTAAGTGGGGAGGATGAGGAAGTCACATTTACCAGAAGTACAGGCTGTAATCCTCTAGTCTAGGAGGAGTTCTGGAGGCAGGGGAGAGCTGACTGCGTGTCCTGAGCCACAACCAACACCAACATTTAAAAGAAAAGAAGGGTTGCACAAAAAATTGAGGTTATAAAATTGCCCCAGTATTAGGTAAGGTAAAAAACTTGGGAGTTATAGATCGACTGGATTGATATTGATTCTAAGCAAAATAAAAGAACAATTGAGTTGGGGCTTTAAGACAGCTAATTATCACAATGCTGAACCTTATATTTCATGTCTGGTTTTGTGCAATTTGTCTTTTCAAACTTTCTGTATTGTTCCATCCTGACAAACTTGCAGGCCTGGCTAGGACAGGCAGCATTTTGGTGTCTGGATTTCTCCATCTTCCTTCTCCCTCACTCTCATTAAAGGGAATCACATGGTATTTTGCACATTGAGTTTAGGAATGACTCCCTCACAGAAAACAATTTTGAGTTGCTAATGGGTAGAAAAGAAAGCCCTGGATGTTCCTGAGTAGTTGATGTTTGCTGGAGGCAGATAGAGAATATGCAAAGTTTGCAAATGAGGCAGTATTTCTGTGTCAGGGACTGGTGGGATGGTGAGATATGAACACAGAGCGAGGAGTGGCTCGGCTGATGCCCTGCTAGCCAGGGGAGCCCGTTCCTGTGCCAGCCCAGCCCTGCTCAGGGGACAACCACAGCTCCATCCATCTTCCTCCTTCCTTCCACCCCCTCTGCTCTCCAGCATGACCCGGGGCCCTTCATTAAATGGTCACAGCTGAGCAGGGATGGGCACAGGGATGGGCACCTCAGAGGGGAGGCCACACACTGTGCCCAGGGAGCTGCAGCTCTTGTGCAGAAATGCACAGAGTTAGGAAGGGTTTTAATGCTTGTTATGAATATATAGCAGTGTTTTAAATTCACTTCAGAGCTCACTGGAGAAATAGACCCTAAGAATGAACAATCTAAAAAGGAAAATCCTCCTGTAATCAATGCTGTGCTGGATATCAGTGTCTGCTGGGCTTTTTTTCTCTGTCCTGTTGGAGGTTTGCAGAGGGATTTCTGAGACTTGAAATTCTTTAAGTAATTGAAGTTGATGTTTGTTAGAGGGAAGTCAAATGACACAGAGAATCACAGTAATTTTTCTGTTCCTGTTTGGTGCCAAGCCTGCAAAACTTGTCTGGGAGTGATCCGTAGTCAGTGAAGGTGTTCCCCAGAGAACAATCCAGCCTCTACATTTTAAGAAGGAATTAATTATCTCCTGGTAATTGATAGTACAATAAATTAATATTTAGAATTAGACTCCACTTTCTGGTGGCTAAAATTAGGTGAATTGGATGTCACCTGCTGTGATATAAAAGCTTAATAGTGGTTTCTTTTCTGTCTGAAATATTACTAATGTAACATTTGGATACAGGCAGGTGACACACAGGGTATTTTTTTTCATTTAGACTCTCTGCTGTGCTTTTCAGGGATTGCAGAGTTACCACAGCTGTATCATTATATTAGGAAGTGCCACATAAT
The DNA here is from genome assembly GCA_013396995.1 of Dicaeum eximium. Taxonomy (NCBI): domain Eukaryota; kingdom Metazoa; phylum Chordata; class Aves; order Passeriformes; family Dicaeidae; genus Dicaeum; species Dicaeum eximium. The sequence goes on from VWZP01003405.1 coordinate 1,315,993, forward strand.
TTGAGCCACACACAGAACATAACCATTAACTGTAGTTATTAAATAGGAGAATGACAATGGGTTTGTTGAGCAGCATCATTATTCATAAATGCTCCCTTTGTTATCTGGCATTATCCACTGTATTTTTCTCTCAGAATGAATAACAGTTAAGATCAAAACAATTATGCCAAATGTTGAAAGTAATTGTCCAATATTTATACTCAGACACAAGATTTATGATAGATAATAGGAACATGGTCAAAATACAATTACACATACAATTTGTTTTGTTGGTCACGGTTTTGTGTGACAAAAATGCTTTAATTCAAGCTTTCTTTTTTTGTTTTGTTTTCTTGATTTTTTTTTAGTGTCCACTACTTTGAGGAGGAGCTAAATTAAGTTGTATTTATGAATTGCAGTCCACCTTTTAGTGTGAATTATTCCATTCCCATAATAAGTGAAGCATGAAGGCTGATATTTCTGCTGCTATACTTTGGAAGATCTAACTCAGGTTTGGCTAATTCTTTGCCTTTTTTGTTGTCTTATTTTAAGATATTCATATTGTGGTATCAATCCATCACTAATCAGAATTTTTCTGCCATAACTGTGGTCTTGTGGTACTGGGTGAGACATTGTAGCAGAGGGAGACCCCTAATTTATGAAGGCTTAGGATTAAGGGCTTGGATAATTATTTCCTGTCTTGTCATTATGGATGGAACAATCTGCAAATGAACAATTTAAAACACCATGATTGCCCACTGACTGATGTTAACACAATTTCTATTTCTAACTAACCTGCACAACTGGATTTCTCATTAAAACCTGGAGAATTTTCTAGGGTTTTTTGGTTTGTTTGTATTTTTATGTGATCTGATCTAAGGATGCATGTGGAAATCTCTGTTACAGAAGGGATTAATGGAACTTTTATGCTCACAGCTTGCTTCCTATCAGTGCTGTTATTTCTGTGAGCTCTTGGAGTCTGATGTAAAACCTCTGTGTGAGAGGCCTTTAACACCATCACCACATCATAGGGCAAGTCTCTGCCTTCCAAAACACAAGAATTTTGCTTCATGTGCCTAATAATGTTAATAATAACAACAACAACAACAATAATAATAATGTTTATTCACCTGCCTAATAATGCTCCATTCTGAATTTTTGTGCCGAGCCCTCCCTGCCTCATCCTCACTGGGATGTCACAAACTGGGATAAACTGGGAACTCTCTGCCTGTTTTCCTGCCCAGCAGAAGAGCAGCTTGAGGATGCACTTGAGCTTTCCCTTTCCTTGTCAGCACTCTGCTGCCATCAGAGTTAAAATAGCTGCACTCCAGCTGCAAGCATGAACTTCCTGTTGGAAAAGTAAAAGGAACTTCTTTCCTCTGGGTGCCAGAGGTGCCTTGACAGTGCTAAACTTTAGTGGAGGATGAGCTGCCTCTCTTTTTCCATGCTGAGATGCTCCCTATTCTGTCTGCTCAGACTGACAGCTCTGGAAATGAATGATTTTCCCTCAGTCATGATGGATACCTTTCCCAGACATATTGTAGCATAATGGACAAATAACTTCTCTTAAAGACTTGTCATATAATTTGAAGGGGGAAAAAAATTGTGCCCGAGACAGACTTTTCTATCTATATCCTCTGGGAATAATGAGACCTTAGAGCAGAGTCTAAGGCTAAGAGTTGGTTCAAAATACTGTGATGTGATGTGCCCTTATCTTCTTTCACAGATAAGACAGGCAGACTGTTTCTTGCACAGAAAATCAAAGAGCAGGCTGTAAAATCATAGGAAATAAAACCCGACAACTGAAATCTTTCCTTTCCTTTGAAAAATATTTCTTCCAGGTATTCTCTTTTATTTTCCTCTCCTTGTTCCTTGGTGACCCCCACTTACCTAAACTGCGGTGACCACAGCTGAATCCCAAATAACTCATCAGAATGTGGAAAACAGAAAGCCCCACATTTAATGTCCAGTATTTGTGTTGTGATTAAGCTGTACCCTTGTGCCTGCATGAAGCACAGGGGCTGTGCTGTGACTGGGAGCTGGGAAAGAGGGCAGAGAACTCGGAGAGTGTTCCAGGCTGAGGAAAAGCCAGCTCCAGAACATCAGGAGGGACAGAGAAAATGTGGAGCTGAAAGGGAAGTAAAGTCATGATGATCCCTTGTGCAGGCTGAGCTGGAGCAGAGGCTGGGCAGAGTCACAGAATAAAGCAGGGGTTTATTCAAAGGATTTCCTCCATGGATCCACCTTGGGCAGCACAAGAGCCCAGCCAGGGCTGCACCCAAGAGGAACCAAAATGGGCACAAAATGGACACCGGGCACGGCTCTGGCACTTTGATCAGTTCTGCTCCATTTGCACCTTGGAGTTCATTGTCCAATTCCAGCTTTAGCCCATCCAGTCCCATCCTTCTTGTTTTTCTCTCCTCAGCCCACGTTGTTTGTGCTCCTGGGCCTGAGGTTTGGATCATTTGTCCTTGGTCCCCAGCTGGAGAAGGAATTGTTTTGTCTCCCTGCTCTGTGCACAGAGCTCACCATGCCCTGATATGGAGCCCAGACCCACACACTGAAGCAGCACAGAACCTGAAACATAGAAAAGCTCAAACCTGAGGTATCAATGATGGCTTTTGAGATGTGCCCAGCTTAGCACAGAGGACACCAGCATGGCAGCACCTTCAGCCAGCAGCTGATTTGCTTCCTGTGATCAACACGAGAGCCCCTGTGGTGGCTGGAGAACCCTGTGGTGGCTGGAGAACCCTTTTTCTCCTAAAGGGTCATAAAGTCACTCAGTGCCCAAGGAGAGGAGCTGGCTGATGCCTCTCAGGGGTTCCAAACTCCAGAGGTGCTCGTGGTGGGCCCCAGGAGGGTGTTCTGTGCCCCAGCTCCCCGGATTTCCAGGAAAGGCTCATTCCCAGCAGGGCTGGGGGTTGGCAGGGGCTCTCCTGGGAGATGACACCTTCCTTTGGATGTGCCCAAAATGCCACAGCCCTTAATTTGGTGTTCTCCATATCTGCTCTTCCATGTTTCCCTGTTTGTTTGACAAATAGTTTAGAGCAGGCTGAAGAATAGATGTGGAAAAAACATCAGGAAAAGACAGGCATCTGTCAAACACCGTGAATCAAACGTGAGCCGCAGCAAAGGCTGGGATTGTTTGAAATCTGCTCGGTAACACACCCAGAGAACATCAGACTCCAAAGCAGGCTCACTCTGGGTCCATGGTGCCTGTGCACAATCTGCCTCTCTGCCTATTTGCAAACTTACAAATTGCTGCCTGGAACTGATTAACTGGGTTTTGTTCATTAACAAGAGAGTCCTGGTTATTTCTAAGTGTCTCAAGGTTTCACATTTGCTGATTACTGCAGCCTCCTCTTTTGGAGGGTGTGGAAAGACTGACCTGGAGGATGAAACAGAGGTGCCTGCAGTGGAGTGAAATGTCCTGACTTCATTTTTTGTCTAGATTGACACAGGCTTCTGAGTAGGGCTTTTTTATTTGGCAAGTACATTGGATTATCCATACAAAAAAAGTCAACTCAAATTCCAGAAATAAGTTTCAAAATTTGAAAAGAAACAGGCATAGAGGCCTTTTTAAAAAAAAAAAAATTCTTATTTTGAAATAACGTCTCATCTAAAGCTGGCTAAAACCAAATAGCAGGTTTTAAGGTTAAAGTATATAGTTAAAAACAAAGGTTCATTTGACTCAAAGCAACATCTGTTGTTTGTTCTAAGCAAACTAGAAATTGATTGACCCAGAATTGATTAAAAATTGTAGTCTCTCACCAAGCCAAAAATTAATAACATTTTTTTCACAGATCTAGTGAAGTACATCTTAACATTATAATCTGAAATATCTGAGCTCTATGTGAAATCATATTACAAAATCCCTATTGCCACTTATGAGGAAATTACTGCTTGCAGCCCCTAACCACTTCATATATGTCATTTCTCTGGAGATGATATGATTTTTATTTACTGGAAAAGTGTCTCTGATGAACAGACTGTAATTAATTAAACACATTAGTCTGTTTTGTTTAAAGTATAGACCAGACTTACAGGATGAATCTGTTTCTAATACAGAAGTTGTGAGTGGTTCTTGCCCAGACTTCTGTGAAACACAACAAAACCAAGCAGAAAAAATCAAAGCAAAACAAAAATGAAACAAACCAAGAAACAAAGAGATTGGGAAAAAAGCAATAAATTCAAGGCTTTTTCTTCCCTCTCTCACTGCTTAGTTGAAATATTCTTCATTTCAAAGAGTTTCTTGCCTGATAGGAAAAAGAAGAATTGTAAGTGGGTTATATCCATCATCTTCCAGCCCAGGACCATGGCTCCCTATGATGTAGAAATCTTTGATACCTGAATTTTCCTGGAGTGTTTCCTGCAGTGTGACTGGGATGCAAACAGGGCAAGGCCAGAGGTTTCAGATTTTCCTGCCTAATTCAAGCCCTTCATTTAAAGGCCGTTTGAAGTTTTATAAAACAGCGCTGAGTGTCTTTAGCAAGGGCTACACTGGGAATTAAAAAACCTGAACTTCAGCTCTTATTGTTGCTGCTTGAGTGACAGTGGAATTGGAGTCCCCAAATTAAATCATTGACCACGACCCTCATTAAAAGTCAATATTTATGGAAATTGAAGCATTCTGGGATCTGAGAAACGGAAGCACAGAAAAGCAGTGCCTGTTTCTGTGGCATGTACATCAGTATTTTCATAGCCCCACCGAGGTGAAGTACCCCAATTATGCCTTCACTGTCTTACAATGAACTGTTTGTAAATCTCTGAAAAAAAAATTGAAATTTTCTTCTTTTTTTTCTTTTTTCCATAGAAATGGAAAACCCATTCCTACAAATGTAAACGTGAGTACAAGTCCTAAATAAATCTGTTTATAGCACCGGTTTTTCTGAGCTTCTGTGGCTGAAATGACTTAACAGAAATGCAAACCAACTCTGATGGAGGACAAAGAAGCCAAGTGGCCGTGGTTGCTCTGGTAACAAATTGCCTTTCTGGGTGAGTGTGTGCAGGAATGCGTGAATATGAGAGGGATATCTGGATATAGCTCACAGCATATTTGTACACGTCCATTTACGTGTGTCCTTCCCTCTCCCAGGTTACTCCACATCTGTCATTACCCATGGATCTGTGTGGGTTTTCTCCCCTTTAAATTTCATTAATCATCCTCGTAAATGGAATGCTTCCCTTGAGTGACATTTTTTTTTTTATGTTAAAATTATATTATATTTGATTTGAAAAGCAACCTAATTAAGGTAGGCTTCCTGTAAGCTATTTAAGTCTCCTCTCCCCGTGGAATCGTGGAACATTTAGAAAAATAATGAATTACATCTTATATAATCTTTATTGCTGCTTTTTAGGATGAATAATATATTCAGTTTGGGTTGAAATAACATATCCCTAAGGTACAATCCGTTTCCACAAATTAGATTGGTCCCTCACATACAAGATTATTAAGCATGAAGAAGAAAGTTATTGGGTTCCCTGTGCCCCCTAGGAATAGTATTTTTCCCTGCACATCTGAGCTTGAAGTGTAGCCCAATTCAAGACAAATCTGGTAAACAGTTAAAAGAATGGTGCAGCTGCTTGGACTTACCTGTTAACCTCATTATTCAAAATTCTCCTCCTTTTTATTCTGAAGACGTGATTGATGTGTGCAGCTCAGAGAGAAACACAAAGAGCAGAAATGCTCTGTAATTCCCTATTTCCATAGGTTCTGGATGGAGTTTTAGTTCTCTTTCTAACTTTACCCATCTTTTAGTTGATTAAAAATCTCAGTGTGATTTACTCTGATTGTCAAGGAAGGTTTGAGTTCTTATTTCCACACCAGAATGGGATTATACTGTAGTATGAAGTGGAGAGAAACATGTTCAACACAGAGTTACCATTAAATAATTTATAAGTCTGATAGTTCCTCTGGAAAAAGCTTGAATAATGAGTTATGTGATGAATCATGATGTGCAAAGGATGGAACAAAGATGGATTTTTAAAAAAATCCTTCCCTAAGATAATCTCATGGTTCTCAGTTCTCTCTATAATTACATTAAATAATTTTTTTTTTCTGAAGGTGGAAGTACATATTTGTTCCAAGTCACTTTAATAGGCTGAAAAATACAAATACTACTGCTCAGAGCTAAAAAAATCCCCTCTAATTTATTGTAAAACCACAGCTCTATGAAAAGTAGATTGTGCAGTATTTCCTGTCATACCTGTAGATTCTGTTAAAGCATTTCAGTTGAAGTAGTGAAAAGATTATACAGCATATTTTCAAGCGTGTTGATAGCTATATCTAAAAGTCCTGCTGAACCTGAACCTTAAAATTAGACAAATTTGAAACTAAAATAAATATGAAAATAATACTTCATCAACTTTTTTTTTTTTTTTTAGAATTTTCTGCCTTTTTTTACTATTAAATATCTCTTTAGATTAGTTTCTCAAAGTTATATTAGCCTGTATCCTGCTAGTACCTGAACTAAATTCCATCCATCCAATCTGTTCCATGCTAAAAGTAGTTTGACCCACTCTGGTTTCAACTGGCATCAAAAAATGGATGTGGATAGATTTCTAGATAGTACAAAACCTGAGGCAGAGGCAGGCTAGGACTTTAAACCCTATTTTTATCCAGCCTTGTATCTAGATTAAAAGATGTGCCTGGTAAGAGCTGGGACAATCCAGCACATGTGAGACCTTGCCTTGTTGTTGCCATCTCAGCCAGGAAAATGAGATTTTAAATGAGGTAAAGCTCCAATTATAAGCCCATTAGAATTTTTAACTTCTCTCCAGATCAATAGTAATAGACAATAGATAAACCTTGGAACTTTTTCTCTTCCTTTTCACCTGGAACAAACTGTGAGGGGAGGTATGAACTCACTAAACTTTCTTGCAATAAAAGATATTCTGATGGATAGAGAGGTAAAAACGAATTGGGAGGCTGTGGCTCTGCTGCTTCCTCCTTTATCTGCAGATCTTCTCACAAAGGTGAAGCCATGGGGAGGTCAAGCTCCCAAAACTGCCCAGAGAAAGACGTGGACTTCACTGGTTACTGCTCTGGAGGAGAAAACTCACAGCAGTGTCACAGTTCAACTGAAATACTACAGAGATGGAAAGGACAGATAAAAAAGGTAGAAATATGGTTTTGTGGAGAAGGATTTTACATTATCTGGTACAGGGATGCTGTGACCTGTATATCAAGGAACTGTGTGTCCGTTCTTGGTGGATAAAATCATTTTAATCCTACAAATTTACCTGTTTAATGCAGCAATATATTAAACTCAGTTTGTGCCATGAGTGCACATATGTGTACAGAACAACAGGATGGTTTATACCTCTCTTCTTCCTGTGTTTGAACATGGATTTGCTTTTCCTTTGGATTTGCAGGTTTGTTTTTTATTTTAGGAGTAAACTGACAGCTTATTACCATAACTGAGGGGCTGTTTGATTTGGGGGAACACCCAAAGTGTCAAACAGCAAATCACTCCCAGGAAATTGCTGTTATTCAAGCCAGCCACAGATGCAGCTGATTGCAGGTGTTGCAGGTGTTTAGGGAGGAGGGTGGAGGCTGTTGGTGTGGCAGGAGGCTGTTGGTGGTGATTTCTGTTGTTCCCTCTGGCCCCAGGATCCAAGAGAACCTCTCCAGGTACAGTAGAGCTGCAGCGTCATGAAACCAAACATTTCTGCTTGAGGGATGTTCTGAAATGTTATGACAAGGCTCCTGTGAGCTCTGTGCAGCTCTGACTAAGCAAGAAGCAGAAAGTGCATCAGAGGTGGAATATATTTGTTTATTGTTATGTTTCCAGCCCCGTGGGTCTGGTTTTTTTTTCCATCTGCTGGAACTTTGTGTGCATTGCTAACATAAATGTGTCCTTTCAGAGGTGTGCCCCAGTGCCTCTCCTCTCAATTCCTGAGTCTGAGGCAGTTTGGTACAGCTCTGCAATCCCACTGCTCCTGGAAGAGGAGGGGCTGTGCTGTGTGGGATAACTGGGAATAGCTCCAGGACTCAATGTCCAAAGCAGGGATCCTGAATGGGACCCCGAGTTCTTGGTATTTTCAGGTTAATACACATGAGTTTACCTCTCTGATTGGAGTGCTTTTGATAAGAAGGCTGTTGGCATAATTTTACTGGTTTGTTTGAATTTTCATGATTATATTTTGCTTCAAGGCAGTCTTTACAAAGTCATTTTGCTTGGAGTTTTCCTAGTTTAGATTATGGACTGGGAGTTGGGCAAGGAGTCTTTATGCTAAACTGCTTGTCCTGGTTCAAAAGTTTTTTTTTCTTATTTAATTCCTTGACTCTGTAATGTTTTCCTTTTCCAAATGACTCGTCTATGGCAGGTCCCTATTTTTCTTTATCAGCTGTGAATTCAACTTCTCTTCTGCTGTGTCTTTGTGCTTTAAAACTGCCAGTTTTGGTCTGGGAAGGTGACACTGGCAAAGACAAGCCCTTGGGTACTGCTTAGGAAACACTATTGTGTATTGAACACAAACACCATTAATTTGTCAAAGAATACTTAGAAAAGAGAAGGACTGGGGAAATGGAGAGCACAGAGAGAGATGCTAAAAATGAAGGGAATGTTGTTTTGGTTCTTGAATGCCAAACCTTTGAAAATATAGAAACCAGAATGGGATCCAGAATGGTGATTCTGCAGTCTGATTCCTCTGCCAGGCTTCTGGCTGACATTTAAATCAAATTGTTTACAGAATCAGATTTGGTCACCATTCAGGGAATGCCAATAGGGGCATATGACACTTTGGAGAATTGAGCAGGCCAAGGGGTTACCTGCAGTAATGTTTATTCAAGTAGTTATTCTATGTATTAAAGCTTTCTGAAGTTCCTTTTTGTTGTGTAATTGACCTAATCCAATGTTGCTGGTACTTCACTTGTGGTGAAGCTCTGCTTTGAAGAGCTGTTAATGGTTGTGCTTTTTGATATAAGCCTAAAACGCCAGAGAGACTCTGAATTTCATCTTGTGTCTGAAATAGTATATGAATTTTTCCCAGTAAATCCTATTTCTACTGAGGCCAGTGGAACTTTTCCATGGACTTAATGGCATTACATTTTTCACCCTTATTCTGTGCAAGTGACAAATAGACCATGGCTTAAACATCATATGAGACTTCCAAAGTCATCAGAATGCCTCTGAAACATCATAACCACAATTTCATGCCCTCCATTGTATATTGGCCTTCTAGGAACTTGGATTAATACTCACAAAGACTCAGCAGCAAAAGAAATTGTCACTGCCTGTAATGAACATTTGTAATCTGACCCACTTCCTGCACTGAATTAACAGAATTTCCCAGCTCCAGCTCCACTGCACGTCACAGATCCAAGGCTTGTTTTTCCTTTTGTTAGTAAGATCCACAAATCAGTATTCTAGAGGGAGAAATATTTTTCAGTTAACAACATTTTCTTTATCTTAAAGAACATCTCCCTCAGGCTGCTGGCAATGCTTGGCCAAAGGGTTACCTGTAAAAATGTTTATTATTATTATTATTATTACCTGGAGATGCAGCCCAAGCTGGGTTTGCTTTCTGGATTGTTCAGAGCAGTTACCCTAGCACAGTACCTCCTGAGATAGCATCCCCAATCTTTTCCAGGTCCAGCATCCAGGTGGTGTTTCCTGCCTTCCCCACAGTCCAGCCACGCTGCGTATGGTTGCTCCACAGAGTATTTTGCATGAAATATAACGTGTGAGCCTCCTCAATAACAATATCTCAGCAGGATGAATAAATGCCCAGGGCTGCTTTTTATTGCAGTCAGTGGGATGCCTGGGGTGATAGGTTGCTTTTCTTCCCTTCTGATGATGTGCATGACTCCAGTAACTTTATATTTTAATGACAGTGCCTAATGCTTTTCTTTTAGTCAGTAAATACACTGAACAAATTGCACAGAGCAACAAGGGATATATATTGGTTAAAACGTGGAAACACCTCCAGAAATGGCTCAGAATGAAATGGCAAAATATTTGTCACTGTGTCCGAGCCACTTGAGTGCATTGTTGGTGTGAAAAGATGCATTGCCATTGATAATCTTTTCTGCTTATTTGAGTGTTTTTAAATGGAAAAGAGGGCGATAATGTCCAGATCAGTTTGTAAAACCAAACCTCTGTGCTGGATGTGCAGCCAGGAAAATCTGACTGCTTTGCAAGGCCCTTTGTGCTGTTTTTGTTATCCAGCAGTGAAACGCTGCAGAGCTAAGGCAGGGGGAGCAATCCTGGCCCATAAATAATTGTCTTTGTTGTTACAAGGATGGCCACTGGATCAACAGTTGTGCAATAATCTCCTCGTTTGGCAATAAACAGCCTCGTTTATCATTAGTTTAACAGTTTCAAAATTATGCTGACTAAATGGAAATATGCAAATTGATGTTATAGCTAAATAAAGAAAGTTGGGCAAAAAATCGGTTTGATGCTGGGTGTTCATGTGATTTCTACAACTGTCACATGAATTATCACTCTGATATGAGGTAATATAACCATATAAATGATTTCTCTGAGATTTATAGCAAACCTAATCTGTGTTCCTCTTGTAACTCATGGAGAGGAACAATCACATTTGCTCTGCCTGAGAAGGGGGAAAATTTGCATCTGCATTGACTCTGCCTTTTAGAGTTTATTACTCCCTTTTGTGTATTCTTTGTGCCTGTAATACTAAGCTGCAGGAGGATAAAATTTAGCAAAAAAAAAAAAATTGAAATAGCTGTGCTATGTGTTTTCTTTGGAGGGTGTTTCTAGATGAAAGAACATTAGGAAAGGACACCCAGGCTTGAAATTTAATGACTGTACTTAACTATATTGGAAATAAGTATAGATTCCAACCCCAAATCTGTGTAATGCCTATAGTTCCTACATGGCACATTATATAAAGACATAAAAGGCAGTCTGTACTCTTCTTTTATTTTAGGAGCAAATTGTACCATAGAAATTGCATAACAAGCTGCCTAGAGGAATGTTCCAGGCTCTCTTTAAGCCTGTAAATAAATGGTGTGTTCCTTGAAGATATGAAAAGTGCTGCTGTCACTTCTTCTTACGTAATGTTCTGAGTGGTGCAAGGAAATTTGTTCCTACCAAAATGCTTCAACACCTGAAACAGAGTCAGGGCTTGAAATCTGGTTTGCTCCATGAGGTTATTTCAAATTCTGTCACCTGCAGTCCTCTCATGCTTGAGATGGAGCTTGTGTCTGAATTTAAATCGAGCTGTGCTTAATGTATATTCAGATTCTATTTATTTGGTCTCTTCTCCACTTGGTTCTTGCAAGACCTTGAAGGTTTTCTGCCACCTTGCAGAGAGACAATAATGTACTTTTCTGTCACTTTTAGACACAGATAAATTGTTAATAATGGATTGGATAATTTTAAATTAGAGGAGGAGCAATTTTAGTTTTATTTGCAGAGGACTCTAAGTTTGCTATGTTATGAGAAAAGTTTGGTCTGAAATGTGTAACTTCACAAGATCCTGTAATGAAGCTGTTACTCTTAATTTTTTTTTTTTTTTTTACTTCTTGTTGAAAAGAAAGTTGCCATATTTTATGTGGGCTTTTCTTTGTTGTGACTATACATTGAGATGTAAGGGATGGAGATTTTTGATTCTTTATTTTATTTGAAGTGGTAGAAAAGAATAAAGTAGTTCTTTTTACACTTAAATTTGAGATATGGCCCCATCACCTTCATGGGAGACAAGACCTGGGGCCATCTGCCAGGGCAGATGTTTTCTTTAAGATGCCATACGTGAGTTATGGAGAAATAATAAACAAATAGATGTTTTATTGGTCACTTTGATGCCCAGCCTGTCTCTGGGTGACTGCTGAAATTCCATGCTTTCACACTGTCCTGCAGACTGTGCTAACTTGAAGACTGAGCTCCTTGTGGGTTTTAGTTTAGAACAGGTGTGACACTGTTTTATCCTTAGCTGGCTGCCCATGTGCTGATCATATTTTCAGTTTTATGGCACGGCTGACTGCTCTGTAGCTGCTGGGATATGCCCACAAAACCCAAGCAACACGAAGAACAGTTGTTATTAATAACATCTTTCAGAATCCTCCTGCTAACTGTTCCCAGAGCAGAAATTCAGCAGCTGAAGTTCTCAGCAAGGCCACAGAGACCAGGTCTAGCCTGGCAGTGGGTACTTTTGCTGTGAAGTTCACCTATTCATCATTTCTGAGTTACTTTCATTATTCATTAATGCCAGCCTTGTGCCATTTCCAGAAATCCAGTTTCATGTGCTCATCTCTCAGGTGGGAGCTTCACCCACAGCCTCCCTGGAGCTGCAGGGAACCAGGAGTGGATGAGCCCAGCAGGTTCCAGCGTTAGAGGGGCACAGTGGGGCTCTCAGTCCCACACACATCACACTTACATCACATCAAGACATCTTAGAGAACTTCTAGACACAGTTTTGACTTCTTTTTCAGCTTCCCTTCTGGCTAATTTTTATTTTTCTTTGTATTTATGCAAGGGTGGCTGAGAAGGAATTGTTGTTTTTGTCAGAGCGTGCAATTGGAATGTGTCATTTTGCCTATAGCTGGAGAGGTACCAACTTCTTAGCAAGCCTTTTACCATGTATGTGAGCACTGAAATCATGTGAGGTGGTTATAATTAGTCTTTACTGAAGATTTTTGGTGATATTTAAAGGGCAAATCCCATTAAAGTGTTCAGAGAAAAGGTTTGAAACAGAAGGCAGTGGAAACAAATTCCAGCTGGAAAAGAACAAGACAGCTGCAAGGAGCCATTTTTTCTAAAACCCCTCTAGACATATTTATGGAGTCTCACATTCAGCATCACCAAACTCCCAGCAGCCACAGAAGGAGAGGAAATCATTTATGATGTCCTGGTCACCTGTATGACCTCATGTCACACTGCCATTCCTCCTCATCCACATGAATCATTTCAGAGTTGTCATCAAAACTGATTTTTTTTTCCACAGAGGTCCAGCTTTCACAGCCACTGCTGTCCCAAGGCCAGTTAATCTTTTGGAGATGATCCCTCCTGGAGCACATTAAAATATCCTGAGTGTGAGAGAAAGCTGAGCTATCTTTGTGTTGCCCGTTCCTGACAGGTTTTCTCTGCAGGTGTCCAATTTCCAGGATGATCTATCCCTGTGCAGAGCCTGGGCTGCCTCCCAGTGCACAATGTGAGCTCAGGCACACAAATCCTTCCTGCCTCCACAAGGGGTGATGTCTCGGTGTCCTTTTGGGAAGGATGCTGAAACCACTGCTAAAAGGAGCCAATTTCCTCCTTTATCTGACCTCAATGCTACAAGGACACCTCCTTTGTTCCAGTCTTTTAAGGAGATTAAATACTCAAATACATGGAAATGACAATATTTCTTTTTTTTTTTTTTTGCTGCATTTCCTTCTTTAGCTCACCATATTCATATGGTGAAATGGCTGTACAAAAAGAGGAAGGTAACATATCAAAAAAGAGCAGATTCTCTTGACTTTTTTATGAAAAAAAACCCAAACAAGCAAAGGAACAGAGCCCCACCACCCCTTAAACTACCACAGCATAATTGCAATGGTAAATTATTAAGATAGTTTCATTCTCTTTGTTCATTATATCCCAAAAGTAAGGCAGTGGGAACGGCAAAATCCAAACAGCTTAAAATGAAAATCAGAATGTTATTGCAAATCATGAGACTGTGAAGAGAAAAAAAATGACTACAGAGGCAATAAACTCTGTTATTGTTTGTGCTGTAAGAGCTGCCTCTAATTTCTTGGGCTAACAAACAATCCCATCTAATTACAGAAACGTTGTTCCTGATGAGGGCTGGCTGGTCCTTGCTTGCACCTCGCTGTATTTCATGAAGAGAGGAGCTGGGAGCTCTGGAGGCTGTGACAATTTGGACAATTTGCATTTCAAACCCCACAAATCCGGAATGCAGCCCAGCAGCCCCCACCTGCACCCTTGCAGGGCTGCAGATCTCTCACTGCACACTGTGGGGAAAGCCTTGCAAGGCAAAGAGGATCAGGGAAATGTTGGTTTTCCCATGAAGATATAACCAAAAACGTCTCCTCTTTAACTGAAAATCACTCAGAGAGGGAGTCTCAAAACAAGTGTTAGATTAGCATGGAAGGAATGAAGAGCTGTCTCTTCGTTGCATTAAAAACATTTTTTTTCCTCACATAAAATAACTGGATTAACTGAGATCTAAACTGTGCTGTTGTGTTAACTCAAATGTTATATACCCCACGCTAATGTGATAGTTTATTGAGGAAAAATGGGAAATGTATAATGATAAGAGTCTTTTGTAACTTATCTTGATTTTCTTTTCCTCATCTAGATGAGTTTTGCCATTAATTAAGCCCCAAAGCCTAATGATTCAGTCATACAGAATGCTTCAGAAGTGGTCTTGTTCATCAATAAACATTTTTCTTCTTGCAAGGAATTTCAAACCTGACCTAAGTCTGGTCATGTTTAAAGAGTAAGGAATTCTCAAATGATTAATGGTGTTGTTTTGCATAGAAAGGTAAAGGTTTTTCTAAAGCTAGCCCTGTTTAAGTGGGACCTGTTAGAAACATTCCAGCTAGAAGGATTTTTTTTCTTTGGGAAAGAATGTACCTCCATCCTTGGATGAAATAAACTCTGATCTTGCTCGTGGTGCCTGCCATGGGGAGAGCAATCACCTCATGGAAAAGCACAGCGTTAATATCTGGATTATTTACCTCCATTTTCAGTTCAGCTCACAACTTCTAGTGCAGGTTTAGGTAGGTAACTGTGTCAATTCCAGACAAAATTGGGTATGTCTCCTCTCATTGGAAATATTGTGAGAACTGCGCTTTTGGGTTCTGAGTCAAGATGATGGATAACACTTTTTGTTCAAGTTAGAAACATAGCTGATAAAAAATAACGGGTAAAAGTCCCTCATGCTGCTGAAATACTGCCTTTTGCAGCACACTGGTCTTCTGCTGGAGCCAGATTTTATATTTATCAGTGAGTTTTATTCAATGTCAGTACGTGTACCTGTTAGGTTTGTATGAAGAGGTGCACACATGCAGTGTTTATTTTTAGAAATTGTATTTCTACTTATGCAGGTTATGTATTTATACCAGGTCTAATGTTTGGGTCTAATGTTTGTGCAGTGCCTCGATGAAACTACATTTTGTTACATGATTACATTTAAAGGCAGTTCTGCAGTCAGTCTAAGCACTTTGTTCCTACTTTATAGTAAAGGAAATACTGAGGGGAAGTTCTTTCATGAGTAACCACCAGTACTCGGCTTTGCCAGAGTCTTCCCTTGAGAAACAGAACAAATCACTTAATTGGGGTATCCCTGTATAGAATTCTAGAATCATTAAGGTTGGGAAAAACCACCAAGATAATTGAGTCCAACCATAGTTGTGCCATATTTAAACTTCCCAGATTTAGGCCAACTTCCAAAACTTCATTCACAGTCACTGGGAAGATGTTTATATAAGAAAGCAAACCCTAAAGCACAGACACTGAAACTCCTCAGAACCACAGAAATTCCCACAATAATCATGCTCCAATTTGTGCATTTAGGAGAAGGCAGATTCCCTGTCATGTGTCAGATGCAGATTTCCCTCTGGAAGCATTCACCCTCCACTGAGAATCTCAGGAGCCTGCATTTCTAATTCTGATGTTTTCCAGGCACCATTAAGGTTAAAAGTGTCTTTTCCATTCAATTTTATTTCTTCTTGATGATGTGATCACTTCTGTAGTTTCCTGTTTGTGACAAGCAGCCAATATTTATTGCAGAGGGGGATTTTGAGGCTGTGCATGGAAAATTTTGAAGCTCTGGAGCCAGTAAGAATGTCCAGCTTGGAGGGAAGTTTTCCTCTCTTCCTATCAATAAGAGGCACCTCTAAGTAATGGTGAACAGGAGAAAAATATAAAATGTAACAAGATAATGATAATGAGGAGGAGTGTGATGAGTAAAATAGACCAAACTAGTGAAAACTTGTGGGTTTGGGTATTTTAAGGTATGGATTTTTCAATAAGGAGTAAAGGATGAGAGGCATTCTCCATCCCTGGGAGCGGGGCAGGACAGAATTGGGCAGAATCTGGGGCAGGATGGGTGCAGCTCAGGTAATGCTCCAGAAATGAAAAGCTCCCTGTAGAAGGGAAAGCAGGGGCTGGCATGCAGAGAGATTTCATAAAATACAGCCTGAAAAAGGGCTTCTGTCAAATTTCTGTGGGGTTTCTGTCAAATCTGCTGCCTGTGCTGCAAGTGCATGTGCCAGGCTGTGAGGGGATCAGAGGGGAAGTTCTGCTGGGGCATGAAGAGCTCTGAGTGAAACACGCTGGGCTGGGGCTGAGGTTGGCTTGGCAAACAGGCAAAGCACAGGAAAATCTGTCTGGAGCAGGGAAAGCAGCTAATAAGGACAGGCACGATTAAAAATGAAAATGCTGCAGACAAAGCAGAGAGGAGAACGGAATCCAAGGAGAGAGTCAGCTGGAAACCCATGGGGAGATGTGGCAGAATAGTGAACAATGAAAAAGAGAATAAGGAAAATGGGAGGAAAAATCACAGTGAGACAAAAAGCTTAAGAAAAGAGAGACAATGGAGATACTGAAGACATTTTACAGACTGTGACAAGATACCAGGACAGCCCGTGTCCTGAAAAGCAGCTGTCACCTACAGCTTGAAACTGAGAAAAAAGGGTTTTCAATCTTCACATAATTATACAGCAGAATACTAGTTATTAGAGAGGAGAGAACTTTAACTGATTTGTTAGGTCAAAAATAATGCAATCTGAGTCAAATTCTTTCTCCCAGTTGGATTACATTTCCTGAAAACAGATAGAAAATAAATTATTCCTAACATGAATAGACTCAGTGCTGTACTAGACTAACTTAAAGGAATCCTCTTGATTCCACAATATGGGCATTGAGAAGGGCTTTTTTTTTTCTTGCACTTGGCTCAGAATGCAAAAATCTTAAAATTTAAACACCTTGGTGAAAACCTACTGGAAAGCTCCTGTGGGACCTGCCTTTCTTCTTTTTTTTCTTTTTCTCTCAAATTAATCAATTAAAAAAAAAATAAAAGGAAACAAGCACTTTTCTGTTAGTTCCTTTCTCTACCTTGCAGCTGTCTGTTTGCTTTTTTTTTTTTTATGTGCTCAGAGTTTCCTCCTTGGAAAGGCTATGGGGAGTTTACTTTATTTGACATAATTATTTATGAGTAACTCAGTCTGCAAAATATTTGTAAAGAGCCATCAGCAGTCTGTCATTTTGCATCTGGAACCCCTCATAGTCCCTGAAGTATAAGAGTCCAAATTGATCCTGCTGCAGTTTCATTGAACTGAGGGCTGATGCATTTAACAACTGCACAGGATCTGCCTGAGTCATTTCTTGTGATATTCCTGCAAAATATTCAGGATCTTCACTGGAGGCAAGGATACAGCACCAAAAATTTTGTGCCTGGGAGAGAAAAAGAGAATCAGCTGCTTGAACTTAAATCTCACTAAAACCCTTGTTTTTGGCTCCCTCCTCTTTCCAAATGCCCACTGAAACACTCAGATGGTCATCATACAGAACCAGGGTCATGCTCTCCCTGATTTCTTCTGGAATTTGCTCCCGTTTCCCCTGTGTGCTGATGCCTCAGGTTTTGGCTTTTCTATGTTTCAGATTCTGTGCTGCTTCAGTGTGTGGGTCTGGGCTCCATATCAGGGCATGGTGAGCTCTGTGCACAGAGCAGGGACACAAAACAATTCCTTCTCCAGCTGGGGACCAAGGACAAATGATCCAAACCTCAGGCCCAAGAGCACAAACAACGTGGGCTGAAGAGAGAAAAACAAGAAGGATGGGACTGGATGGGCTAAAGCTGGAATTGGACAATGAACTCCAAGGTGCAAATGGAGCAGAACTGATCAAAGTGCCAGAGCCGTGCCCGGTGTCCATTTTGTGCCCATTTTGGTTCCTCTTGGGTGCAGCCCTGGCTGGGCTCTTGTGCTGCCCAAGGTGGATCCATGGAGGAAATGCTTTGAATAAATCCCTGCTTTATTTTGGAACTCTGCCCAGTCTCTGCTCTAGGGCAGCCTTCACCAGGGATCAGTGGGAACAGGGTGAGCTGACAGTAGTGATACCATAAAAACTGAGCAGTGATATCATAAAAAATGAGCAGTGATATCACATAAATGGAGCAGTGGTATCACATAAATGGAGCAGTGGTATCACAAAAACTGAGCAGTGGTATCATAAAAATGGAGCAGGGAGCCCTGAACAGGTCAGTGGTCTGCAGAGAATGTTTGGAGCGTTGCAGTTCCAGGGGATTTGTGTTCCTGCCTCGGAATCCTGGCAAATTATCTCTGCATTTTGAGCAGGTCAGTGCCTGCCATTGGTGCATCAGGGACTTACAGCCTTCAGATTTTCTCAGAGTTTTTGTACTGCCCTTCTGAAGATCACAAGGCACCCCAAGAGGTGCACTGTATCCACAATGAGCAGACCATATATTAACTTAGTGCTTTTATAGCCAGTCTTGAACAGAGGAAAAACGTGGTGCTTGAGGTCACGGGGGTTTGAGTCAGGTGGAATGCCAGGGTCTAAAGAAAGGGAAATATTTTGTTCCCTCAGTGATTTAAAAAAAAAAAAATCTAAAGAAAGTGCCTGTGGGTTAAAGCACAATCTTTTCTGTTCAGTTTCAAATGAGAGAAAAATGGGAAATAGCAGGTAACAAAGTGAAAGTCAGACTCTAAACAGTCCACCAAGTTCTTATTTTAATTACAGGTCTATGTTCTCATGAAAGCTACGGCAAAATGAGACAGCACAGAGATCTCAGAGCTGTACAGATGGGCTTTGTCATTATCTGTGCCATGCCTGGGTTGTGAGGTCCTCACTACAAAGAGACTTTTACAATGTTTTATTTAAAATGACACATCATAGAATCTTAGAATGCTTTGGAAGGGACCTTAATGATCATTTACTTTCAACCCCCTTTCCTGCTCAAGTTCTTGTCTTACTAATTTGAGTGTTTCAACAGTTGGTGATTGTCACTAGATTTTATGCAGGAGAGGAACTCAGGGAACAGCAGGAGAGAAGACTTAACTGGCTAAAAATGTCTTGACTTCTTCTTAGGTACCACGTGCTAAATATCATTATTACATTTATAAAATGATTAGGTGGTACAATAGCCTTATTTCTAAAAGTACATAATGTTTATTTTCTTCACTTTTATTTTTCTTTACTTTAGTCTTACATAAGCTTACAGATTCACTCACAAGTGGAAGATGATGTTGATGGATATCAATCTGAGAGATCTCTTCAGCTGCACAGCAGCCACTGTTTGGCAAGTCCTGTTAGATCTCTGCAAAGAGAAACAGGAAGATTTTAGCATCTTTGCAAAGATTCCAAACACTGAGGATTTCTTTTGAAACAAATAAGCATTGCAGTGCCAAGCTACTATTAAAACATGCAGTATTTTCTAGTAGTCAGTCTTTAATGTATTTTTTTTTTCAGTGCTTGTTTCTGGTCCTATTTCATTCTTGTCTTTCATTCTCCTCTAAGTTGCTCCTGCTCTTGTTTTCAGTTTGCCCTTCTTGCTTTTGCAGAATCTCTTCCTGAATATTTTCAGTATAAATCTGGCTTGAACAAACACTAGAAATGAAAATGTTCATTTTATCCCAGGCCAGATATTTTTCTCTGTTGGATGCTTTCATTTGACTTGCCACCCTCTGAAGTTTTAATGCGTTTTGTCAATTATTTTAATTCCACTCTTAAAAAAAAAAAAAAAAAGAAACAAAAAAAAAGAAACATTATTTCGCTGTGATTGACAGTGGAAACTTTGCAGTTCATTTCATAGCTGCAGCTAATTAGTCAGTCATTTCAGAGTGCTTCAGTCAGATGGCAGAGCTCAGTGCTGTGTTCTGAGCTTCCCAGTCATGAGGGCAGGACAACAATGCCTTGTTTGCCAAGGACTGCAGAATGAAAGCTTCCACTCTGGCATGAGATATTAAAAAAACTGGACCTTTACAACCAGCACCATGTTTTAATGCTGGATCACCCCTGAAACTGCTCTCAAGCTGTGCTTTGACCACAGCAGGGAAGCGTTTGATTAACTACCAACAAGAAAGAATGTGCTGAACAATGAGACATCAAAGGCAGCAGCTTCCTGACAGCACTTATCGAGCAGTGATTAATGAGTGACACAAATGAAGGATGTATCACCTCCAGTATATTTAAGAAGGCTAATAAGTATCATGAGGTGAAGTTCAAAAGAGTCATTAATTGGTAAAAATAAAGAGCAACAACTTTAAAATATGTTGAAGATTTCACATTTGGTCTGGTTTAAAGATCAGGGTGACATAGCTAATACTCACATTGCAACTTTCTTTTTTTATGGAAAGATCTTCTTAGATTAGTTTAATTGGGGGGGAAGATTTATGTTGATTTCAATAAGCATTGCAATTTTAAACCCTTTCATGCTTTAATAATAAGCAGTCCTTATTTAATGCTCTTAGTTTTCATGGTAACTAATTACTGCTGAATTTTCAATGGCAATACTGAAGAACATGAGGAAGAGCAGGAATGTTACAAACACCATGATCTGAAATAAGGTGAGAGGTAACTGAGCATTATTAGCAATTCAGAAATGTTTTTATGCCTTTGGTTTATGTCACTTAAAGCTAATGGCTCAAATAACACATTTCATTGCAATCAGATGCAATGTTCAGACCACAGCTGGTCTTCTAGCTTGGTTATGCTTCTCTCAAGCTCTGCAAAATCCCACTCAGACTGCCTGAAGTGTGATGATGGCACCATGGTGAGGTCAGAAACTCAAAACTGTGAGTGAATTTGTTGTTCCCTGTGCTGCTGCTTCCAGCCCTGCTCACAGCTGCAGAAGAGAGGGCTCCAGGGAGATCTCAGAGCATCCTCTGGAGCCTAAAGGGGCTCCAGGAGAGCTGGAGAGGGACTGGGGACAAAGGTGTGGAGAGACAGGAGAAGGAGCTGACGTGCTGGATGGATATTGGGAAGAAATCCTTCCCTGTGAGGGAGGTGAGGCCCTGGCACAGGTGCCCAGAGCAGCTGTGGCTGCCCCTGGATCCCTGGAAGTGTCCAAAGCCAGGGCTTGGAACAACTTGGGGTAGTGGAGGATGTCCTTGCCATGGCAGGGGGTTGGAATGAGGTAATCTTCAAGGTCACTTCCAGCCAGAATTCTCTGATTCTGTGCTCTGCCATAAATAAAAATGTGCTCTCCACATGGCTCTGATTGCAAACTGTACCTTTGGAGGGAGGCAAGGCCAGCACCAGAGCCCCACACAGCTGTGTGCTCCTGGTGGGATCCCTGCTCTGAGCTGGGAACACAAAGTTCCCTTTCCCAGGGAGGAAGAGCTGTGAGCACACTGGGGTCAGGGGCTGTGGGACCCACCTGAGCAGTAACAGGAGGCACAGAGCTCCCACTCAGCCCTGACCAATTCCTGGGAGCTGAACAGCCCCAGGCACAGCTGGAGCAAGCACGGGCAGCACTGTGGTCACAGAAGGAGGGCACTGCAAACCCCCTGCTCCCCTCTGCAGCACAACAAAAATGAGGGCAGTCTCTGGGATTAGGAGAGATCAGACCCAGCTCCCTCCTCTGCCTACAGGGATTGTTAAATCTCTCTGAAGAGTCCTAATTAGCGTGCTATGAAGTATTCCATGGAAGAATGCTCTTGGTTGCTCCTGATGTTATTGCACTTGGCATTAAATAATTAAATCTTTGCTGGAGAAAAGATGCAAGGGAAAGGCAGGGGGATGGGGGTGGAGGGAGAGAGAGAGTGCACCAACATGACTTTTAAACAAAATGTGTGGGAAATTCAGGCTTGTATTCTCATTCCCATAAATACAACCTCACTTCACACTGCACAGTCATTTAAGGAGGGAATATGTATCTCCCTATCCCAAGTAGCTTTCTATCTACTAGACAATTAAATTTGCTTTTAATTAAATGTTAGGGGATGTTGGGGAGACTCAGAGGATCTGTTGGTGCACTTCTTTCCTGCAGGGAGGGTCAGACCCCTTCAGTGGACAGAAATGCATTTGTGTCCCTGAGCAGTTGCACTTGGAGATAAATCCTTTCAGCAGGGCTGCTGAGGAGTGCGGGGCGTGTAGGAGGCCCAGATTTATGTGTGTGATCTTGGTGCCTCTGAAGTGAAAGTTTAGCATGTGATAAGGCAGATGGATGGCTGCAGGGCTGGAAACACAAGTTTGTGTGAGAGCCCCTCAGTCTCTGCTGTGAGGTCACTGTGTTGCTCTGTTATTTTGGGACATGACATGAGGTGGAAAAGAGCTGCTCTGTCGAATGTCAGTCATGTTTGTGACTGAATAGCCCATACAGTTCTACTGATACAGCTGCTAAAACATTAAATTGTACAGTTCAGGGGCAGGGGAGGGGTTCTGTTGTGAGGGAGATTTTGTCTGATTTTAATGCTGGGTAGAAATATATTTGTGTGTAGTATAAACATACTAGAAAGGGGTGCCTGGGAAATGATTTCTGTGGTGACAATTTTTTAATTGTATCTGTGGTCTTTGCAGGTGATAGCCTAAGTATAGAAACTGCATTTTGAGGCAGTTGTGACCATGTTCATTAATTGTTATTTCTGGCCTTTTTGTAATGCTTTAATAAGACAAAGTTATTATCTGAAGTTAATTATTTCCTGTGTGAGACTTGAATATGTAATCTAGTAATGGGAAGTTCTCTTGTATCATTCCAAGACAGCAAGGTTCTACATTTATCAAAAGTTCTGGGGCTTGAGAAAAGAGAGGTCTCTTCTTGAGGCTTCCACACGTTTCACTGCTGTAAGACCTAGAAAAAGGGAGTTATAATTAGTAATGTCTGCTAAAGGCTTTCAAAGACTGTTACAGTTTGAGGATGCTTCAAGGGTCAGAGAGGGCAAGGTCAGAGTTTCCAGCGTTATGATCCCATTAGTGCAGAGCACTTAAGTTAATCTGTGCTGTGTTAAGACTAAGTTAACCCCAGAGCTCAGAAATGGAGCTAAGAGTGCAACAGGCAGGACTTAAGAGCTGCTGCATCCTCGGAGAATGCCTCCCTGGAATCAGGGCTTTGAAGAGAACTTGCTGGGAGCACTTCTGTTTGTGCTATTCTAGAGCACAAACAACATGGGCTGAGGAGAGAAAAACAAGAAGGATGGGACTGGATGGGCTAAAGCTGGAATTGGACAATGAACTGCAAGATGCAAATGGAGCAGAACTGATCAAAGTGCCAGAGCCGTGCCCGGTGTCCATTTTGTGCCCATTTTGGTTCCTCTTGGGTGCAGCCCTGGCTGGGCTCTTGTGCTGCCCAAGGTGGATCCATGGAGGAAATGCTTTGAATAAATCCCTGCTTTATTCTGTAACTCTGCCCAGTCTCTGTTCTAGGGCAGCCTTCACCAGGCATCAGGCTGGGGGTGTAAATCTGCCAAACTCTGTCTCAGCCCTCTTGGCTCTGTGGTTTTGGGCTCTGCAGTCATCTAAGCACCTTCTCCTCTCAAACTTATCCAGATCTCAAAAAAAGTTTGGATCTCCAAACTTATTTCTGCTTATTTAAAGAGTTTATTACCCTTTGACCATTTTTCTTTCTGTTACTTTTTCTATTGCTGCTTATTTCTGGAAGCTCTTGCAAAGTGGGGGGGTTTCACCTCAGCTAAAGGTGGCTGGGGCTTGCACAGAGGTGTCTGTCTCTTCTCACCTAAATATGATTTATAGTCTAGGTGTATAAACATAAGGGCACCACATGAAGGCGAAATTAGGCTTATCACTGCATGAAAATTATCACTTTGTCTTCATTTTATCCATTTACCCAGTATAAGTAGTTTCATGACAACTTTTGAGAAGGCCAATTCTCAGCAACAGCTATAGATGTTTGCTGGAGAAGTAATGACACATAAATCACTTCTCTTCCTTCTGCAACCATTTCTTTGCAACTGAAAGTTCAACACTCTTTTCTACTTGTGTGAAGAGTTGCACCAGCTGAAGCTGGGATTTGTTGACAAAATCTGTAAGGAAACTGATTTTGCTGGGACAAAAGGCATCAACTACTGAATCCTGTTTCCCATCCCAGGGCATGTCTGAGGTGCTCTGGTCTGTGGTTCTGTCACACTGCAGGATTTCTGGTTCTGGCAAAAGAAGCACATTCTTCATTCTGTTGCTGGCTATAATTTCCTCTGTTATCAGCATAGGATGTTATTTTCTTGTCTGTTCTGCTGCTCTCTGGTGCTTCCACATCCACATTTCTATTCACACTTCATCCACATCCATCTTCGTATTCTGTCACGAGTCTTTCAGAGGGCATTTCAGCAATGAGCAAATTAAATTGCATTAGCATATTAGCATTGTTAAGTGCATTATACACCAGCCCTGAGACACCACCAGAGTAACAGAAATTGCCCTCCAGGATACAGCAACCACAAACTGAGCTGGATATGTGCCCCTCCCTAACCAGGCTGGGGCAGTTTTGCTTCTCCTTTCCTTCTGCTGTTGCCATTTTCCCTCTGAACATTAAAATCCCAGCTGTATTTTTTTTTTTTTAATTTTTGTCGTATCTTTGTGATGAGGACTTGTGGAGTACATGGACACTTTTGGAAAAACACATTTATCCAAGTGGTAGTTAAGAGGTAGTGCATGAGTTCAGCCTCCTTCATTGCTACTTCATTTACCCACGACTTTGCCAAGCTTGCTGCAGTATCTGTGAGGGAGGAAACAAACTTAATTGCAAAGTCAATGTTAAATGAATTTATAAGTCATGCACACTTTGCACAAGTATCTTCTTCCATGAACTTGAATTGTCACATTAACTCAGTTTTCTTCTAAAGGGCTTTGAGAGTGATAATCTCATTTTCTCATCTAGTTTCACATGTAACAGAGATGAGGAACTACTGGCCTTGAGCATAAAATCCTTCAAATGCATAATGGTATTTTAGGAGTCTCAAAATATAGTGAGCTCAATGTTTTCTTTTAAAAAATACACTTGAAATGAATACCTGAAAAATATGCTGCATAATGAAATGAGATATGAAGTGATTGCCTTGAGAATAACTTACAAAGATGATTTTTGCCCTTCAACTCCTGCTCTGTACTGAGCATTTCTCTCACATATTAGCTTCCAAGTGGATTTCAGTGCCAGTAAATAATGAGCCTTTGAAATAGCTAGAAGTCAAGAAACTTCTTCTCCCAGGAATAAAGAGCACTTTTTTACACAATCCCCTCCACCCTGCAGCCTTATTCTGGGAGCAAGCTGCAGCTCCAGTGGATAACCCACTCGAATTTGAATGGGCAATCAGTGTGAGCCTGTCTGCATGCCCAGGGGGAGGATAGGCTCCTTCCTTAGATGAAGAAGAGAGGACCAAACAGAAAAATCCCAGTTTTTCACTTTACACAGCTGTGGCAATGGCAGAAGTGCAGTGTCTGGTTCTGCTGGGTCAGGGGCACGGACACACATTTGTGTAACACACTCAGGGCTGTTTGCTTCTCCTCATCCCTCTGGGGAGGAACAGGAGCTTGGGGTGATGCCAGGGCTCAGGAGGAGCAGATCTGGATGTTTCCTGAGGAAACCCTGGGAATGGGAGAAGCACTGGTGGCTGTGCAAACAGCTACTGTGAGTGCAAAGGGGAGCTGCAGGTAAGGAGGGAGGAGTTATCCTGTCCCACAGCTTTCTGTTCCAGCAGGGTTTGTCTGCTTCAGTGTAAATTATTGCTACTGTGACACCCTGGAAACTCAGAAAAGTCATTGTGTAAGGCCAAAAAATTCAGTCTGAGCATCAGCCCTGCTGGAAACAAAGCTGGCTCTCATCAGGAAATGTGTCAACTGAGATTTCCATTCTGAGAGAGCTTAAAACACTGGGTACAGTGACATCAAGAATGTTTGATAGCACAGTAAAGAAATAAATGTGTGCTCAAAATCCAGATCAGAACTTATGGCTTTGGGTGTGTCAAAATTCATATTTGTGGCTGTAAGGAGATGGTGATCACAAGATCAGTGAGACTTTCCATGCACTGTACACAGCAGATTATTCACACCTTTTTCTCATGTTACATGCTGAATAAACTACTACAGGAAAAAAAAAATTCTAAAAAATCTTGTAGATTCTCTATTAGCAATAACTGAAAAAAAAAAAAGAGAAAACAAGAAACCCAACAAGGTGTTTTTTTAAATGTGCTGGGAGAACACTGAAAAGTAAGCTTGGATTTTGTCCCATGGAGGGAGTCTCCTGTTTGTGGCCTTCTGGCCAGCAAACTGAAATGATGGCTTTAAAGAGATTCCTTTCCTGGTGGTTTCCTCTGGGTGTAACAGGCAGGGTGGTTTTGCAGTTTTCTTTTGTGATGAGGAACACACCTCTGTGTAAATGGTGGAGGAAAATGATTCTCCAAGTTTCTATGGGTCAGCCTCAGCTTTCTTTTTAAATTTATTTCGATATTTAAATAATAATGTTGTTTATGTGCAGAATACTTAGCAAGGCTAAAGAGTTGCCTACAAAGACCCAGGATCTCTTTTTGGATATGCATATTTTAGATCCCATGCTATTAAATCTAACTGGGGTTCTTTAAAATAAATAAAGAATTGAGTCTACTGCCCTTGTATCTGTCTCTTCCAACCTTTTCCTGGTAATAAAGAGTACTATAAATGATAGCTGAATCTGGCAATTAGACAAGACTTCCCTTTTCTTTTTTTTGGTGGCTTTTTTTTTTGGCTTTAATACATTTTGTCTGTTTACTGGCTTGAGGTCACTTCCCCCTGTGAGACTTATCTTTTTAATGGCAGTCATTTTTAACATGCACAATTTTTCTGTAAGCATGACATTCACTATCTCTATAATAACAATCATTTGGCTTATGATTTAAACCATTACAGCACTGCAGCATGCTGTGAGACTCAAATGCTGGCTCCACTTCTACATTGTTTATTTTCCTATCAGCATGTTGACAGTTCATAACTCTTGGCTACTTCCACACTGACTGCAATTTCTGTAAAGCTTTAGTGGAAATAAAGAACTGCATCAGACAATTGGGGTTTTTGATTACTTGCCTAAGCATGCTGTAAACTTGGTATCTAGATGCTGGGCTGGACACTCACTCTCTAACATGGCAGGAATTTGCTGGGAAATAGGTGTAGCACCACTTTAAAATATAGGTCAGGTGTAATAGACAAAGATCAATGAAAACCTTTTTACAACCTAAAGTCAAGCTGGGATATATTAACTACTAAATTAATAGACAGATTTACTGCCTGGCCAATTTTGTTTTCGTGCCCACCCCTCTTCCCTCCCTCATTTGAGGGGCACCACTTTTCTTGAAAGTTTAGTCATGAGAGAATGAAGAGTCTGTGAGAATGAAGAAAAATTGTTTTACAGGTGACGGTTTTGTTTGAATTAGTGGAATTTGTTTTGATTACCTAAAGGTTCTAGAGAGATCTTTGCTCCCTGCAGTCATTTAACATTTTCCATGCTCTTCAGTTTTCTAAAGGAATCTCTGGAGCCAGCCCAGGCAGCAGGAACAGGAGAGGGCATTGCTGGGAATTCTCATCTCAGGACAAACAGGCTCTGGAAACTCAGCACAAGGTTCTTAGTTCAATATGAACTAATGACTGGGGTTTCTTTTCTTAAGTGGTTTTCATCTCAGAGAAATAGAGTGGGTTTTTCCCAGCTGTTTCCCAAGTTGTATCTCTGCCACAAGATTTTCAGACACATTCTGAGTCCTGAACTATTTCAAAGAAAATATCTAAAAACTTTTTCACATGGAAAGGAATTATTTGTGCAAGGTGTCCAACCTGAGGTGTACATATATTTAACTTGTTCAATGTTTTATGATGCAGACAGTTTCTGACCTGCACATTTTTATCTCAGTGAGCCTTCCCCTTAAAATAAACAGTAATATTCTGGTCTTCTATACAAGTGTAGGTCTTGGTATTGACCCAAAATATACAGTAAAGCAAAAAAATTTTGTTGTACTCATTTTATTGCACTCTTTTATTTCTTTTCTTGATTAGAGTTGTTTCTTTTGTAGCAGAAGTTTTGTTATTAAAATGAAAAATAGAATTAGGGAGAACTTTGTGTCTTAAAGGTGATTGAAGCTGCCTGTCACAGGCAGTGCAGAGGCAGAATTTCGTTATGCAAAGACAAATTTGTTTAATAAAATCTCACTTTCCAGGCTTTAACACTAATGAGTTGGAGAGCTTCTACTTTCAGGTACTCCTAATGACTTGTGAGTCTGTTGCAGTGCACACATGCAGGGTTTTACCTGGGTGTACAGTTAAACTTCAGGTTTGCCTCGCTTATATTAAAGCTTCAGGAATTCTGGGATTATTCCCTTTTCAAGGAAACATTTGCAATGTGTCCAGCTGTAGATAAAAAGCTTGACATTGTGTTTTGAGCATTTAGTCTAAAGGCCTGACATCCAGAGAAGTTAGAGATATTTCAAAATGGTTCCTAATAAATCTGATGGAAGAAAGAACAAAATTTCAGAGTGAGTGACTGCAGGTATTAGGTCCAGTTTTTACACATGGCAAGTGTTTCAGAAGGAACAGACACATAACTTGTATATTTTTGGGGGAGGATTGCAGGGGCAGCATGTGGGGATTTCATCTGAGTCAACTTTTTTAGATGATTTTTGTGAGATGACCTCTTGAGGACACACTCAGTGCCTGCAGATGGAAATGTTTGCTTTTCCCCAATTTCTTATCTTCCTTGTAAGTGTTTAGTGAATTTGTACAGCATAAATTGATGATGTGTTTTGAAGAACATTTTATACCCTTTTACAACCTCCATCAGTTGGTGTGGAAATACCCTACTTCCCATTTTTCTTGAATTCTAGCATCTGAATTCCCCTTCTTGTAAAAGTAAGCAGGTAGGAGAAGGGTAGGGCAGAACTTAATTTTGAAACTTTCTTCTTCCACTTGAGATTCGCCTTTGTTTTTAATCTTGAAATTCAAATTGCTGAGCAGAGAATAATTGGTGTTAATGCAGCTGTTACTCAGTTTGAGAGATCTCTAACAGGAAGAAAGTGCTCTGAGCTGGGGAGCAAAGGGTGACAAATCAAGTGGCACATCAAGTTTTCCAAAACTACCCCTGAAGCAGACAGTACATTAACTTAAAAAAAAAAAAAAAAGGCATTTGAACCAGTAGAGTGTCAATATGTTATAAAAGTCTCCTAAACCTCTTGTCATTTGAGATAAGGACATCAATAACAGTCATTGTCAACCTTCATTAAACTCAGATCATCCATTTTTTTGTCCCTCAGGTTGTTTTTCATTGATATTTTCCCTGGAAAGAGAAAAGGCTCTACATCAAGCCAGTGTATAAAGCTTGATTCCTTTCCTCGGGGCTCTTAGTACAAGAGAAACAAATTATTTTAATTACTCTTTTTCTGTTTTGATTTCTTTTATTATTTGTTCAGTTGGTTTTTCTTCTGACTTCTTCTCGGGTGCTTAACCTGTTCCCAGATGCAGAAGGTCCCTTGCTTATTAATCCACATTAAAAAGTCCAAAAAAAAGGGAATCTTCCACTTGCAAAGATGAAAAAAAGGGAGATGTTGAGAAAATTACATCCATGCTTCCCTTTCTCTAGGGATTTGTCTCAATGTTGTTGCTGATATTCAGTTTACATGTCTGGAGTTTGGCTTTTATGTCCTTGTTAGCTCTTGCAGGCTGAGTCACCAGCACCACCTGAGTTCTTTGGGATTCTTTAGGAAAAGACAAGAAAGAGAAAATTCCTGGCTGTGGTTTGAATTTGAGGTCTTTGCCAACACAGGAGATAGGTGGCAGCTGGTTTTGAGCATGGATGTTGGTATTCAGAAATCACTATCTTAGACCTATTTGTCTTTTCCTAAAGAAGAGAAGGAAATTATTTTCTATACAATGACCTATTTTATCAGACCTTGCTAGAGATTTTGCTAGGAGTAGATAAATATTCTCATATGAAAAAAAAAAAAAGAAACAAAAAACCCAAGAAAAACAAAACCAACCAACCAAAGAAAAACCTTATCAGAAAACCCCTTTGATCATATTTTTGTGTGCCAGGCAAAGAATTTGGTGAGTAGAAATATATCTCTGCTCAATATAGGAGCTGGGGTACATGAAATAGTCCTGCAAAAATATGCATCATTGGAGTTCCCATCATAATTAATTTCTTTGCTTGCTTCTGACTTTTTCTGGCTCGGCTTTCAGGGTTTGTTGGGTTTCTTTGATGAATTTTGACCAACCGATCCCACTGGAAGTTTCATTAGCGCGGTGTTTGCAGAGCTGGGGAAATTTCTTTTCTCCGGTGTCACTTTTAAGAGTCTCTTCAGGTGGTGCATGTACTCATCATGTTTCTTTTGTCAGTGCAACGGGACTTCATTAGAGTGAGCAGGCACTGGAAAGGGCAGAGCCTGCTGGGGGAGAGCCCCGTGCAGCTTGTGAGGAGCTGGCCCAGTGTCATTGTCAGCTGCCAGTGCCATTGTGCTCAGGCCATTCCCACAACATCTCTAATTCCCTTCCCCTCTGACCCCTTTCATGCTGGAAAATGGTGGAATTGTGCAGTTGTGTCTTTGAAAAGTGGTGGAGAGCCTGGCACAATGCATTCCTTGTAATATCCTGGAGCATGTTGAGCCAGACCCACGGGGATTTTCAAAGGGTGAAATTATGCTCATCATCATATGGGGCTGTTAAGTCTTATCTTCAATCCTACAAATAAAACATGGGCGTGCTTTTTCTTGTCAGTAAAGCCACTCTGTAAAATGGTGCATGAATTGATGGTGAAAGTGCTGGCCTGGAAATACACTGTATTTTTCAAAACAGCTCAAATGCAGTGATTCTCTGTGAGCCTTTCTGACATCAGGGCGCCCTCTGACCCAAATCCTCCAAAGGGACTGAGCTTTGTGAAACAACTTAAGGCTCTCTGGCATCAGAACAGTGTAACACTCTCGGAGTTTCCTGTGTGTGTGAGGAAATTGCAGAGACAATGTCGCTCTCCAATACAAATAACAGAAATAATAGAAAATGCTGTTTTTCTCTGGAGTGGACTGGCATTGGTAGATGTGACACAGCCCTTCCCCATCCCCAGCATGGACACGATGTCCCCGAGTTACCTGAGGCACCTTTTGGTGGCAGTGGAGCCCCTCTGGCATCTGGGCTCATCTGGGGCAGGGCAGGGATGGAGGCAGAGGTGCGTGGGAGGAGGGAGGGCACTGCAGGACCCTGCTGAGGCTGAGTTTAGGGAGGGCAGACAAGCACGTGAACCTTGAATTTCTATGCAGGTAAGCACTTCTCTTCCTCCCCTCGCTTTTATGCTTTGCTAAATCCACATTTAGCGCTTGATTTTCTTCTCATGGTGTAGTTGTGAGGACACATCGTTTAGAAAACCTTGACTTGATTCATTTCTTGCTCTGCCTGCCCCAATTTAAAGCTGTAGTTCCTGGGAGCAGACACAAGCACCTGGAAGCAAAATTGTGTTCACCTCTTGGCTTTCTGCTGTAAGCATAATATTCAGAGTGTTTTTGCCATATTAATGTGTAGCTCATAATTGTTAATGCTGCCAGTGATTTACTGATGAGCCTCTTAACTTTAAGCAAGGCTGTGACTCAATCCCTTTCCCTGCAGCATTAAGAACTAATTTGACATTTGCTACAGGCAAAGCTGCAAGATGACTCAGATTGTCAAATGTCCTTTGTCCTCACAAATGCAAAATCCTCCAGCCAAGTTTCAAATGCAATTCCATTTTATTCTAATTTATTGTTCATTTCTCCTCCTGACACAGCAGCTCCCTAACGAGTCCCTGCATCATTACTTAAATGCTTGCTCACAAAGGACTCCTGTCAATCTCTGGCACAGGACATCAGGCAGAAAGGATTTCTGATCAAACACATTTTGAAAGGTCTGCCACAACAAGCTGAAGCAAACTGGGGGAAGGGAAGGGCTAAGCAAGACTTATTTGTATCAAGCAGATGAGGTTATTTTAAATGGGCCCAAGACTCTGAAAATCGAGTGGAATGAATTTCTTTCTACGTACTCCTTAGAATGCATATTTTTTAAAGCATTGATCATAAGGCAAGTGGAGGATAAAATACTAATACCAATGAGCAGAGCGAAAATGAACCATCAGACCATTCAGGCCTTCCTGGGGCTGCAAAGAACCTTGGACTCAGCCTTAAAATTGCTAAAGATAAATCGAAGGAAGATGATTCCTCTGAGGGTGAATCACTCCTGGGTCATCTGTATCAAAAGTAACAAGAGCATTTAAATAATAATTTTTTTCTTGTGCATCCTTTTGAGTCATGATCTTGATTTTATTTGTTTTAAAATGCCCACAAGAAGAGAACATTCGTGGTTCAGTTTTACAAACAGTATGTTTGCTTTTAATTTATTCTAAAATATAATTGTTCTTTACACAGCGTATCAAAGCCTCCATCAGTTCAAGAGGTAAAAGGCACAAAGGAGTTGATCAATTTTAAATTCAAAATACTAAAATAGATTTTTCACTTTGTGTACCTCAATGAAAGTAATTAGATTTTTTTTCCCCCCTAATCTGAGAGGAATTTAACGACAGTGTATAGCCTTGAACTTCCCCTGATCTCTGCACTGTAGCTGCATACAAATCAATAACACACTTCACTTACAAGAGTTTATGTCCTTGTCAGCTCAGAATTCTGGTCACTCAGGGCTGTCACATTGAAGGGGAGCTTTGCACATCTCCCTGGATTTCTGCATCACCCCGCTGGGGCAGGGAATGGGAGTGGCAGGAAAACAGCCGTGGTTGTGGGTCTCTGCCAGCCCTTCTTTACCCCAAATCTTAAAAACATCGAAATCTTTCTCACAAACAGGAAAACGTTGGAGTCCCCGAGGAACTTGAGGAATGGCACTGCTCTGAGGGTGTCTCTGAGGGCTGGGCAGCAGGAGCAGCTGGCTGGGCTTCAGCTGAGCAGGATTCTCACTCCAGGAGCTCAGTCAGGAGACCAAAAGGTAAAACAGTGGATGATGATCTAACGCAGCCAGAACTCCCATGCACAGAGACAAGGAAATGTGGACAGTGTTATTTTGTCAGTAACTTTTATGTGCCTTGCTCTGAAATCACCTTTTCAGTTATTTCAATAGAATTGCCTATGCTGTGTTTTAAATGAGAAAACCAAAATTCCTCATCACAGGCATTGTCTGAAACTGCAATATTACCATGGTCCACCACTTGGCTTTATGCACAGATTCCTAGTAATATTGATGATGATAATTATATCATCATCATCATCCTATTCTGAGGTGAAGAGACTTCAGAAAGTGAATCCTTGCTGAGCTTGAAAAGAGCAGTGGCCTTGAGTCCTGCAGTCAGTGACAGGATCTGGATTGCACTTCCTTCTCCAGTATGAAAACCAAAGTTGTTTAACCCAGGAGCCCAAGGGCTGCTCTGCGCTGACCCAGAAACAGAGTCACAAGAAGATCTAATCCCTTCCAATCATTTCAGAATAAAAGACCTGGCAAAAGGGTTAACTCTGTTAAGAAACAAGACTCTGAGAAAATGGCCAGACTGAAATTCAGCTGTTACCATCAAACACTACATGTGCTGTTTGTAGAATAAATGGGTTTACTTATTCCTCACCTCTTTGGAGCTAAGAAAAAGCAGCAATTCTGTTAAAATCCAACTCTTCTCCTGTCTTGTTTCCAGGTGCTATTAAGAAAAACAAAACAAAAAACTACAAAACACATTCCCTAAACTGATTGACTTTTGTCAAGAGCTCTTTCAATGTCACAGAAATAGATTTCATTGGTGTTGACAGCCTGGCCTGATGCTAAGCTTGTATTGAAACCCTACCAACAGGAAAAAGACTGCTGAGTTGAACATAATGGTCATATTAGGGTTTTTTTGCAGCTCCTGTCTCTGTGGTGGATGTGATTTCCTCTATTTTGACCCCAAGAAGCTTTTACAGCAGCTCATTTAAAGTTCATGTCTCCAAAAGGGAAACAGTGGAAATACAAAAAGTGAAATGATCAACAGCAGTTTTATCTCGAGTAGCCCTCCCACCGGCCGCGAGCTCTGCGGGGAGCGGGGATGGCAAATCAGAGCTGCCCTTAAAACAGAGGAAATGCCTTTTCTAACATCATATACATGAGGCACTCTCCCTCTCTGGAAGCTCCTCGAGGGTGGGAGGTGCAGGTTCTAACGATGTGGAGAGTGCTTCTAAATGCCTGCCCTCCTCGAGCTTGCCCTGCTGCTGTGCCTGGTGCTGTGCAAGGAGCATTTCGTGCCCTCCTAAGGGGCTGTAGGACGCATCCATCCATCTTAACGCATCATCTGCAAGGATCAACATCCTCTGAGAGCATTCCCATTTCCTAAAGCAGCTTGGTTCAGGGCTGTAATTGAAACCATGCACTGAACTGTTTTTGTGGGGGTTTTTTTGTGGTTTTTTTTGGTTTTTTTTTTTATATTGGCCACTCTGAAAGTCTGGTCCCAGCTTTTCCATGTGCTGTCATCTTCTTTTTCTACCCAGTCTTTGGAAAACTGCCTGGACAGAGTCCAACATCTCAGCTGGAGCCATGGCCATGCCCCACCCTGGTGCTCTCCTCTTTGTGGTCAATCAGCAATCTCTAGCCATGCAAACCAGGGGAAGGAAGTGAATTCTCTCCCTCACGTAATTGGAGAATTTCTTGGATAAAATTGAAGCGGGGCTATAACCCTTTTTTCTGTTCCTTTTCCCCCAAAGTCTGGTCAAGGGCAAGTCAATAGATCTCTCTGTCCACAGCCTCTCTGTGTTTCTATTTCCCTTGGTGGTGGCATCCCCTCAGTGTGGGGTAAGGAGAGGTATCCTAAAACATCCTGAGTTGGAAGGGATCTGCAAGGATCAGCAAAGCCCAACTGCTGGGCAGAAAGTCCAAGAGTTGGCCATTGGATACAATTCCATGCTCAGAAAGGAGCCCTGGAAACACAAATATTTACCAGCTCCACCTTTGACTCCCACTCTCCTTAAACAATCCTGGTCTGGAAAGGGAAGGACAAGCCCAAAACTCTGCAAAGCTGTGGCAACATGGGAAAAGTTCACAATTTATTGGGTAATGTTTATTCCTGGAGTTTGCTCACATTTTTGTCAAAGAAGCAGAACTAAGTTACTCTTTTGTCCTTGCTATAACTTTTTGAGAGTGTGACTCAGGCATGGTAGGAAACTTGTGTTTAATATTCCACTTTTGTGATGATGTGTGCAAATCCGTTCCTCTAACACCTTTTTAGATTTTTTTTTACACTCTTTTTCCCCCCCCCAATTCATACAGATGTAAACTTGTCAAATGGGATGTGGTTCAAAGAGTGTGGAGAAATGCAGTTAATTGTTGAAAAATACTTTTAAAATTCATGTAATTTGTTACAAATAAGTTGAATTATAAACAGCAAAATTAAGCTTGGTACTAATTTCTCTTGTGTTCCTCCCAGTTGGCAAAAATAGAAAATGGCTAGTCAGCTTTCCCATTGTTTACATAGTTTTGAGTTTTTAATTAACATAATCTGCTTATTGCAATGTAGCTGTTAATTGCAGCCAGTTGAAGGAGAGGGGTACAAATTGCTGTTTATGTAGTAGAAGAAGGAGCCAAATAATTAGGGAAACTGTTTCCCATATAGGAAATGACAATATTTTCTTTCTTTACACGGAAACATAAATAAATCTGTGACCAACTGTTTAGACACCATTTAAAAAGCACTGTAGCATGGTGAGGAACTTCAATACATTCAAATTGGTTCATTTCTCCATCAACTTGCCTGAACACATTTTTCTTTTTAATGAAAATGAAGCTTCTGTTAAAAAGAACTCTGTGCTCAGTTGTGGGGATTTGGGGGTTTCTGTGAATTCTCTCTGGTCAGTCCCAAGGCTGTTCTGCAGCTCAGCTCTGAGGGTGCTGCAACACCAGCTCTGGACTAAAAATACCTGGGACTAGTTGGAGTTTTTATAAGAATGAGTGTCAAGGTCTGAGAGTGCTCCAAGACTATTTCAGTGTCTTCATTATTGGCAATTAAAACAATGATTATTTAGGCACTGAGTATTTCTATTTATTTTCATCACACATGATGGGGTTTTAGCAAGGAAAAAAGAAAATCAATGGTTTTGGCAAATATTCATATGATATGCCTGTCTCTAAGTGTGCTTAATTACTATATGTGACTCTGAAGGGGAATCTTAGGCAAAGAACCATTAATTCTGGCTTTTCTGCAAACCTAAGCAACAGAACCAAACCTAATTTCAGAGCTGAGTTTTGCCCCAGCCATATAATCCACGGTGCGAGTTTTTCTCTTCCTCACACTTGCACTGCTGCCAGATATGGCAAAGGTCATTAAGTATTCTAATCTCATAAAATAAAAAGGAACAAAAAGGGGATGCTGTTGAGATGACTTGGTTCTCTTTAAACACTGCAAGCTTTGCTTTATGCTAGAATGAACAATGATTAAGAAGGTTCGGCTGCATTATTAGAAATCTTTAATTGCAAAACGAGGAGCAGCTATGTATTCTGTGAAATGAAATCGAAATCACTCGCAGGAGCAAATTAAATATATTCATGAGGAAAAGTTCCAAATATTTTATCTGCTGACCTTTAGCATGCACTGTAAAATTGGTGCTGCTGCATGACTTTAAGAACAGCAGTGCTGCAATGCGTGGGCCTGGTTCTGGTTTCACTTAAATGGAAAGTTTGGAGCTCTGGGTGCCAGCCTGGGCTGACAGTGCTGACAGGTGATGGAGGCATCCTCATGGCTCAAAGATTGCCCTTTTGCCCACTATAATACTAATTTCTGATACTGATAACAAGGACAATGGTTATTGATCTATTCTAAATTACACACTGCTTTTCTGGGCTTGGCACCTGAGTCAGGGAAATGGGTGATGAATTGATGGCAGGATAAAATGGCTCCTTGGAAGTAAAATTTATACTTTGAATCTTCCAAGTCATTGTTGCCATGATAATTCATTTTATTTTGTGACAGAACACCGAGGTCTGCAGTGAGATTTAACTTTAACTTCTTCAGGCTGCTGCTACTGAAGAATCTCCTGATGAATTGTGTGCAGTAGTTCAGCAGAGGATAATAGATCCTGAAAAAAAGTAATCCCTAAAATGACCATTAATGCTGTTTTTCAGGATAAACAGCTCTCTTATTTACAGGATGTGAGGAGGGGTGATAGAGAGCTTTTAGACAGAAAGTGAAACAACTCTTAAAACATCCTAATGCACTCAGAATACCATCTTGCCCCCCTCTTCCTGGTTCTTTATGATTCCAATCTCTTTTGAGTGAAAATGCTACAATGAAATATATTATCCCTTTTATTGTAAGGACAGAGATAGAACACTTACCAAGCAATTTAAGAGATGCAAGTGAACCTAATCACTCCTGAAATCAAAAGAAGGAAAGAGAAAATTCTTTTGGCTTTTTTTTTTTTTTTTTTTTTTTTTCCTGGTAATGAGTGTGAATACTTAGTTTTGGACTCCTTCCACCATCCTGTCTCAACAAATGAGCATAGGCAGGGAATAGATCCTCACATTGCTGCACTGCCCCCAGCCCAGAGCTGCCACTCCTTTATCCTCTGCTCCATTCCAGCTTTTTCTGTGGCATTTCAACAGTGGTTATCAATCGGTGCAGCCCTCAGAATGGTTCTCCTGTAACTTTGCTGATAAAAAAGAGAGTGTGAGGAGGAGAAGGAGCTTGTGGTTTGTGGGGGTCGATATTCCTGACATGCAACAGAATTCCTTCAGTTTTGTCTCCGTTCTTTTCTGTCTGCATAAGTGGGTCATTCAGCCTTTGCACAAAAAATTCTTGGGACCAGGAGTGCTCTTCTGCCCCCAGGGTAATTTGTAGCTTAAGTATCAGCTGGTTAGAGACAGGGTGATTTAAGCAGGTCAAAACTGCTCCTAAATCACCATGGTTGAATGCCTTATTTAAGTGGAGATGAGGAACACACGGGATTTTTGCTGAAATCTGAGCCAGGCATGGACTTTGTTAGCCCTGCTAGTGCTGGAACCCTCCTGGCTGGCACCCACAGGGAGAACATTTTAACAAAGATTGTGAAAAATACAAATATCTTCTTCAGCTGGAGCTTGTTCCTGTGCAAGGCCTTCTGTTTCCAGTGGCTGAGGGAGTGACAGCCACCAGCAGCCCCCTCCCAGGTGACAAGGGGGTGACAAGGGGGTGACAAGGGGGCGACAAGGGGGTGCATCACTGGGTTCATTTTGTTGTGGTATAAGCACAGCACTGAGTTTGGAGCAGATTAAGCATCACTTCTATAGAAAATTATAAAACCTGTTGGCAGCTTGCAGGTGAGAAGGAAGCTATCTGCAAGTGCACAATACACTGTATTTGATTAATTCAGACTGCCAAGGAATCAGCAAAGGTTTTTTTTTAATACCCCAAATCAAGGGAGCGATTGAGACTCTGTTAATAAGATTTTCTCAAAAACACAAGGGATAAAAGAAATAGTTGCTTGATGCAGTGGCATCTTTTCAATTTGGATGGATTCTGATGATGAATAGGAACATCCAGAAACACTTATTTTGTTTTATTTTCACTTTTAACATGTCTTGGTAACAAACAAGCCCTGTGAATAACTATACCTGCTAAACCAGTGAAATGGGCTCTGTGGCACTGACTGTTCCTCCCCTTGCAGGGTAGCAGCTGGAAAATTATGATCCAAGCACCGTGACACAGTTCCCCCCCATAGAGCACTTTTGCAGCAAGACACGTTAAAAGTAGGAATAAGATAAAATGTTATTATAGGGCCATTGATCTTGTGGTACCTAAAAGGAGTGAATGCAGAGCTGGCAGAGAGCTGAGCTGCCCCAGCCTGTGCAAAGCTCATACAGAGCAGTGGAGAACAACCTCATCAGCTCTTAGCCCAAATTATGGAGGGGAGGGAGAGCAGCTGACCCTTAGAGCCAGCAGGACTGCAAAAGCTGTCAGGGTCCCTAAAAAAACAAAGCTTGGATGACAACTGCGAGTGCATTCTCTGTGAAAATAAGAATTTCACTTAAAATTTTAAAAATTGCTTTCAAGCATCAAACGTCCCTGCCAGGTAATATCGTGGAGTTTCATTACCTAGCTTTAAGTCCTAATACAGAGGTTCTGGAACAGAAGTGCTCACACACAATTATCTCTGGGGACTCCAGCAGTGCTGCTCATCCCAATCTGGTGACAGACCTGCCTGGATGACACAAACCCTAAGCGTGATCTGCAGGGACATTTTGTTTCTGTGCTACTCAGTGATAACAGTAATAACAATAACAATAACAATAACAATAATAACAATAATAATAATAATAATAATAATAATAATAATAATAATAATAATAATAATAATAATTTATTTCTCTCTGCAGTCTGTGTCAATCATCCTTTTATCCCCTTCACCCTTTGTTTTCCCTCTTCCCCCGTCCCCTGCAGTGTGGAGTCCTTTCCACCACGGGTGTTTTCCTGCAGAGGCACAGCAAGTCACTCCAACTCATCCCTCACCACCAAATCAGTGGTAAGTCTCTTAAAATCAACAATCTCTCTGTTTTGAATAAAGTTGTAAAATATTTAGTCTGCAGCTTGAGCACAGCACTTTTGCCACGTTCAGTGTTGGCAGTCAGAGTTAGAGCAATCCACTGACGGAAATAATTTGGAAGTAAACTGGTAAATTCTGTCTGGTTTTGATTTTTTTTTTTTTTTAATCATTCAGGAAGTGAGTGAATATTCTCAGAACACACCTTGGTTTCTCTCAGACAGGCAAGATTCTCTTTCTGCCTCCTGCTTGGATGCCTTGGTGCCATTTGGTGTGATTTTGATGGCAAAGTGGGAGCTCTTGGCTCACACAGCTCTCCTCCTCCTCTCGCCTCCCCAGCTGTGCTTGCAAAGGGATTCTCTGTGCCTGCCAGTGGTTTTCAGATGCTTATCTAGAGACTGGTCTAATCTAATCTAAAAGGTCCCCAGTGAGAGGGAGTTTAAATCACCGCTGTCTGGGAAGAGCTGATGCTCAAAATCCATATTTTGTTGTTTTATTTACATCTGTCCAGAAGCTCACTGAAGGAAGTGTATTTGTATGTAATATTTCAGCCATTTTCAGATCCAAAATGAGACCTTAGACAAAGGAAAATGCATTTTTTTGGGGGGGGGGGGGGGGGTGATGGCCATGTAATGAGAAAATGAACTTTCTTTACTTGCTTGTCCCTAGCATTAAATATCAGCTGGAAAATGAAGAAGGTTCCAGTCAAAGACTGATCTGAGGTGAAACCCAGCGTGAGACCCCCTCCATAATTTAAAATATTCAGGATAAATCAAGCTTGTCCATGGCCATGGGGTA
Source organism: Dicaeum eximium (assembly GCA_013396995.1). NCBI lineage: Eukaryota > Metazoa > Chordata > Aves > Passeriformes > Dicaeidae > Dicaeum > Dicaeum eximium. The sequence goes on from VWZP01003405.1 coordinate 1,356,152, forward strand.
AGAATATGTGTACCACTTTCAGCTTGAGTAAAAGCTGACTTTTATATTTACTCCAGCAATTCAAGTTTTCCATTTATGTCTTCTGTGTGTCTTTCAGATGCTGTGGTTGTAGTTAGGTTTAAGGGTTGGGTTTTTTCCTCTTTCCATAATAATCTATGCTTTCTGGTCAATGAGATTAAGCAAATTGACACTAAATAAAAAACTAATTAAATAATGTGATTATAAATTGTTTATCCTCAGGGAATAGATTATAAAAAAAGTAGAAATAAATGGTGTCAAGATGCAGTCTGGATAATAATAATAACAAATTCTTGCAGCTTTTGGCTGCCAGTAGCCAGGTACCAGCTGAGTGAAGATGCACCCTCATCTCCTGCCCATTGCCTTTGAGCAGCAGTTATGGATTAAGTCTGACAGAGTGAAAATAAATGGGAGAGTGCAGCTGAAGCCAAGCATTTATCAATCCTGATTGTACTTTTTGCAAGGCAAGCCTGATACAATTTAATAAGATAACAAAAAGCTTAACGGTGTCTTCAGGATGTCAAAATATGGATTTATGGCCTGTATCCATGCTACTGCTCTTAACTTGATGAATTTTAAGCTGTTTCAGGTTTTGGGTTTAGCATCCATAAGTCAATAGGAGCAAGAGGAATTATTTTTAGGTACTACAGTGAATCCCTGTGCATGCACAAGGCAGGGGTGTTCAAAACTGCCAGGTATCATAAAATGGGGGGAAGAACCAGAGAAAGCATTGGGATAACAGGTCTGCTCCCTATTTTAGGTCATGTTGTACTTTACATTCTCCAAAAGCTTTGTGTCAAGCTGTTTAGGGATTAAACCCGTGAATGCAGGAAGAGGGAGACCCACAATGAACTGAAAGAAAATTTCCTTAACTTTTTTTGTTGCCCTTTTGGAACTGGAGGTGTAATCATGGCCTCCCTTTTCTCTGCTCTTGGTTAAATTTAAAATGAGCAAACAGGATGCCATCATCAGCAAGGATATTTTTCTATCCCTCATTTAATATCTTCACTGGTTGCCAAACCTTTGACTCCAGTGATGTTCCCCTGTGTGAGTTTGGTGACTTTTTGTTCAAGAACCCCGTGAATTTTCACAGCACAGAACATATGTCTGCTGCCAGTAGCATTTCTCTCCAATGAGAGAAAATTAAACAATTGCAGGTGGGTTTTGTGCCTGTGTGTAATAAATACTATCAAGATATCAATCATTGGTTAAGGTAACCTTTTGGACTACACAGAAAGAATCCCTGTAGTCTCTCAATGACTATTTATCATTCTTTTCGAGAGTGATTTTGATCCAAATCGATTCTTTTCTTGTGCTGCTCTATTTTTATGCCCTAGTCCATCTTTAATATACACCGTGGCACTATCTGTTCTTGAGCGTGCAAGAACTTTGATGAATGTACTCCAGCCACCACTGTTTTTTCATACCAGGTACCTATTGATTCTCATCATATCAACTTTCACCACCGGCACCATTTGTTAGAATTCCTCTGGTGAGTTTTAAAGGCCGCCCGCGTTGGCGCGCAAACAATTCCGTTCTTTCCCAGCAGCTCTTTTCAGGATTCTCTGTGGATCCTTTGATCGATCCCATCTGCCCTGCTCAGGAAGGACGTGCCCCAGTTAGTCCAGCTCTTCAGTGAGGGATGGCAGGGCTGGCCCCACAGAGAGATGCAGTGAGCAGGTGACATTCCTGAGCCCGATTTCCAGAGCAGGAGGGGATGTTTAATACAGAGAAGCCGGTCAGCTCCTTTTGTCAGAGAGGAGAGGGATGGTTTGGCCTTGATCTATTTCAGAGACGATCAAAGAACAGATTAAAGGGCCCCAGAGCTCTGTTCAGCCGTGCTGCACCTGCCTGCTGGGTAGCAATGCTGCCAGGTGGAGGGCACCTCCACCCAAACCTGCTCCTTTCCTTGGGATGGTTCCCCACGCCCACGTGTTTCCAGAACTCCAAACCTCCTCCTGCCCCCCTGGCAGAGGTGGAGGGCACCTCCACTCAAACCTTTCCTTGGGATGGTTCCCCACACCCACGTTTTCCAGAGGCCTCCTCCTGCCCCCCTGGCAGAGCTCCAGTGTTGTTGTTGTTGTTGTCTGTGCTCGAGGGGTTTCCAGTTGTCTTGGTTGTTTCCCCCTGTGTGTAAAGACTCTGACTCCTTGTATCAGAAGGTTTAAAATAGTTTTGTTATATTTGGCTCCATGCTTCAGGCCCAAGGCTTAATGCCTTGTATTGTGCAGCCTGGTACAATGCTCTGCTCAGGGCAGAATTCCTCCGTCTGTGTCCAGTACAAGAATGACCATTATTTGGACTGAACTTTCTGTACTTCATTTTAGTTTAAAAAACCCTAACTTCAGTTCACTGGGATTGTGGGCTAAACATTCAGGCGAGCATGGAGACAGTCCAGTTTTAAAGAATAATGAGCTAATTACATCTAGTTCTGTCTCAAATTATTGCTTTAAACCCACATTTCTCAATGGCGTGCAGTGCTTTCTATCCTGCCTGAAATTCTTTTTTCTTTCTGCACAAGAGTAGAACAGGCAGAAGTGACTGAGGTCTAACATCTCACCTGATCCCTTAATGAAAAATGGATATGGTCAAAGTTCCAGCTCTGCTGTGGAAATGTGACAAAAGCTTTTGACAGGAGCAGGCAGGCCCAGGGGACAGGCACGAGCTGCTGGCGCTCTGGTGACACACGTGTGCTTGTAGGAAATGTAGGGACCACGTCCCCTCGTCACTGCAGGAAATGGAGCTGGCACTGAGCCCTCAGGTCACAGCTCAGAAACCTGCAAGCACCTCAGAGAGCCAGGAGAGACCCTGGGAGGAGAGGAGGATGTGCTGGAGGGAGTTGCAGTGCCAGCCCAGGGCTGTGCGTTCCTTCCGAGGGAAGGAGCGCTGGGGAATTCACAGCCCTGCAGCAGGGAATGAGAAATTGGAATGGGAAACTGGAGCTGCAGAGGACGGAGCAGGGAACAGGAGCCAAGGCTGAGCGTTGTGAGGGGACCAAATGTGCCATGAGATAATTACCTGAGCAGTTTGCAGGTGAATGGGAAGCACTGCTCTGCTTCTTGGGAAGTTGGATAATTTAAAGAACACCGTGAGAAAAGCTCTGGTAACAAGAGGCTGGCACTTGGACTTTTTGTTGTTTGAACAATGTTAAGGCTGAGCTAGCACCTCATCATTTCACCGAGCAGTGGCCTATTGTAAGTCACAGATTACAGCTCAGAGAAGAAAAGAAATACAAACAGTAGGATTTATAGAAAGCAAATAGTCATTTTGTCTATTAAGGGAAAGTCAAACTCAGTGCAAGGGAAGGGTGAAATCAATATGCTGTAACTCATAAATGTAAAGGCGGTGTAGAAGAAATATGAGATGATTTGAAGGTGAACTCACTACAATGATCACTTTATTTTTAACATAGTAAGTAGTCTAGTGGTTTCAGTAGCAAAGATGAGAAGTTTATAAAATGTAATAAAACTCTAAGAAGTCAGAGCTTTTTCTTGGGTCACGTCACAAATTTTTTTGGAAAGAAACTGGCTGTCAGCCATGTATCAGATCCTTCACTGGTCTGGATTTCTCTTCCTCTGTGTCTTTCAGGAATAACCAGACTATTAATAGAGCCTTCTTAGTTTGATTAACCATTGAAAGAATGGCTGTGATTTCTTTTGTTCCCTTCACAAGAATCCATGCAAATGTAGGTATGTAACCTTCCTTCATATCATTAATAATTTCAAAGGCATGGTCTGTCTGATTATTTAATTTTTTTACCCTGAAATGCAAACTCAAGAACAACATTATGCACATTGAGAAACTTTTACTTGAAATTTACTTCAGTCTGGTCCCTGGGACTAAGTTCCCATTTACAGTTGGTGTTCTACCAGGTGAAGGAAAGCACAATAAGTGGGGAAAATAAGTTCATATATGTAGGTTTCTTAAGATTGAACTACTGGAAATAATAAAGATCTTGAGACAAGGTAATCCAAGCAATGAGATAAAGATCTTGAGATCTTAAGCTACTCAGATTCATTGCATTTCATTCTTATTCTTTACTTCAGGTTCTCTGCTGTTTATTCCTTTGTGAAGCTGACAGGTCTGAATAATCTGCTTTTAAAGGTAACATTCTAAATTATAATACCATGTTTATATTTATTTTAAAGTATTGCAAAACATGCTTACAAAACTGTAGCTTCTTGGTCTTACCTTTGAATGCCTTTCATTTCTTTGCCACAAAGAGGGAGTGAGAAGCAGGAAGGGAAAATGTGTTTATTTCTCCCTGAAGAAGACTGTGAGGAAAACCCTGAAATGTCCTTGTCTGTTGAAAGGACCTTTCGACTGTGAAGAGCAGCACAAGACAAAGAATGAATGTGTTTGTCCCCAAGTGCAATGAAAAGCTGAACAAGCTGAGATCAGAAGCTAATCCATGGTGGCACTTGATGTATCAGTGGCTCATGTGAAATGACGAGTTGGAGGAAAGGCCATGAAGGCATGTGAGAGGCCACCTGGGAAGTGACAGAAATGGGAAAAAAAATAAAAATAAGAAGAAAAAAAAAGGGAAATATATAAAGAGAGGAATAGAGAAGTGCTCCTTGCAGGAACATTTCAGATGGCTGCCACTGAGGCAGATCTGGACTTGTAAAATCTGCAGAAAGGTGTTGCAGATGTGAGGGCAAAGCTGGGTGGGTGAACACAGAGCTGGGAGGTCCCAGCCTCTGCCTTCCAGGTGAGAGACCTCAGCAAGGACAATCCTCCTGGGAGCACCTGGATCATGGTCCTGTCGTGGAGAAGAACAAGCTGCAGACACCCCTGGGAGAGAAGCAGAACCACAGAGACACCGAATATTCTGATTTGGGAGGGACCTGAGAGCATCACCACACCCAGCCTTGAGTGACCCGTACAGGGGCAAGGAAGGGACGGCAAAAGTGACCACAGAAATGTCCTGGGGAGATGCTGGGACATCTGGGGACAGGAGGAGCTGGCTAAGGACTCCCAGCTAAGCCAGGCTGCTGGTGGATGCTTTGGCCACCTTTAGTTTCTCACAAGAAAGGCTGCAGCTTGAATAGAAAGTCAATAGCTCTTTCTCCCTTATCCCTTCACCAGATCATCTCAGAGGAAAGTGCTGCTCTGTGATTCCATGAAGAATTGCCCAGGAAAAATAAATCAAGGAATGCTAAACTTAGCAAAGATAATGTTTCTGAAAGCTAATGGAGGGAGGAAAACAGCAATCCCAGGAGCAGGGCAGAGTTTTTCACTCTGTAAAGCAAAGGGACAGAGATGCACAGTCCCCACCCTTGCAGGTCACTCCTCAGCACTTCATCCTGATATGAAGAGCCCCCTCAATAGTTAACTCAGCCAAGGTAGAGTTCAGATCAATCCTCCTCACTCCAGCCCTGCCTCCCTCCAAATCAATAGTGGCTGATGAATACTCTGTCAGGCCCACAGCACAGGCACAATGGAAATCCTGCTCTTTTCCAAAGTGCCTTTGCAAGCCCCGTGGATGAGGGGTGCTTTTCTGCTGAACCTCAGCAGCGAGGCTGAATTCCTGATGATGCTGCCATTCTGCAGAGGCAGCACTGCACTGCTAACCTGCACCTTTCTGCTCCTCCAGGGTTTAGTCAGAGCTTTTTTAGTTCATCTGAGAATGAATTCAAACACACGATCTATGTAGCTCTCACCTTTAGTAATGTCTGGCTTTTTATTTTTATTTAGACTCTGCTTTCACAACAGCTGCAAAGCTGTTTTTCAAAATAATGCTCTGAAAGTTGGATATTTTCTCTAAGTGTAAAGTTCTGTAAGCAGTGCAAGCTATCTGAATTAAAACTGACTTTTTCTGCAAAAACTAGGAAAAATTAAAAAGTTGGAAAGGTCAGATGGTTCACATTCATAAATCAAATCCCTTAATTGCACTGAAGTACTAAAAGAAGAAACACTTTTGTTAACTTGAAAGTTAGGATGCACTTTTTTAGGCATCCAACCCTTTTTGATGTACAAATTCCCAGTAAATCTATGCCTGATTCTAATCTACAGTAGCATTGTCCATAATTAAAAATAGTTTACAAGATGCTCTTTCAAAAATCCCCAGTAATTAATAATAAATATCTCTTTTCAAGAGCACATGAATCTACAATAATGAAATAAAACTGAAGTTACAAGTACAGCACTTCAGCCTATGCAAACAGGCTTGGCAGTTCTAAGTACAGATTTATGTCTGGAAGGATGCACTCTCCTTGAAGATGTTTGTGCAACCTACTTATCTGAAGAAAGAGATTTCCTGGAGATTTTCTTTAATTAGCTGGAACAAACCATTAGTAAAACAAGCAACTAAAACCATAAGCATATAAGCTAGCATGGTTTATTAAAAAGCAATAATTAAAAATATATCCTAAAATTCCAGAAAAGTGTGACCAGGTTCAGTAACAGCTCTTTCTGTGGACAACAATGAGAGTGTAGGAAGAGAAAATTTAGCAGTCTGCCTGGAAAGATAATGAGAGGAGAGGAAACACATGATCCATGCTAATGTGGTTTATGTCCCTCCCCTTCCCAGTTTCTGAAAGCCTCCATTTACTCCTGTGGGAATCAGGAGTCATCATCACTGTCAATTATATTTTTGCACTGAGTGAATGCAAGGTCATTTCCAAAAACTTCTGAATGAGATAAACTCGAATTTTGGGACGCAGTGATTTTCCTGGGAGTGTTTCCTGGAGTCCACAAGGTCTGTTCCAGGGGCTTCCAGGGGCCAGGGGCTGTGTCCTTCCCTGGCCCCCAGTGAGAACTGGGTGTCCCTTCCTTTATCCATAATGAGAATTGGGTGTCCCTTCCTTTATCCATAATGAGAATTGGGTGTCCCTTACCCAATCCATAATGAGAATTGGGTGTCCCTTACCCATAATGAGAATTGGGTGTCCCTTCTTTTATCCATAATGAGAATTGGGTGTCCCTTACCCATAATGAGAATTGGGTGTCCCTTCTTTTATCCATAATGAGAATTGGGTGTCTCTTCTCTTACCCATAATGAGAATTTGGTGTCCCTTACCTGTGATGATTTTGGGTTTTCTGAATTCCCCAGCAGCATGCCTGCTAGGGAATTCAGAAAACCCAAAATCCTAATCACCACACTTACCCACAATGAGAATTGTGTGTCCCTTCCCTTACCCACAATGAGAATTGAGTGTCCCTTCCCTTCTTTACAATGAGATTTGGGTATCCCTTACCCATAATGAAAATTGGGTGTCCTTCCCTTACCTACAATGAGAATTGAATGTTCCTTCTCTTACCCATTATGAGAACTGGGTGTTCCTTCCTTTATCCATAATGAGAATTGGGTGTCCTTCCCTTCCCCACAATGAGGATTGGGTGTCCCTTCCCTTGCCCACAATGAGAATTTGTGCCTCATTCCTCTCTCCCCAGGCTGAAACTCACCCCTGCAGTTCTGCACTGTGCATATTGACTCAGATGAAGCTTTGTGTAATAAGATTGAAATTCTAATGACTCATTATGCCAACCTTTTTTTGCTGTTATTTTACACAGTGTGCACAGAATGCAGGGTCCTACTGCAGAAAATCCCAGCAAGTTGGCACTGGGTAAGTATTAAAAAAAACCAAAAAAACACTGTGGAAACTTCTCCCAAAATCTTGGCATGACCAGAGGTCCAAAAGGATGATTTGTGTGAGTGAGTGTCCTTATTACAGCCATTATCATCAGTTCCAGATTTTCTCCTGAACCCATCACATTTAGATCAGATCTTCCCTGGCTTTAGTGGAACCAGGCTATCTTCTTTATATGGGCCTGAGGTGGATGGCTTCAAAGTATTATTTTTCAAGATTGTTTAAACATTCAGCCATGCACACTCACACAGAGAGCTGTTTTCTAATAATCCTTTTATCAGCCTGAAGCTGAAACAACTTTCTTTCTTGCAAGGATCTGTTATTGAGAGTTTCTTATTAGTAACTAGATGCTGACATTGATTTCATTAAAAAATAAGCACAGTCCCCAAGAGCTTTTGATTTATTTTTTTTAATTGCATAACATGTAGAGTATAAACACCAACTGCTTTGCTCAGAACTGTACCTCTTTAATTGACTGAATTAAAAGGATTTCTGGATCAGCAGTTTCTCACATTTTTGGTACACATTGGTGGCATGTTACCAAGGTACCTCTGAAACTGCTAAATCTGACTGGGGCTGAAAGTGATGTGGAAAAATTATTTTTGTGTGCTCTGTAAAGAGTGTTCAAACCACTGTTTTACAGTACCAAAGTAATGGCTGTTCTCTGCGTGATCAGCTGTAGATAAATATATTTTCTTCTTACAGTGAAGTGAAGGAATAACTGGCCTTGAGACAGGATTTTTGTCCAGTGACTCTAATAGACAGATTTTGTTAATTTGCACCAAAAGGTAAGCTGATTCTAAGCCCAGAGTGTGGCTCTTTTGTGTCAGCTTTCTAAAGACAGAAGTTAACAAAACTTTTCAAACACACCAAACACTCTTCTCTATATGATTCCACACCAGTCTACAGAGGACAATTCTCTGGCTGGTTTTGAAATTGTGGTGCTCCCTATTTAAATATCCATAGGAAGTACGAGCTTCTCTCCTACTCATTTCTCATCTGAGAATTTAATAGCAACAGTTAAATTACTTAATACCATAAGAAAATAGGTTGGGGAAGTGGGAGGAGGATGAAAATTTGACAAAGGAACGGCAAAGAGAGCTGGAGATTAAAACTTCTTGTAGGACATCACTGTAGCTCTTCTGACTCTTTATTTGCACTCTTGCTTCTCTTAAGAATCCAAATATTTCCAAGGCTGTAATTGAAAGCCAGAGGAGTGGTAAATATCAATATCTAATAGCTGGTGTCTTCTCCCTGCTCTCCCTCAATGCATATTTCCTAGGAAATGCTGTCAGTGAACAAACCCCCCATCAGTGGCTTCTTATCTCCCCAGCCCCTCCTTGGATGTACCTTTCTCATCCTCACAGAAAGCTCTTTTGTATTTCAGGATTGGCTGGCTTATCTTTTTTTATTTGCTGGCAGCTCTTCCTGCTCTTGTTAGCACATGAAAGTCTAATTGCGCTGGGCAGCTCTGTCCTGGCAAGCAACTTTGAAATTATATGTGAAATGGAACTAGACATCATTAATTCTACTTTTTAGGGAAGTTTTTCTCACGTCAATGATGTGTTTTGCTCCTTACCTAAAAGACTCTGTATTTTTTTTAAGCCTTCTGCACTGTGATATGAACTAAGGTATATAAAATATATTCTTATAACTAATTATAAATCAGTGATAAAATCCATGTGAAATTTATGGACATTAATACAGAAGAGCCAAACAATTAATTTATGCTCAATCCAGTGATTCAGAATCCAGCTTGTTTCCTCTGTTTACTTCAGTGTCTTACTTCAGGACCAGGAAGGGAATATATCCATATGTTTTACTTCTTTTGTAGAATTTGCTTAAAGGAAAAGAAGAAAACCACCAAAACACAGGATTGCAGACCTGCCATTTTTTTTTCCTGAGAGGATCATAAATTATTTAAAGTTTCTTCATCTTCAGAATGCCCAGATGAATGCTCTGAAATATTCAAAGGTTAGAAGCTGAATGATTATACAGGTGATTCAATAATTCTTGGCAACAATTAAAATAAAAATCATGCTTTATTTTTTATATTTTAAGTATGAGGGATTCATTTTTCTTTCTTAATTTTCCTCTCTATCAACAAATAATTTAATACATATCAGTATTAAATATAACCATTGCTGAAATGCAAATTCATGGGACTATTCCATTTTTAGTTTCCTTGGAAATACTTTTTTTTTTCTTTTTCCACTTGGTCCTTTATACTTGAAAAAGCAATATTCCTCATGTGAACACTGCTAATTAAGTCAGGCATTCATATTTTTTCTATTACTTCTTTTCTTGGTGCTTATTTAAGAACTTTGTTTGCAAAGTTGAATACTCAAGGTTCCTTTTCAACACTTGTATTGATTTTCTTTTGTCTTTCAACAAACAGGCAGCAATCTGTACTTATCATGGAAAAAATAACAAGCAGGCAGTGCTCAAATAGCAAAATCAACATTTTTATTCGCCTTGTAATGAATAGTGTGAGCAAGCCAAGATCCAGCTGTACCCCAAGAGAAAAGCAGAGGCCTTTATTCCTCAAGCAGCAATGATATCATCAATAGGTGAGGGGGGAGAGGGTTCCTAAAAAATAAGGAATACATTCAAATGGAAGCTCGTTAGGATTTTCGGCATGCATTAATTACTTGAGTTCGGGTACCTGTCCCAAAATTGGCTGCACATATGTTAATCCAGCAGGGGGTGGAAAATTAATCTTGATTCTAGATGACCATTGTCCCTTCAGTGCAGAGCGTGGAGCTGTGAAAATGCAGCCCAGCCCTGTGTGCACCCCTGGCAGGGGCACAGGTGGCATCTGAGCCATCACACAGAGCTTTGGGTGTGCCCCTCGGGGTACAGGTGGCATCTGAGCCATCACACAGAGCTTTGGGTGTGCCCCTCGGGGTACAGGTGGCATCTGAGCCATCACACAGAGCTTTGGGTGTGCCCCTTTGGGTACAGGTGACATTTGAGCCATCACACAGAGTTCTGGATGTGCCCCTTGGGGTACAGATGGCATCTGAGCCACCACACAGAGTTTTGGGTGCACCCCTCGGGGAGTTCAGGGGGTCTCAGGCCCTCTGTGCAAAGTGGTGTGAGCTGAGCCCAGAGCTGCTGATGTGTGGGGATGGACAGGGAGGTACCAGAGGAGAGGGTGAGGAGATGTGGAGAGAGAGAATGTTTTAGCCTGGAGAAGAGGAGGCTCAGGGCTGAGCTCATCACTCTCCACAACTCCCTGAGAGAGAGGAGGGGGCAGCCAGGGTGGGCTCAGGCTCTGATTCCAGGCAAGGAGTGACAGGAGGAGAGGACATGGCCTCAGTCTGAGCCAGAGGAGGTTCAGCTGGACCTTCAGGGGGATTTCTTCACAGAAAGGGCTGTCAAACATTGGGAACAGCTGCCTGGGCAGGTGGTGCAGTCATCACCCCTGGAGGTGTTTAAGGACAGCCTGGATGTGACATTTAGTGCCAAAGTCTGGGTGACAGCGAGGTGCTGGGTCAAGGGTTGGGTCTGATGACCTCAGAGGTCTTTTCCAACCTAATTGATTCTGTCAAAGCCTTCCAAGGTCTGACAAGCTCTGGGGACTGCCTGGCTGAACCTGCAGAAATGGGTAAAGCACCACATCTGCTGAAATTGCCCAAAGCCAGCAGCACTAAAAATGGAACACAGCCAAGGAGGTGGGGGCTGCTTTATTCAAACACAGAGACCAGAACCACACACACCCCTGAGCCTCTCCCATACTCACCTAGAAGCTGCTGGTGTCACTGTGGCTGGAGTGAGCTTTTTGGGGGAGTGCACGGATGTGTTGTTATCTGTAATTAATCAGAAAGACTGTCTTCTATTAGCAGTACCAGCTTAGTAAATAATAATGTCTCACAAATATTAGTTGTGATCTGTGTCTCCCCCATCTTCATCCTCTACCAGGGAAAATGGGATTTACAGTACTTCAGCAGGTTTTTCTACTTGGAAACGATGAAGGATGAACCCCTCCATGGGTTCTGCTAACGTGGCTGCAGAAAATCCCCCTCTCACTGAGGGAACTTCATTTCCTGACCGTGCCCATCCATTACCCCCTCCCACAAAAAACACCTAGGATTGGGTTTTAGTAAGAGCTTTATGAGCCTTCTGTTCAGGTTAAGATTAAAAGGGTCATATTCTTTTGTGTTTATACAGTGACAAGGATGCAGATTTTGTTTTGGGTGGGTTTTTCCCTTTTAAATCTTAGCCTGAATCAGAAGGAAGGCTGGATCATCACTGGATATAATGCCTTACCATTAACTTCATGAAGCAATTTCTCTTGTACAATTTTGCTAGTCCAGGCATTCTAGCTTTTAGTTTAATTGAGTTTGTTGATAAATCTCTCATGGCATGCTTTGTATATATGATCTTCCTATAAAAAATATTATTTCTACGGAGTAAAATTCATTCAACGAATAAGATTAGAACAAGGCTTGTACATTGTTTAATCACGTATTCAATTGGTTTCTAACAAGCAGTAGCAATGACTTAGATTGGCCCTCTGCTCATTTATGACTTTCACATTAACATTTGCAAAACAGGCAATGAGAAAAAAAAACATATGTTAAAATCACACAGTTCAGCAAATGTTTTCATTAAATATTACTGACTATATTCCCTGTTGAAATGGAATATTCTGATTCAATCAATGAATCCAGTAAATAAACACACAATTGCCTGCGGTGTCTTTTGCATCAGAATTTGAGTTCCCACACTTGTCCCCAAGCCCAGGAAAGAGCATGACCTCGTGTTGGGGATGTGTTGTGTTCCATCAGGTCGTGTCTCAGCACATCCATGTCACTCTGGAGCTGAGCAGATGTGACAGAAGGTAACAGACTATCCTGTGCTGCTGCAATGTCAGCCCCTGCACCAGGAAGATTGGAAAATGCAGTGACTGGGAAGCAGAAAAAAAACCAGAGTAACAGCAAATTTTCTGTCAGGCAGTCAAATAAATGGAGTTCGCACACTCTTTTATTGCAAAAAAAAAAAAACAAAACAAAACAAAAAAACCCAAAAAAACCAAACAAAAAACCAACCCTTTCACTATCATGAGAATAATAATCATTTGCCATTCTTTTTGTTTTGGCAGCAAGCAATTATCACCTTCTACAGGACTGAAGCAGACAGAGACTCCAGGGTACAGCAGAGAGGAAATTGTCACTACAGGTGTTAACTGCATTTAAGACATTTCATTCCTACACGCACTTTTATGGATTTCAAAAGTGGGATCACCTTTTTCCTTCCTGAATTCTGATTACGATAATTTTCTTTATTTATTTCTTTTCAAATGAGAATGCTCCTGGCTTCCTTTGGCATATTTCTTGGTAATAGGACTGCTTTGGTTATTGCAGTGGTACCGCTCGTGGCTCTGACCACAATACAAGAGGTTTCATTTACTTAAAGCTTTCTTGATGTTATCGAACTGAGAAAATTTACTTCAGTAGCCCTAGAAGCAATCCCAGGAATAAGACTTGATCCTCCACTCAATTATCTGTCCACATTCCATCAAACATTTGTAGCCAGGCTAAACAAATTGTAAGGACACCCAGGCCTTAGATCAGCCAGGAAACGTTATCTTGGAATTGACTTTTTTCCTCCTAATATAACAAGAATTAATGCCAGCAAGCCTCTTGGCTGTGTGGAAGCCAGGCTCACCTTCATGACTGCCAAGCTGTTTTACAAAGTCAATTATCAGTCATTTTAATTTCACTATATTTCACGAAAAATGCAGAGGAGGACTTACATCTCAGCAGAGGATGCAATCCCGGTGTGGTCACGCAGAACAGCTTTGTCCTTAAAAGTTATTAGAGCCAGTCAGTGGGAGAAGGGAAATAAAATTAGGTTGTCTTAATTCAAAGCTCTATTTTATTTTCATTGTCATTTGGCTTTCTGTAATCATCAGCCTTATCCAACCATCACACTTGGATTATCTCTTTTGCTTGATTTTGCAAACATGGAAAAGTTTACCTTTGGAAGTTTTTAACTAGTGAGCTCCTCAAATTTTTCAAGTAGACTTTTCCACCTTCTTTTTGACATTGAATAATTTGGAAAAAGATATAGAAATGTAGAAAAAGAAAACACAGAGTTACCATAATTTTTATGCTACCAAACGAGGGACTAGATGTTAAAATTGGAATGAAAGAAGAGACATCCAGTTATAAATGTACTGCTCGGTATTTATGGCAATTTCTAAGATATTTTTCTGAGCGTAGCCTGAAATCAGAATGGCAGATTTATCTTCTAGAATTCAAGGACAAAATGAAGAGGGTTGGTTGGTTGGGTGGGTGGTTTTTACCTTCAGGTTATCGTGTACAGGCATGGAGAAAATCCAGGCTGCCTGTGAGTCCTGCCTGTGATTTTGGGGCAGCATCAACTCCAACAGCCCATCCCTCTTTGGGGTGTGTAATAAGAGGTGGGACACCCAAAATAAAAGCCCACATCAGGCAAAAGGATCCACAATTTGTTGGTTTAGTGAAGATATGGAGGGGGTGCAGGGGAAAGAAAAGCAGACAGGATGATCTAAGCAGTATGAACAAATCTAGGGCAAGGAAAAAGAATGTCATTTCTCTCATGTGCGTGGTTTGAATTCCTCCATTTCTAAAATCAGGAGAAAATGGAAAATCAGGAGGAAAATGGAGCAAGCTCTGCAAATTTATTATCCAGTGTTTCCTGCTTGTCCAGGGGATGTCACTGTACGCCCACCCTTGTTTCCTCCCTTAATTTAATAATGTCCATGGCACCTCCAGGGCACCAGGTAGCAGAAGCTTAATGAAAGCTCCTCTGAACAATTTCACTCCCATATTGTCTCCTTAAAGCCTTAAAGCCCAACTGGAGCTCATCCTGGTCTTTCACGTTAAAAACAAGTAGCCATTGGTATTTATAAATAAATAAATTTTTTTCATTATCTCATCTACATGTATATGCTATATATTATACAAATACTACCATTAAAAAAAAAATACATTGACATATTAAGTGCCCAGTGTGTCACTGTAGTACCAGGAGCATTAGATTTAATTAGGTAGCAAAAATAGAAACTGGAGTCTGGTTAATAACTTCTAAAGCTGATCATAATTGGCTTATTAGTTGGAGATCAAGCAAAAAAAATACATTTCAGATATTAGTTTAAGCAAAGACTGAATAAATTATTCAAAATAACTTTGAGAATCAAATAATTAGACAAATAATGTGTAAAGTCAATAAAGTGTGACCATCAACAAATGGCAAATGGATGAACAATGGAACAGTATTATTCTCCTACTTCTACTTAGGTACAGAGAGTTCCTGTGTATCCATCAGATTAATTGTTTATTCCAGTTATTACATTCATTCAAATGTATGAGAAAGCAAACCATTGATTTACTGCTGTCACGGGGTACTTAGTGCAGCAGTTTAAACAAAGCATGGCTGTCTCTATATATAATTCATGTTTATTAGAAATGTAAAGGAGAAGGAAAATGCTACAGGAGCTTGTGTAGGCTCAGCCATCTCAATTTCTGTTGCTTTCTGAATGTAATAAATACAATGTTTACCTGCAGAAATAACCACACAGAAATTTCCTGCACTGAATAGGTAATTTCCAGAGGGAGAGACAATGTTATTAAAGGCATTCTCCAAGCACTGATTGCTTGATTCTAAACTAAATCACATCATTTGGTATTTAAAAATTGCCTGGATTCGCTGCTTTGTTCTTAATATGCTCGACACATTTGCCTCCCAGATCTTCAGATGGATCTAAAATGTGTCCTGGATTATTTTTTGCTGGATAGCAGTGATTTGGAGGATGCACAATGGTGCAATCTCCCCTCTCTCAGAGCCCTGCTCCTCCCTCACTGAGCTGCTTGAAATTCCAAGAGTGCCCTGGTATAAAAAGGGTATTCAGGCCCTGTCACTCTCACAGCCCTGCAAGGCTGAGTTATATTTTGGTTTTAGGCTAGTAATGTATCAGTGCTCATGTCAAGTCTCCTTTAGAGTTCTGAACTTGTGGTAGGCTCCATTTCATTAACTGGTGGTTTTTTTTTTTTTACTTTCCCCCTACATTATAGCAGTGAACTCTCTCCTTCCAGCAGTCTGTGATGCCCTCACTGGATGCTCCACACCACTCTCTCAGCCTAATAAAAAGGAGAAAATCACTTGGGTTTGTTCTTCAATTACTTATTCACCACGCGACTCTGAAAAGTGAAGTTCTAGGTATGTGATTCTAATTAGAATGCTATTCCAATGACTAACTTGGAATCAGAATCCTGCTGTGCAGTATTCTAATATGAAATGTACCCAAAGAAAGCATCAGAGGACAATGCAGACTCCCTTTTTTTCAGTGACTTCAGCAAAATAATAGACCCAGAACTCCAAGCTAGTCAGACATTGAATATCAGAGTGAAGGAGAGTCCCTTGAAGGCATAATAATGATAGTGCTTGTTAAGGTCACTATTTTAATTTCAAACTACAGCAACAGCCATTTAAAAAATAACTTTACAACCAAGAAGAACTTGGAAATAGCACAGTACTGCAGTGTATTTACAGGTGTCACACTGTGTCTGTCTAAAGAAAACCAACTCCCAAAGTAAACAATTTCAACTGCCTAAAACACAGAACCTTATTTAGGCCACAGAGAATAATTGACCAGAAATCCCAAATATTTTGGATGACAGAAGGGATCAATCATCATCCATCCACCACTGTATATAGGATGTGTCCTTTCAAAGAAATTGTTGCTGTGTTAATCCTTGTCTGTTTCTCTGCCTGCAAGGTCTTGAAAAAATAATAAATCTGATCTTGAAATAAATAAGGTTTGAACTTCTCTTATGCTTTATTATAATTTTTAGCAGATTAGACTTGGTAAGACTCTTAGCATTTTAAATCTTAAAATACTGTCTTTAAGTAAGCATGTCTTTGCTGACCTGTCACCTTTAAGTTATTTGCAGGGAACTTTGATTAAGTAGCATTAACTAAGTCTTCTTCTTAAATTATTTGAAAAATGTAACTTTAAATAGGTCATTAAAAAAAAAAAAAGGAAAAAAAAAAAACCAACAACTTTCTGAGCTACTTTCCCCAAGTCTCTCCCCTACGGATTGTCTTAATAGGCAAAGCACTGTCTGCATTTGCTGGAGGTTGCAGCCTTTACTGCCAACAAAGTCAGTGTGTTCAGCAGACAGGTTCCTGCAGAGACCTCGGCCCTTTCATCTGGGACCTCTGTCTCCTGGAAATGATATTGTATTTTACACAAAAAAAGCACCTTCCTCGCTCCAGCTGTTACAACCCCTGAAAAATGTTGAGTTCTGCAGAACACACAACTCTGCAATCCTGTTTAATCAGGGGCTGAGGCAGCCCTCCCCAGCTGTGGATTGTGCTGGAAGCTTTCACGTTACTTTTATCATTCTTGCTTGCCTCTAAGAACATCCTCTTACATAAAAAGAATATTTGTGAATCACGGAAAATATTTGTTTTTCTATGTGACCAACCTGAAGCTCCATTTCTGTGTTTTCCCCTTGTGGTTGGGGTAAATAGCTTGTTCTAATAATTACAGTGATAATATTTTTCAAGAGCTTGTGTTTCCCAAGCTCTGTGACAATTTGCAAACACAGAGCACCGTCCTTACAACCACCATGTGAAATAAATCTGCAAACTTGGCCCGGTCAGCCTGTGAAGGACATCAGTACATCTGCTTTGGACGCTCTTTTCCACCATGGAAGGAAAAGCTTAGGAGCTTTTTTTTTATTATTATTTACAGATAAAGCCTGGGCTAAAGACTTGAGCTTCTGTAATTTTTGTCAGGTTACTTTCCATAGTCAGTCACCACTGGCAGACCACAATCACTGCTAAGGTGAGCAGATATTCATGGATTCAGTGTTTTAAAACACTGTCTGAAATCAGGTCCCTGCTCTGTCACTCTGGTGACCTGGAACTGAAAGGCTTTTGTGACATTTTTCAGTCCCTCAGTCCCAGGATCTCCTGAGGAATCCCTGGCAGCAAGGGAAGTCTGAGTGAAACGCAGTTTCATTAGCAAGCACATTTCTGTTACCTTCCAGAACTGCATATCCAGCTGAAATTCAGTTTGCAGGGCTGGTGTATCACAGGCACTCTGTCAGGTCGTGCATTGGGAAGTGACCTACAGCAAAAACAAAGCCACTGGACATATTTACCTCCCAATAAAACACCCTTCCCCCTGGAATATTCTCAGCTGACCTTTCTGCTCTCGTTGGCTGGAAGAGAGGATGTTACTGAGATTGTTTCAGATGCAATCATTGCTTGAACATGACATTTAGGGCTGGTGTAAAGGTGAGGCACAGCAAGGCACCTTTTTCCCATCAGTGAGCAGCGCCTCACGTTTCTTCCCGTGCTCCTCATCCTCAGCTGTTCCTGCACACATCTCGTACCCAAGAGCCTCTCCAGAGGCTGCAGCAAATTTTCAGGCTGTGGAAGTTTGAGCTGTTAAGAAGACTAGCACAGCACTAATAAAATGTAAACACTTACAGTCAAATCTTATTCCTGATGCTGCTAAATGGGAACTTACAGCTTAACATAATAGGCAATTTAGCATACAAATGTGCCCCATAAAAGCAAGGATGTTGGCAGTGCAAAACCATAAATGTTAACCTTTGGGCAAGCTGTTACAAATGTGTTACAGGCTCCTGCAATTTTAATGAACTTGTTTGCACACACCAGGTTTATATTGTGCTAAACACTGGGATACACACACCGAGGAACACCTTCCAAAATTCAGGTGTGTGGGAGCTCAGCTTGTCCCACTCACCTGCCATCAGAGCTTTACAGCAGCAGGCAAGGAAAAATGGCCTTTTTGCCCTCAGAAATGAGATGGAGAAACAATGCATAACTCTCCTGACAGCATTAGAGAATATAGGAAATATTTTATAAGTACAAGTGTTTGCGGTCAAGACTTATATTCTGGACAAGCACAGGTGATAATTAATGTGATTTTCCTGAGTCGTGGTTTCATTATTTTTTGGTAAGTTCCTGGAAAGGCAGGGGTTTTGGAAAATGTGAGAAATCCATAGCAATTTCAACCCTAAATCAGGGCTAATAGTTATCTTATGAACTGGTAGGCACCTGTGACCTTTCCTTGTAAGCAATTTGGGTTTGATGAATCAATGTCTAAGCATCCTCACAATCAAATAATCCTGCAGAGCAACCAAATTAAGTTGCTCCATTTCAGGGAAGCACTTGGGGAAAAAAGACACATTTTCAAGCAGCTTTGCTAGCCCTGAACATTCACAACCCAGCCTTGGTGGTGGGCATGTTTTCAGTCCAAGTCTCTCACGTTTTTTGGCGTTGGAAGGCCACTTCACTCCGAAGCAGAATTACTCAAAGCTGCTCTCTCAAGCAAAACGTGTGAAAGATGAATCATTAAAAAAATTAGAGATGATGTCTCAGTCTTATCTGACTCCACTGCCAAATTTTGTTCGCGTTACACCCTACGATAGCTGGAGCAAAATATGGAGATTTCAGTTTGCATTCACAGAGTTTAACGACGTCTACGGGAACATTCACAGCCAAGAACCTTCTCACTTGCTTATTCCTTCAAGTAAAGGAAAAAAGAGTTCAACAAAATCTGTTTTTAATTGGGTGTGAAGTTCTTTTAGCTTGGTTAACAGCCTTAACTGCCAACAAAGCATGGAACTGGATTGTAAAGAGAATTCATGCAGAGACCAGAAAGCACTTACCAGGTATTTCTCACCTCACTAACAACTCATTTGCTTCCCTATGGTTAATGGATGTATCTTTATACACAGGTATCTTTATAACAATCTGAGCTTCCTTAGGATATAAGGCAAGAAGAAAATGCAGATTTTCATGACAACTTGCATTATTATAAAGCCTAAAAAAAATTATGCATATGCATTAAATGGAAAGTTAAAGCATGAAAGAGAGTAAAAGAGAGAAAATATATGGAGTTTAAAATAAAGGGAGTTTTCATTTTCAGACATACAGGCAGTGAGAAAAATTTCTCTAATGTTATCCCTCAATATGTAGTATACTAAATTGGGTTCCAAAATATCAAAATATTCCACTTCATTGTTACTTTCATACAAGCTCAGAACCAAAATTTCATGTAGAGTGTAAACTGAAAATCAGAGGTTCATTAATTTAAAAAAAATTATCTTCACTCCTAAAAGAATTATTTCATACTAGAATTATTAAATTGAATTAATGGAATTAACATAATTGTACCCTACTATGTATGAATAGCACTTAACACACACAGGTCTAAAAGACCATTTTAGCTTTGATTTGAAGAACAGAACTTTACCTGCATGGTTGGTTGCTTTTGTTGCTCTGTATTATGTCATCTTACATGCTGTAAAGTATGTCCTTGACATTAATTTTCTGTAGAAAACAGCCAGGAAAACTATTTGCATAACTGTAAAAACAAAACGCCTTCGAGTCATTAGTATTGAAAAATATTCATGTGCATTTAAACTTGGCCTGAGAAATGTACAGTTCAGTGCTTTCCAGGTCCAATTCCTGAGCTTAACTTAATCAAGTCTAATGGTGCAAAGGTGATTATCTGTCTTCTGCTAAGTTCAAGAATGTAATAAAACTGGTTACATTAGGAAGACAATTTATTATCTGTACAATGGCAGAAAAAGGTAAAGAAAAGGTAATTGATGGTGGAGCTTTCTGTGCTTAATGTATTAGTTGCAGCAGAGGTTAAAACTTTCATCTTCTTATACCTAAACTTGGAGAAATGAGAAATACGAGACAGAACAAGTGCAATAACATAGAAATTACACTTCTTTATTTATTCAGCAGATGGAGAGTCATTCTTTTGGTGTTATTCCAGTAATATTTGGTTTTATGGTATGAAGAGCTACCCTGAAGTACAGGAGGAAAATCCTTGCGGTTGCATTGTTTTTCAGGTTGTTGCCTTTTATGATCCCTTGGGAAAAACTGCTCAGCTGGATTGTGGCTCCACTTATGGCAAACGACAGAATCAGGACAGGGATGCATTTCTCATTGCTCTTATCAGGCTGGGGGAAGAGAGTCAATGCCAGGGGGACTTGGGGACAGCAGGGAGCACACAGGTGGCACTTGGGTGGGTGGCACAAGGAGCACGGCGTCTTGGAGCCTTATTGCCTTTCCATCTTTGGCTCACATGACTGCAAAATTCATGGGTGTGTCTCTTCTCTGCCCCTGTGCCAAAGTGTATTCCTGTCTTTGTCCCTCAGCCTCTCTCACCCTTCTGATTTATGAGCCCCAGGGAGATTGAAGATTATTCCAGACTGAGCTTGATTGATCTGTCATTCGGATTTTTCAATTTATTACATCTTGTTGATTATCTACAAAGACACTTTCTCAATTTCGTTTCTTAAGGTAGCAGAAAAACTTTGGCAAATTCTTAAAAATGTAAGGTGGGTTGTGAGTTGTGAGAATTCTCCACATTCACCCCAAACCTCTCCATTCCAAATGTAGTCATTTTTGATTGCTATTAAAGCAGATTGTGTGTTTGGACACCCAAATCCAACAGCTCTTTGCTAATATTATTTTTCTGTTTCGTTAGAATATTATCTCTTTGGTGTCAGAACATGTCAAGGACAAAATTAAGAGAAAAAAGAAATCAGTGTACTGTAAATACGTGTGATTTCACACTGAAGTGCAGCAAAAAAAGTCCATGGAGTGGACTATGCTTTAAATGACATTAAACTTGTGATGCCATTTCCTGAATATTACATAACATACAGCAACACAGCCACTTCTGAGTGGAAAATGAAGTTTCCACAGCATCCAGCACCTCACTCCACTCAAGATGCATCACCTTTCAAGCCAGAAACGTCCCCTGATTGAATTAGGTCCATTAAGAACTGAATCTCATGCATGGTTTATTAAATCACTTGATGAAATCAACTTGTGATTACAGAATAATGCACTGACATCCTTGCCTGGATTGCCTGCATCTTTCAGGAAGCCTGATTGAGGGTAGTTTCCTTCCTGGAACTTTAGAATTAGGAATCTGTGGTTCTCAGTGCTGCTGACATAACTGTGAGGGATTTCAGAGCCATAAGACTGGATTCACCTACAGACAGTCAGGAATTCTGGTTTAAAAAATAAATTATTTTGCCCTGCATACCTGTTTTACTGCCAAACATCCCTCAGTGATTCATTTTCTAACATAACCCGATTTTTTTTTTTTGCCCCCAAAGTTCTGATAATCGCTTGCTGAGCTTCCCTATCTACAGTTGGGCACCATTCCATCAAAAACATTCATTTTGCTCATGCAAAAACCTCGGTGAGATTGGGCTTATCAGGAAAAGCCTTTCTGAATGTGCTTGGCTTCACTTTTATGGTCCCGCTTCAAGACTCGTGTCCGTGTCCAGATATCCCAGAGCAGTGATTAATAGAGCCAGGGGTTGTTTATTGCAAACATTTGCTATCTGGAATGTGCTGCCATCTCATTACAACGTGTTTCAGCTCCTGCATGGACAGGTCTCTTATTTACACTCAGCTTTATTCGTGGAGGGAACACTGATATGTGAGGCAGTAGAAAGCAGAGTGAAAGGACTCCATTTGTAATGCTGTTAAAATAATCCCTTTTCACTACTCTTAACGCCAGAAATTGATACCTCTGTATCAAAAATTTTAAAATTTCTGATTTGAAGATCCTCAGGTAAAGATGTTAATGGTGAAAGCCTGGAACTAAGATGAAAATTCGTGATAGTCTGGGTAATCTGAGCTTCTGGGAGCTGTCAGCCCACCAGCCATACAGACAGTGAGAAGCATGGATTGCTTTGACTCAACTCCCAAAGAAAATTTGACACCACACTACAATACCATAAGGACTTCTGGATTCAGAAATTTTGGATTAAAAGGTGCAACACATCTGTTATTCTGCCCTGGTCTCTATAATGTCATTATGTCATTTGTGATATAAATGAACATGACAAATTTTACCTCTGTAGCTCTGAAGAGCCTCAATGGAATATTCCCAGGTAGATAATCAGGATATTTCTGTAAGCAACTCTTATTTTAGCTGTGCTCTCAGTGAGCTCTGCGAAGAACTAATTTTACTATCGCATATAAAAAGCAATGAAACGATACTTAATTTCTGGGATTCCTTAAATAGATAAAGAAATTACTCTAAAAATAAAGTAAGAGCAAAATGCAGACCTGAAGTGCACCAGCTTCATTCTCTGCTGCATTTGCAGAAGCACAGCCAGCAGCTCAGGAGAAGGGATTATTCCCTTTTACCTGGCATCTATTGGCCACACTTTGCCTGGCTTTGGACACTTAGTACCTCGCCAAACTTTTTTCTTGAGGGACCACTAAAGAGTTTTTCACAGAGAAGACGAAGCCAGACATTTCTCAGAGATTCCCAACAAGACTTGTGGCAGTGAGCATAAATTGGAGCAAAAGAAAGGTGTTATTAAAGCTAAGCAGAACTTTCCTCATGCTGAAAGTGGTCAAATATTGGAGCAAGGGCCCAGAGAGGCTGGGAAATCTCCATTACTGGAGATATTCATCACTCAAAAGCAGAAAATTCTGAGCAACCTCACCAAACTAAGCCTTATTTTGAAGGGAGTAGAAGAGATGATGTTCACAGGTCCTTTCCAGCCTGCAATGGTTGATGATCCTGTGGTCCCAGAATTGTGCACCTACAGATCTTTTGGTTGCTTTTATCCCCAACCAGACTGTTCTCACCAGTTACAGGTTTTCCCAGTGTTGGTTTGTTTTTTTATCCAGGGGCTGAGGTGCTGACTTTTCTGAGAAAACCACCCTTAGCATCTGGTTTTCAAAATAAGAATCTAATAACAGAAATATTCTTCCTAAGACACCGACTGACTGACATTATTCTATATTACAGATTTCCAAGGAGGGTCATTCATGGCAAATTCAATGTTTTGTCTCTACTTCTTATGAGCCATTTCTTCAAGATCCAAATAAATGCTGTAAGAACATGGAATAAACTGTTCTTCCAGAATGTGAAAGTGCAATTTGTTCACATTACACCATCCTGCTCTCCAAGGAGGAGAAAGGATTTGCTTCAGTAAAGAAGGCACTCTGTTATATGGCTTTTTCTTTTCTAGGCTCATATCTTATGTTTCAATGGGTAAACTCTGCAAGCCAGATTTATATTCAAGTCTAAAGTTACGTTTTGTTGCAGTAAAATCAGAGGAAACAATGACAGATTGATCTATGGAGGAACAGGTGGGAACTGAGCAGACCTTATTAATCTTTTTCTCTACTTGGTGGCACTCAAGGGCCTTTAATACACTGAGAGAACTTTATTTGTGCCAAGTGAAGTTAACCTTGAATAGGACTTGGACTTCTAGAAGTCAAATTAAATTTTTCTGAGTTAATAACTTGCACTTTTTGGATAATTCAGAGATTTTGGTAGCATCCTCTTGTCCTCAGGGTTCTCTGCCCAGGCATTTTTAATAATTTAATGTGGATCCCCTTCTGAGACAGCTCTTCCCATCTTTTCCATCTGAGGCAAATTCCACTTCCCATGGTGGAAGAGAGACCTCTGGAACTAAACTTTCAGGCACCTCATTGCACTCTCTAAGGCATTTTAACAATTTTACAGTGCATGACAAAGAACTTCATCTCCCTGTTGAAGCAACTTTCTTTCCATTTAAGGCATAAAAATTAATTGAGCTGAATATAGGCTGGTTTAAGCATGTCTCTGAAATCTTGTGACTAAAAAAAGTGGAGGATGCTGTGTTCAAGCATTTTGAGCAACTGCTCTGTTTTCTGTGGAAGGTACAAACAGAGCCTGATGTGCCTCTGCTGGGTCTCTTTAGCTGCCCATCCAAGAGACCTGAGTATAAAGCTAAACTGAAAATGGGCTCAAAAACGATAAAACTGCCATTACAGGCATGGTATAACCATCATTATGCATTACTATGTCCAGGAGAGGAAGTACTCCTCCAGAGGTAGCTCTAGTTTGCTTTTTATACCAGATCTGCTTTTCTAATTGCATGAAAATGCTCAAGAGCAGCATGAAAATTGAAAACCTGTGAAGTCACTGATTGTTGTTGTTGTCTTTTTGACAGAGTTTTGAAAAAAAATGCATCTACAGCCTTTAATATCATTACAAGAATTTAACAAGTTAATGCAATAAAATTTAATCATCTTGATTTGAGTGCGTCTGTGGTTGTTGCATTTACATGATGAAAGTGCTGTAAGGCTCATTATCTTAAATAAACTCCCAATTTTCTACTCACGGTTGCTGAAAGTGTTGTTCCAGAATCAGCAGCACCAAAATGAGCATTTCCTTCACTTCCTCATGGTTACAGGGCCTCAGGTTCACAAACTGTAATCTTCCTGCCGTGGCTGCAAAGGAATCACATTTTTGTGTTCACAAATTTTAGATTCTCAAAGCCCTTGCAGATAACAGGCCACAGGTTCTGCCCTGTGCTGGCAGGGTGGCAGGGCTGAGGCAGGTCAGGCTCTGCCCAAGCTTTTCATGAGCTGCCCAGAGTTTGGTTTTCACTTTGTTTTGCTGCAACAGCACCCAGATTTCTCAACCACAGTGTCTAACACACATCAGGTATTTCTTTGTTCTCTCTGAAACAGTTCTGCCCAGCTCCAGGTCTGCCTTTCTCTAGCTGAACGTCTGAATATACATTTTATTTCCTAACTGCAGAAATAACGATGGGATTTTTAAACCAACCAACTGGAGAAGGAGTGGGTTATCCTGAACTCTTTTTTTTTTTTTTTTTTTTGGCAAGCCAAGAAGAAACGTTACAATAAAAAAAATATACAAACCTGATTCTCCTGTGCATGCAGGTCTAGCAGAGCGAAAGACTGACTTTTGAAAGATGAGAAAGCAGATTTCCTGCTCTCAGGTTCCTCTGGTGCAGCTCCCACACCGGGTGTTGCACTGTAACAACTGTAGTCAATCACTCAGCTGTACGAAATTGTTCTGAATTTCTGACAAAACAAACTCAGCACCTCCAAGGCACCTGTAAGAGCTCAGGAGATGGCTCTGTGCTGTGCAGCCCATGAGCCTATCCCAGTAATGTGTCTTTGCAAGATGAGGGGCACAGATTTGTTTTTTCCAGCCCTTCCCCTGAGACCTGAGTGCTGGTAAATATTAGTGGAGCGAGTGTCATTTAGTTTGTTGTGTCAAAAGGTGACACATTATTATCTTTGCTGACAGTAGCCAAGTTAAATTTAGTCCGTGCTACATTTTTCAACCTCCGTGGGAGGACTGTTAGTCTAAACAAAAATATGTCTTTTTTAAAAAGAAAATTGGCTTCTTGCAATTTTCCCTCTGTCACTTCTTATTTGTATGCTCAATTATTTCCTTGTAAAATTAATGTCATTAAACAACTATTGCACACATAGGACACACAAATACCACAGGAGATGAAGCGACTTGCTGATAAAAACAAAAAAGGAAAGAGAAAACAGGTGTGTTCAGCTGTCAATCAATAAACTAAACGGATGTCATAAAACTTACAGGGGATAATCTTTTTTTACTGTTGTCTGAACCTCATGATCTTGTTCTTCACACTTCTAACAATCATATAACAATCAATTGTAGAAATTTACTAAAACCATGGCAGGCAAAAGCTGCCTCAAGACCCCAACAATTTAATTTTAGACAGTAGCCAAATACCCTTATGCTGTTATCAAAATCATTAATATGCTACATGAACACACGAACAACAAAAATTCCTCATTTATTCTCCCTGCATATCAGCAGGATTAATGTCAAATACTCTTCAGCTTCCTGAATAAAAGGCTTCTTGTTTTTCATGTGACAAATGAGAAACAAATCTCAGCCTGAACCTTTTCATCAGCTTTTCATTTTACATTGTGATTTGTATTTTTTTGACAAGCCCAAGTTCCAGGTGGACCAGAGGTAACACCAGTCACCCATCCGTGCTGGCAGGGAGGCAGCAGAGGAATACAAAACTGCACAAAATGCTAATTTTCATTATTCTGCTCCTATCCCTGCAAAATTCAGCTGTTCCATGCCGTGCCCTACGAGTTCCAGGTGTGACCCGATTCCATTAAAATAAAACCAGGATACGCGTTAAAAGTTTTTCTGGTGCTCTTTGGGATATTTCTTTTCTGGTGCAGAGACCAGTGGAAATAACCACGTGTTATTCTTGTTTTGACCATCAAGGCTATGGGTGCACATTGTCAGGGGCTGTGTGGTGCAGCACCCACTTCTCACTGGTGCCTCTGTTTGCTCTCTCTGTGCAGGATGAAATCAGCTCTCCCTCCCCAGTCTCCAAAAACCTGCAGAGGCACTATTAACACGATGCTCTCACTGCATTTGGGGGTTTCTATTCATGCCCAGAAGGGCATGAACCTAACCCTGGCACGAGCAGAAAAATAAAACCTAGAAGCAATAAATTGTGATACAAATTCAGATCATTAACCCAGAATCAAACCCATCGTTTATTGCTGTGTAAGAGCTTCTCTTTGCCAGAACTGGGAAGCACAGCCAGGAAAGCCAAAAAGAGCCATTGTACATTAAGCAAAAGACCAAATCCTTCACTCTTACCTCCTTACAAATGTACTCCACAAGAATATTTTTATGCAGAAAGAATCCCTATCTGGAGTCAAGGAAATCAATTATTTATGCAGAGGTTTTTTTCAGGTAATTTTGCTGTTCTTCAGAGATCAGAGTAGAATGGTAAAGAGGAATAATTTTAAGCTAAGGAGTCTTAAGGCTTCTCTGCTATGAATTCCCAATTTTATTCATTTTCTCTTGCAAGCAATAGAATTTTGCTTTGAAATAAATTCCCCTGTACTGTCATCTTCCTTCTTTGGGGAGCGTTTAAGGCAGTTCTAAGTCACATTTTGCATATTCACTAGGAGGAAAAAAGTTATCTGTGAATTCACTGATGCTGAGCCTAACACCTCGGAAATGAAAGGAGCCTTATCTACCAACTGTTGCCAGAGACAAGGCAGCAGACTTCAATCCAGCTCCACCAGATAAACTGCTGTTTATGAGCTGGGTGCAATATTTGGAATATTTAGAGCAGCTACAACAGTCTGGAACAGAAGTTTCTTCCCTTCTGACCCAACAGCAAACCTCATCCCACAGTTCTGAGCTCCAAGCTGACACAGGGTGAATTTTTCATGGCTAAGTATGTCATGATAGAGCCCCAGAGCTGATCTTCACTCTAAGGAATCTAAAGAACTCCACCTGGTGATAATGGACATTTTGGCTTAGGTACAAGTGGTGAAGGTCCCAGACAAACCTCTGAGGGAATTTCACAGAACATGGGACGAGACCTGCCTTACTGCTCAGGGCTTTCTCTGCCCCGAATCAGGCACTGATGTGGTGCCCACACCTCCTGAGTAATCTCAGCTGGCTTTTAATCAGCCAACAGCCAGTGCGGCAGCCTGGCTGCTCCCCAGGCAGCCCGGGGTGATTTTACATCTCACTCTATTCATTATACTCTGATTTTGGATTCTAATCTCTCCCCAGAGCAGCAGCACTGACAGACTCGTGCAGGCACCTACGCTGTCTTTGCCAGTGTGAAGAGCCTTGTTTTCTTCTAATTGTTTTTTTTTTCTTGAAGTTATTTGGTGTTTCTGGAAATGCTTTACCCTTGGCAGAGATACAGGGATTCTGGGTGTTTTAAACCACCAGTACTTTGGTGGATGATTCTTTTCTTCACATCTCCAAAAAAGGCTTCCTACAGCCATTCTTGTGCTGGTTTGCCCAAGTGTGAAACTCCACTGGAGAGCCAAGTCTGTATCCTAAACTTTTATTTATATTAACTGTGTTTTGTGCACATTTAGAGAAAATTTCCTGCAAAAAGAAGCGCCACAAGAGGAGTGGTAGGAAGAGGAGTGCGAAGGCATTAATGATATCCTCTCTCCCAGGAAGTCACTTCATTTATCAAACAAACTCCCTAAATAGATTGTACTTGGAAGCATTTATTGTTTCCATTGCACAATATACTGACTATATTGGTGTGCAATTAAATAAATTAAATATTGGCCCACTTAAATTCACAAGCTGAAACAGATCAGTTACATTTGCTAAGCACGAGAGTCTCTATGACAACTAATTGGATTGTATCTGGAATTTATTGACTTGTAATTAGGCTGTATTGGTTTGTGTGCAGCAAACAGTTCACACCACGTGCTCAGGGATCAGCACATCGAGAACAGATGGGGCTCCATGGAGAGCATATTGGGATTTGTGTACATTATAATGCATTGGAGCAGTTTACATGCTCAAATGTACACAGGAAGTTACAGAACTCTATCAAATAAACCTCTTTTTTATGTCCTCCAGCAACAGATCCTGTCTGCTTCGAGAACTAGTCAAGCTATTAGAAATGTTTATTTATGATTCTGCTCAGTCTGTTCTTGTGGTGTGTCCAAATGAAGGAGCTGCACCCTCCTGGCTGTTAATGAAATGAAGATTCTCATTATGAATTTAACATGATCTCGTTTTGCCTTTGACATCTGTATTTACCCCTGTTGGTGCACCCAAGACAATCTGGTGCTTGAGAGTCACCTGGAGGAGCTGGGAAGGTGCAGGCAACTTCTCAGGGTGGGACACAGTGGAGAATTGAGGTCACTGCCTTCAAAATGGAAGTTTCCTTTTTTTATCCTATTTTTTCATATCTCATTTTTATCAAGACTGTAACAACATGGACAGTTCTATAGTAAAACAAGACACAAATTGAGGTTCTCTAAGAACAAAATTAAGATGTTTTAAATGTTTTGTCCCTGACTGTTTAGAACCAGCACAGTGAGCTTTGGACTATTTCCACTCTCAAAAATCCGTTACTGGTTTAACAGTGCATTGCTTTGTGTGCTGAAAACCAAACCCAACCACTCTATTAAAAATCCCTCAGAATAAAGTGGTCCTCAGTATTGAAAGGTCAATTATTAAAAGTGTATTGATCAGTACACAGTTTGTACGGGATTATAATTACTGAAACAATTAGGTTTTATTTTATGCTACTCTGTATATAATTATGTAGGTAAGGTGTAGTTGATTACTTCTGAAAAAAAAGACTTATTTGAGTGCAGGGGTTATATGAGGCTGATTTCAATTAAGTACTCAGTGCCCT
This sequence comes from Dicaeum eximium, assembly GCA_013396995.1. Lineage (NCBI taxonomy): Eukaryota > Metazoa > Chordata > Aves > Passeriformes > Dicaeidae > Dicaeum > Dicaeum eximium. The sequence goes on from VWZP01003405.1 coordinate 1,385,796, forward strand.
CAAATTTTATGGGAAGCACCTGATGCACTGTTAAAATAAAACAAATTGATTGAGACTATATATATGTACTGTAACAAGTTCTTAATGAGGAGCTGCCTGCTCATCAGTGCTGCTTGGGAATCTGTGTTTTATGGCTGCCTCTGGTCTTTATGGACTTCTCTGTTCCCCTTTGGTCTTATTCTGAAGATTTGCAATTCATTAGCAAAAAACCCTGTAAACACCTTCATGCCTTCTCTTTGGATGGGCAAACCTCCTCCCCTCTTGGTGTTTGCCACCACTATTCTCAGAAACCTGCTAAATTTTCAGAAATAATTCAGACCTTGATATCCAAGGAATGGCTACAAGTAACACTCTAGATCTGGCAGAAAAGCAGTTTCATCTCACTACAATGCGTTGAAGAGTTCAGAACACTTAAAAAACTATTCTCAGCATAATTTTGTCTCATTTTTCACCCAAGTCTATTGAAGTGGAATTACCTACACATTTCCAGAGGCAAACAAGGGGGCAGATATTAATGTAAACCCTTCAGTTTCTCCCTGGTGAGCAGAGGAGAGATGAGAAGTCAAAGACATTTTCAGATTGTGTGTGTCTGTTTGCAGAATCCTGGATCTGTGGAGAGTTGGTGATTCCAGCAGGGAAGCATCTGGTTGATACCACAGAGATGCTCAGCATGGACCTGGGCAAATTGAGCTCGAGTGCTCCAGCTGGAGCCATCTCTGAGGAGGGAACTGGTGAGAATCAAGGGCAGTGGGAAGCAGAGGAGGATGTCCTGCAGCACTGGGTCATTCCTGGGGCTGCAGATGTGACAGTTCACAAGGAAACAGGAAAAGGAGCTCATATTCTCCTGAGCAGAAACTTGGAGATATTGAAATGAAGCAGAGCAGAGATGGAAGGGATCAGCTGGTTCATCCTGCTGACAATTCTGTAATGTTCCTCTGAGGATTAGCATATTGTTCAGCATGGTGTTAAATATTCCCTGCTAGGAGCTGCGTCTTTTTTTTTTCCTTGAGAGACCATTTAAGCTAGAACAGGTCTTAGTATCAGGAAAGAGCCTTGTCTGTAGCCTAAATATTCATATTTCTTAATTTTATCCTATTATGTCTGCTGAGACCATGACACACACTGCTCTGTCAAGTAACATCTATCTTGTTTAACTCCTTCAGCTCCTGAAGGCTGCTCCAGTGACTGCCACAGATTGCTTAGTCAGAAATAATTCCTGTTAAAAAGCTCTCTCCACACTTCACCTCTGCTTCCATGACTGAATTATTCTGCTGCCATTGCCATCTATTATCATCATTTCAACACTTCACGTGCTATAAACAAAACAGACTATCTGAAATTCATCACTGAAATAGCAACAGTGGGAGAACAAACTCCAGTGTGAGTTATTTTCTGTCAACTGTCATTTGCTTTAGAAGTTCTCATCAGTCTGCCACAATAAAGCATGAAATAGAAGACATACGTTCCTCTGAAAACATCCCCAAAGGTTCAAACTCACAGATTCCTACTGTGCCAAATATCAGGCAGTCTGCCAAGAAGCTCAATTAGAATCTTTGACTAAATTAAGTAGCTCACAATCAAAGCATACAAATGAAAAAAAAGCCCCCTCCAAAAGAATGGCTTTCCTGGAGGTGTAACAAAACCTTCCCTTCGCTGCTCAAAATAAGTCTCAAATTATAGTGACGTTATTTGACTTTAGAAATGCACAGATGTGTTAAGTATTTCATTGGGAATACAGTGTGGTTAGTTGGACAAGCATAAAACATACATAATTAATTTCACTCTTAGTGTGCCTCTGCTCTTTAACATGATATTTGTTGCTGTAGCAAAAGCAGCTTATGCAGCACCCTGTTTAACTGACAACATTGAAGGGAATTGTTCGAAATAAAAATAAGAAAAAGAAAAATCTGGTTTCATTCCGCTCTCAAAAACGCAGACTGGATGTCTGCATTTAGGGTTTTAAAGCAGACACAAGAAGAATGGCAGGCTCCTGCAGAGAAATATGTCACTGGTGATAAACAGCCCCGAAGCCAGTGGAGCAGATAATGCATTGCAGGTCAGAAACTACACCCCTGACAATACTGCACAGGCAGGTAATACACCAAATGTCACTTCTGAAGGGGGCAATGCTTTTTCTACTGCTACATCCTCAACAAATTGCACTGCATAGCTGAGTTACTTGCTGACACGGAAGCATGAAGGAGTTTTAGGTAACAGAAAATGCAGTGGGAGCCTGAACAAGATAGACCACCAAACCAAAAGCAGCCAGTAAAATTAACAGCCCAGCTCTCATCAGCAGTATAAACCAAAGAGTAAATCATCTTAGATTGTAATCGGAACCTATAACAAGTAATTGTTCTTTATAGCTCTGTATTAAAAGATTAAGCCCTCTAGACAGAAAGGCATCAGACCTTAATAAGGTTAAAAATCGCTTGTTTGTTTGTTTTTAGTCTCGACACATTTTATCCTTTATGTGCAGGATTTTTAACAGCACATTTCACTTTAATGGATGCAGTGGAATTCACCTGTGTTGTTCATAATTCTTAGTTACACACACCTTATACCTCTGCAGAGCTGACATTAACTCATTCATTCTTGGCATGCATAGATGGGCTGGAAATGAAAGGAGGAGACAGGAGAACCTGCCTAAAATCACCCTGGCACAGCTACAGCATTCCTGTATTTTTATATTCCTGTATTCCCTCACACGCTCAATCTCCCGGGCCATGCCTCCTCTTCCTCACCATCCTCCTGGATTATTGAGGAAGACCAGACCCAAGTGTTACCAAGCTGAAAACCACTGGTTGAAAAAAGGCCCTGATTAAGTTTGTGACCTGGACCAAGCTTTCCCACAGCTGGGTGAGCAGATCAGGAGCCAAGGCCTGGGTGCACAAGCCCACACTGGGCTGGGGCCGATGCAGGAGCAGCCAGCTCCGAGCAGGGTGGGGTGGAGAGAAGCCCTGCCAATTAACCAGACCCCCTAAAGTCCCAGAGCAGCCTAAGGAACCAATTTGGAAGAATTTCCTTTTGCTGTACACACCATGCAGCTTCCAGATTAGCTACCCGGGAAACTGCTGCATCCAGCAGACCATTTTCCAGCAGAATTATGTTAAAATGTAGAAATATTTTCAGTAGTGGAGGGTGGTTTTCTATAATGAGTCCCTTCTTGATGAGCTGACATTTTTCCTTTCAGGTCTGGAGCCAAGGAAAAACCTGGAATATTTTTTGAATCATCACTTGTCTCAGCCAGCAGGAAACTCTACTGGTGACTTACTGGTCCAGGCTTGTGCTCAAAGTTTTAAAGATCAGAAAATCTGACTGAGACAGCAGCTTGGGAAATCATCTACTGCAGCACAATAGAGCACAGTTAGCATTTCTCTTTCCTATCCCATGATCAAACAAGTATGAGCTCTTGGTTTCTCAGTGAAGAAAGGTAACAAAATTTAGGCAGATTTTGTTAAAAATTCATGCTAACTTCCAGGCAGTCTGCGTGCTGACAGGAGTGAGTAAAACCATATTGGAACCCAGGAATCCACGAATTTTGGTGGGGTTTCTAAATCCTTGCCCCACAAATCCAACCCCTGAATGACACCCAACACAAGCCATAGACACACACAGATATTTACCTACAAAACCATAACGAGGAGGCAAATCTGTGGCGTGTGATAGGGCTCAGCAGGTCGTTAGTAGAGGGCAGTTTTTGTGCATTCCCCTTGAATTTTTTAAGAAATCTGCTTCAGTTTAATGCCATCATTTATGATTAAGAGGTTCTTCCACATGGGCAGAACAACTTAATGTAACACTTCTGTTTGTGCCACCCCTTTTTTATCTTCCCAAGTTCATAAACTTTCCATTACTGAAAAAAAGAAACCCTCACGTTCCTCAAGTTACTGAAAACTTGCAAAGGCTGGCATGTGAAATTCAAATATAAAACCCATGATGTGACAAGCCCAGATCAAAGTGGCAAACTGTAAACATGACAGCTGTCTGTAACAGGGCTCCTGTCAGCTGCTGAGCTGATGGCTCATGGATATGTTGATGCAGGGCCAGGTGAAAAAAATCACTCTTCCTGACAGACAAAATAGTTCACTGTTGAAATCAAACTCTGCCTTAATTTACACGTGCTCACCTGATGCCAACCTGTAGAAAATATATGAAATATTATTTTTCCTGCTCTTAAAAACAGACATTTTAAATTAACAGGATAGAAATAGTGTGAAATTCTTCAAATGAAAAAGGAAAATGTCTGTTTCTTGGAGCAGGCCCATACCAGTGTCAGAATAGTCAAGAATCCAGGCAGAACTGACCCTCCCAAGGGTGTGATTATGCAGTTGTTCCTGGCAGAGTATCCCAAAACAGCTGCATGGATTTCTCCATCCTATTTAGCACAGCCATGGACTGCTACCAACTGATCCCTAAAGCGAAGGAATGCTGAATCCTGATCTATTTCCTGCTTTCCAATAAAATATTTACAAGGTGGGCAGCAGCACTTTCTGTACGCCTGCCAAAGATTCTGATTGTGAAACTCCCAGCACAAACCTGGGGCTGGTTTGGGGTGAGAGCACAGAGAGGAGCCCGGCTCCACTCTGCCCTTGCTCTCCCCTTGTGCTTTGGAGGGTAAAGATCTGCCACTGCCTGCTCTAAACACACCCCAGAGCCTCAAGGATCCCGCTAGGGCAGTGAGAATTGCAGAGCAGACGACAAAACTAAACCCATGTCATCTTAAAGGGAGATTTGTGTCCCTTTCAAAGGCGAACGGAGCTCTGGGTTTAACACCACGCAGTTACAAGCCTGCAAGCTGAGAACCACTTGGCACCCTGATAAAGCTGTCTCACATGGTGATGCCCTGCTCTCAAAAAACCAGAAACTTTCCATCAGAATTGTCAATTCACCAAAAAAAAAAAAAAACAACCAAACAAACAAAAAAAGACAGAACACCACACCAATAATCACCGCCCTGACCAATCACTTCTAGCTCACTTTCAGGTGAAGCCAGCTGATATTTTCTCTTCCACAGCTTCCAGAATGGCCTCGCACCTTTTCTGCTTTTCCAGGTCCTTCCCTGGCATGGGGACATTATTTAGAGAGAGAAGGCACCCAGCAGAAGGAGCTGTTTGTATCACCGTGTGAAACCTGTGAAATGCTTTTCTTTGTTCACACACAGCCCAGGTGATTGCTTTGATAGCAACAGTTCATACTGCTACAGAGAAAAAACCTAAGAGGATGAGAAAGATTTGAAACATTCCTGAGTGAAATCTGAAGGGTTTTAGCGGGATAACGACTTCTTTTTCTCACTGAGGGGAGCCTGGTAAGGAATCCTCGCAGTAAGAGATTTGTCATGTATCAGGAAAGGGAATGAAAGAGCCGGCTTTTACCTCCGGAAAAACTTAAAAACCTCTTCTGTCTATAACCCCCGTTGATATTTTCCCACCAAAACACTGATTTGTGCTCTTTTTTCCGCACAGCTTGAGAGGCAGACTCACTGAAACAGCCCAGGAATCTGCACGTGGACCTCGTGTCTGGAACTACACCAGAATGTTTAAATTTTTTATGTATTTCTCGAGCAAAACCTGTATTTCCCTCTCAGATAAATGGGGTATCACCCATGCATCTCCCTGAGCTGTGAATGCAGCTGACCTTTTCCAGGTTCCTGGCATTAATCCACTGTTTCCCAGAGTCCCAGACTTTTGGCCAGTCCTGGCTCTGAACAGAAACTTTGCACAAATGGGTTTGGAAAAACAAATAGTCCTCACCTAAAAAATTACAAAAAATGTATCAAGGTGAAAAATTTCTGATCTTATTTCTTCCACCTGCTGTGCAATCTGGAAACATTCCTGGTGTTAGGAATGATGAGCTGGAGGTTAATGAGTTAAGGGGTGAGGATTCTCCCTTTTTCCTTTTTTTGAGTTTTATGTTTCTGGTCTCCTCCACTCTTCTCTGAATATCTGGAAGGACTCACCATTAAAAAAAGCAAGATCCTACTGCTACAGAAGTCTGATAAGATTCTTCAGGTGTCCAAAATCAGATGTCCAGGAGTGTAGTTCTGCATTAATCTCCAAGCTGCCACTCCTAAAAGAACAGCAGAGTGCTGATAGCAAGATGTTCTCCTAGAATTTCCTAATCAATCTGTGCCTAAAAAAAAAATACACAGAACTGTTTTACACTAAGATACAAGCTCAAAAGTTGCTCCATTTTTTACTAATATATCTAAGTGGAAAATTACCAAGAAGTCATGACCCTATAAATCTCAGTTTTTGGTCCCTGATGCAGTTCAATCTGTTGGTATAAACAATATAAATAACAGGTAGGTGCCCACTGGTCGTGCAAGTCCTTGGAAGGATTTGAATTTCCAGGGAATGTGCAAGCACTCCAGTATTGTGTGGGGCAAAGCCTGTGGAGAGGAGGAATGGGAATAGCAAGCACACAAAATCCAGAACTCTGTGTGCTTTCTGAAGGTCATTTGGTTTCTTCTCTCCCATTATTAAGTTTAATAATTTATACTCTTTAAGCTATTTCTGCTCTCTTTTTATATCTCTTGCTTAAACAATGAGATTTAGGTCTTTGTTTAGGCTTTCTGAGCATAAAACCTGTCTGATCTTCACAGTCCTATTTTCCACCTGACTTTAATGCATTAGAACTTTTCTGCTCATTATTCTGACCATGGAAGGAAGCTTGAGTAGCAGATTGAATTCATGCAGCCTGTCTTCTGGTTTTGGTGTTTTGTTGGGTTTTTTTGGAGGGAAAGAAGAAAGAAAATCCTCTACCATGGGGAGAAGAAGGTGTTTATGCATTTTTATTCTCTGGAAATTGTATAAGTGAATGATTAGAAAGTCATGTTTCCATTTATTTGGTCCCCAGACTAAAATAATTTAGGCTTACTAAAATAAAAGAACACTGAAAAGTGTATAGCCTCTATATAACTTAAAATGTGCAGACACACTAACTCATGGATTTAGTATGCCTTTAACAGTGTTAAATCTGATAGAAAACAGCTTTTCTGCCAGATCTGTAGCATTTACTAAACCACAACCTCGATGGCAATGGATTATAAACCTGAATTTACTGAAAGTGAAGGGAAGCAGATCCTGGCTTTGACCTTCCCAGTTGCTTCTGTGGGATTGTTGCTCCACCTGGTCTAAATAATGGGGAATTTCCTCATTTGGAGCAGCTTGGCTGTGGCTGAGTGATGCCTCAGGTTTGAGCTTGTCTATGTTTCAGATTCTGTGCTGCTTCAGTGTGTGGGTCTGGGCTCCATATCAGGGCATGGTGAGCTCTGTGCACAGAGCAGGGAGACAAAACAATTCCTTCTCCAGCTGGGGACCAAGGATAAATGATCCAAACCTCAGGCCCAGGAGCACAAACAACGTGGGCTGAGGAGAGAAAAACAAGAAGGATGGGACTGGATGGGCTAAAGCTGGAACTGGACAATGAACTCCAAGGTGCAAATGGAGCAGAACTGATCAAAGTGCCAGAGCCGTGCCCGGTGTCCATTTTGTGCCCATTTTGGTTCCTCTTGGGTTAAATTAAGTAATTTGTTGAAGGCATGGTCCAGAATGCATTTCCTCACCCTGTTTCTTCCCAGCTTCTGGGTTTTTGTCTCTATGCATCTTCCCAAGGTTCTATAAAAGCTCCCATGTGTAGGCTGACAGTTAAATCAGAATTGGAGAACTGGCAGAGCAGGATGAAATACATCCATTCAATACAACTATTATATTTTCTTATTCTTAAGTCTCACTCATCTTTCTATACAATTTTTCTTGCATAAAATAAAACAGAATATTCACTCTCCTGGAGAAATAATTTTTTTTTTTCTTTCTGCAGCAGAGTGCATTTGACACCAGCTGCAAAATTCCCAGGTTAAAATTGGTTAACATCTGACAATACAGTCAAATAAAGGAACAGCAAAGGGCATTGCTAGAGCAGGGTGCACAACAAACCCTTTGAGAGGAAGATAATGCCACACTCTCATGCTTTGTGCTTCTCAAAGCCTGGTACATCACTTTTGGTACTTTTAGGATAGTTAAATCTTTCCAGGCACACAGCTTGCCTGGCCATACAGACTAAAGCTGGCTCCTAAACTCTTTTGGTGCTTCACAGACTTTAGACCACGGTGAACTCTTCACTAGATGGGATTATTGACACAATTATTGGGCTATAACACAAACATTTTATTTTCTGTAATCCTCCATGCTATTCACCCAGCTACTACTCCCCTAACAGCAATTTATATGTCCAAGCCATACCTTCATTTCTGCTCCTACTGGTTCCAAAGGCATCCTGACACCAGCATCTCCCACCAATCCTTTTTGTGCTTCCCCAAGAAGAGTTTTATCCGGAACCTGAACTTTGAAGATTTACTGCAGCTCTGAGGAATATTCAAGGTGTGACTCCTCCCATGTTCTCTGTAAGGAAATATTCCACCATGCCTGGGTAACTCAGATTTGGGGGTAGATTATCCCTGCCAAACTCACAGGGCTACTCAGCACTGCCCCAGGAGGAGAATTTCACACAGGATGAAGCCATTTTACCTGATTTTACCTGAAGCCATTTTACCTGATTAGGGAACACCCACATTAGGATTCTGAGCTTGTCAGGGGTTCTGCTCCCACAGCCAGCCATGGGTGCCTGTGCAGCTCAGCCCAGAGCCCTGAGCTGGGGACAGAGCCTGGCAGAGCAGGAGGAGCCACCAGCTCCCTGCCCTGGAGGATGGCTCCTGGGGGCTGCTCCTACCTGGGATGAACTGGGAGATGGAGAGGAGCAGGAGCCTTGGCAGGGCAGGAGCTGGTGGTGATTTCCACACTCACAGCTTCTCATGAACAGCAGAGATCCTCCAGGGCTGCAGCCACACGGGGAGCAGGCATTGCCAAAAATGCTGCAGCAACTGGGAGAGGTGAATTTTGGAGCCCACTGCCTGGACAGACAGCTGATAGCACCTGACAGGAGAGAGATGGTCCTGGTGACTTGCTGAGCTTTTCCAGACTAATTTCTCTATCATTGTATCAGAGGATTCTTTTATATTTTGGCATTAAATGCCGAATAAACAAAGTATTGGAAAATATATTGCTTTTCAGTCTTCAGATATATTTTTCTTTTTTTACTTCTTTCATACTTGTCTCCAGAGAAAGAATTCAACCATTTTAAATAGATAAGCAAGGGACCTGACTTCAGTTATGTTTTATGGCTTCGAATTCCACAGATAGTCTTCAGCATAGTCACTGGAATAACACTGCTAAACACTTCAGTGATTCTGACAGCTTCCCAGCTATCACTTGCTATTGCTTTCACAACTGAAAATCAAAGTTGTTACCCATAAAATATGAATGATAAACACGAATTGTAGCCTCCCACATGCCCTGGGCTTTCGTGGCTCTCTCAGACAGCGCAGTGCAGCGGGAGGGGGTCGGATTCTGCTGTGGCATTCATCCCTGGACAGCCAAAACTGCACTGCTGAGCAGCACAGGGACGAGATGCAGGGAGCTGATGCCTGGAGAGGCTGCCTGGGGCAGAGGCTGGGCAGAGTTACAGAATAAAGCAAGATTTATTACAAGCATTTCCTCACTGGATCCACCTTGGGCAGCACAAGAGCCCAGCCAGGGCTGCACCCAAGATGGGCTCAGAGTCACGAGTTCTCACACTTTTACAAGTTTTGCTCCATTCCCACGTTGGGGTGAATTGTCCAATTCCAGCTCTGGGGGATGCAGTCCCACCCTCCCAGTTTCTCTCCTCAGTTCCCTGCTGTTTGCACTTTTGGGGCCCAGAGCTGCAGCTGTCCTTGGTGCTGGGCTGGACAAGGATTGCTGTGTGTGCCTGAGCTGTGGGGAGAACTCGCTGGCACTTCACATGGAGCTCAGAGTCACACCCAGTGCAGGGCACAGCCTGGAAATAGCAAAGCAAAACTTCAGGCATCAGAGCAGGCAGAGAAAGAACCAGGAGCAAAGAGGCCAAGGTGCCCATCAGCTCCTCCCTTGGCCCATCAGCTCTGCCTTTGGTGAGGGGTGGCCTCGCTGCTGGCAGGACTCAGAGCTGATGCAAAGAGGGATGCAGCATTTCCTGACGTTCAGGGGAAAGCTGAGCTCACAGGAATGGTGCCCTGCTTCACTGAGAGAGAAATCTGAAATATGGATTTCCAAATTTTAAATGGAATGAAAACAGCCTCTTTTATTTTAATGGGCACCAAGCATAATGGATTATAAAATAATCCCTGACTTCATGCAAGACCTTTAAAAGGCAGGAAATTAGAATACCAGACATGTTTCAGACCTTTCCTAAAATTCTAACAGTTTATTAGTATTTTTTAGTTTCAAATTCAGACCATTTCTTGTTTTACTTCTGCTAGAACACAGAGTATTTCCCTTCTTAACCACTTGATGACATACTAGTCCTGTAGACTTCCCTAACAGCCATCAGTGCCTTTCTTGAGTAGGAGAGGTGAGGGAGGTGGTGTGGCAGAAACCAAGGGGTTTAGCACAAAAATATTATGGAAACACAAAACGTTTGTTTAGAATAAAATGTTCCACACACACCAATCTTTACAGGTATAGGTACAAATGCAGCCCTGCAGACAGATTTTGTACCCATTTCTGCAAGGACTTACACAGGTTCATATCTATATATATATGTATTTATAAATATAGATATTTAACTGGAGCTCTAGTTGTACAGGTTTATGTGGAAAAAAGGAAAGCAGGTGCTGTTACTTGTACTGCTAAGAGCAGGTATTTTAAATTAACTCTGCTCTAAGACACCTCTGGGAAGGAAAGGTGTAACATGAGGCAGTACCTGAAGGACTGGTTGATGCTCTTGGACCTTCACAAGCCAGGAAAGGTTTGGAATCCATCCTGCTGCTGCTGGAGATTGGGCTCAGGGGCTGTGTGACACCCAGTGCCCTGCCAGGGCACTGCTGCACAAAGGAGATTTACACCCAGTCCTGCTTCGGCCACTGGCAGTGAGAAAAATCAACGGGAATTCCAAAATACAGTTAAAGAATGTCCAGGAAAATGCATTGCTGTGCTCAAACCCATATAATTTATAAAATAACACAGAGTACCTCTCTGTGTTTGTGTAAGACTCCATCTTTGGAATTTAGCTGTTTTCATTTCCTCTCTTCTTGGGTTTTTTAAAAATATTTTTGGTGGCTTTGCCAAAAGCACTTCCAAGGAGACCCAAATAACTCTGAGCAACGCTGTAAACCCTGAAACAATTCACTGATACCAAGAGTTGCTACATCAATACCCCAAATTTCTCCATTTCAGAATCCCTCTTGCCATGCCTAAGCTCATTTAATACCTCTCATGGTTTTGTCCAGCAGTGATGAGCAGAGCTGCAGGCTGGCATTAGAGGAGATGGCTGCAGCTGCTGGCACAGGGGAATTCCAGACTCCAGTCAGTAAAAACACCAACATGCCCAATTTGCTCCTGCATTCCAAAGCACATTTGTACAACTTTACCCCCATATTGTTCAATTAATCCAAAAATTATAACTTCCTTCACCTCTTCTGTTTGCTGTTGGGGGATTTAATATTATGATGATAACACAAGATGTAGAATAAAATACCTTTAAGCATGCAAACACAGTTTTGTAAAGCAAATTCTTTAATCTTTCCAAGGCTCCAGATGGCAGGATCAATTTTTAAAATTTTTTCTTTTTTTAAAGACTGAAGGGAAGCTACTGTACAAGTCTGCTGCAGTTTTGAACATCTTCTGCAGAACTGTTGGAAGAGCAAAGGCTTTCCTGACAAGAATAAAATGCATATGAAGGAAGGGCAGAAATAAAAGGGAGCAGTTCAGGAAGTTCAGATTAATTTGCTGGTTGAGGCTCTTAATACCTGACACATTTATATGAATTGCATTCAGCTGTCATGGGCTTGTCATTGATTTTTCACCAATTTTTTCTCTCATTAATTTTATTGCCTTTTATTATTTACTGTATAAAGAATATATTTGAGAGTTACTAACCTCCTATTAGAACCATTACAGTTCAGAGACATCAACAAATGCCTTCTATTTGTCAGAAAACACTTAATGAAATCCCAAAACTGCTGGATGCAAATGAAACCCTCAAATTAACTAATCTGATGTTTTATTTTTTCTTTAAGAGGCAAATAAAGATTGATTTTTTTATCTTTGCCTGCACCTGAAATGAAGTGACAAAGCAGTAAAAAAAAAAAAAA